>JAJHJA010000658.1:0-353861 GCA_021202915.1 Heliconius himera | reverse complement strand
CCGCGCGCTGCGCCTTCGCGCACGACGGCGCCGCCGTGGGTGAGAATATGCTTTTGATGTTCATGTGGCTCTGATGTTGTACTGGTTTTTTTTTCTTTTGCGCATAATTGAAAAGAAAAAACATCGAAGTAGAAAAAATTATAAAAAAATAAATCACTCAAACAAAAATCAAATGCACAACCGTTTTCGTAGCTAACTTGACCACGGCCACATCTCGTCGACCGTACTGGAAACTAAAAGAATTATCAGAATATGTATGGATTAAGTTAAGATATTAGGAAGGTTATTAGGTTTTTTATATGCAGGAGAGTGGAAGCGTCGTAGCCACCCTGCAGTTAGTAGTGTTTTTTCCTTCTTTTTGATTATCTTCCCAAGTGAAGAATACCCAAAAGTTCAAAAGCTAACTTCAGAAAAAAAATATGAATATATTTATTACATTGCATATTATATTACAGTATTTATGAAAATATATTTTAAAATATTATATATAATACAAAAGAAACAAACATACACGACATATTTTTAACAAACTTTTTAGCATTTAAAGCATCCCATTTTTTTCCACACTTTTTATTTACACAAACACCATTGGATTAAATGAAAGGAATAATGATTTAGTAATAGTAATTCTATTCTACTTATAAAAGTTCGTAAACTTTTTCATGAATATCTTATGATACACGTAAGGTTATTCGCTCTGATGAAGCATAAGTTATGTTTGTTTTAATTTTATTTCTTTTAAAAAATATATTGTAACAAATATTTTATTGTTATTTTCTATTTTTCAAAGTACATATTATCAAAAAGAAATCAATACTGGAATTGGGTGACTTCTCGTTAATCCATAATAACTAATACTTTACTACATTCATAAACCGCGGGTTCGATTTCCGCTACGTGCAATTTTTTACACGTTTGTCTAAAAATATTTTTCTATCTTAATAACACTTACTATTTGTACAGTGATATGTGAAGACGGCACTTTCCACAAATTTACCTTCTCAGCGGAAGGCAATTGCCATCGAAGTGATTTTGAATACTTCTTACAGGTGAGATAACCTAATGACATTAATCATTATTAAAATAATTTTACGACTAATAAAAAGGATAAGGAATTATTTCGCCGCCGCGCGGCGTTGAGTTCCGTCACTTAGCACGTAATATATCAAAAATTTAACTTAAAGCGTAGAACTGAATATTTTAATGTTTAGTCCCCTCTGACATGGGCTGCTATGCCGGAAAGCGTGAAACCGAAACGCATGACTTTAAAAAATATATTATTGAAGTCATACTAAAATTATATATTATTTTTAAACATTTCTTGCCATGTTCATTTGCAATAGTTAAACGTGCCTAAGGTCCACTAAGATTCCCCGAATCAACATGCTACGATTATAAACAAACCCGATTTTTTTCGAACTCATCTGTTAGTCATATTAAATCAAATATACTCTTTTTCTTTATTTCCTTTATATACCTTCAAAGTTAAATAAAATGTTGTTATTTTCACAGGTAGGCGACGATGACGAATTTTTGCATTGAATGTTATATAAATTCTAACAAGGGACAAAAAATATATATTGCAAAAGTGAAAAGTGATAATACACGGTAGTTTAAATTTAAGTGATTCGTATGTACACGAAATAATGTATTTTTGCTACTCTATAATTGGTTAGACATTTTAAGGCTAATATAAGTATTCCGCGCAAATGTGATATTGTTATTTTTGAAAATAGTTATGAATTAATTAAATAATAATGAAAAATAATAATAATAATCATTTCGAAAAGGCTATACATATAATTATATCTTTACTGAAACAAAGACTGCGCTTAAATTTAATATTATCGAAACATCTCTGTGTACAACATGCTAACGATGTCATATAAAATGTAAAAATGTTGCCATACGTATAAATGTCATAAAAGTATTTATTATTAAGTAACAATTATGTGTATAATTAATTGAATAATTTATTTTCTTATATTTACTTGTGTATTTATAATAATAATATTTAATTCCGAGCACAAGTAATATAATAAAATAGGTTCGATATAATTTATACATTATAAAAACAAATTGACATTTGCGATTGTAAAGCCTTTAAATGTCATTAGCATGCTGTATACATACTTATATTACCCTTAAAACCTTGCTATTAAATTAAATTTGAATTTAGAACAGCCATTTTATATGAGCATAGATAAAAAATACAAACACCAACTTTGTCTATGGTAGAATAAAAATTAAACATCTAGTTATATTATAGTACATAATGTTTTCAAAAATAATTCATATAAAAGGAGCAACGAAATCTTTGCATTAACATTTTTTTTATAAAATCAAAGAAAATTTAAGTATATGATGGACATGATGAATGAAAAATTAAAGGGAGTTATATAAATTTCTCATAATATAAAAAGACACAACAGGCACTAAACTGCATTTCTTATAATAATTTTAAATAAAACTTTAAAAAAAAATTGTTCATAAATTTAAAAATGACTGAATGAGAGTATGTATGAAAGATAATATGCAATAATTATATTTTATGGAACATTAGTATAACATTAGAATAATTTACTCACATTATTTGCTCTCGATTTTAAGTAGAAACACAAGTTATAAGTTTATGTATTATTGAAGAAAAAATTTTAGTAAGTATATAATTAACATAATTATATTTTGACAGTTTTTTTGGCATTTGCTTGTAATATAAAAAAAATATGAGGCGTCTATAAAAAAATTGTTCTATAAACAAATGCTATATTATAATCAAACTTTTTTAATGGTAGCTTAATTTTTTGTGTATTATTTCAATTACAATGAGCAATTATAAATATCTAATAAGTAGTAGTAAGGTATTATTTTTACAGAATAATAATGTGGTTTATTCTATCATATGTAAATTTTAAATAATTTATAATTGCTCATTTATTTCAAAAATATTTATTTAAAATTATAGTATGTGTATTTATGTAATGATAATTCCGTAAACTATATAGCTTATGAAGTTAATTAAAAATTTAAGTCCTATGCGCAATATGTATATAAAACGTAATGTTTGTGATGTCTTTGTGTTCTTTATATTAAAATAATGTAATAAAAGATTTTTGTAAGGCATAAAGTTTTTGCATTTCACTTATACAATATTAAAAATAAAAAAGCCTTTAAGTGATGCAAAGTCTAATTACAAATATATATTCTCATATTTCATTAAAAATTGTCATATAAAATCGATTTTTTTAATTATGTTTTGTTTTTTTATGCTCAAAATGATCTTGCAATTGCTCATTGTCTTTGGATAAAAAAAAATATTATATTGAAAATAGGAAAAAACTATGAAAAATGTCATTATTATAAAGAAAATTACTATTTATATACTTTACCGTTTACCTTATTCACACATAATTTGAAGGTCATGAAGTCATTTTAAATATAAATTTATTGGTGCATGCATACTTTAGTTACAAATATTAATATATTTTAAATCATATTTTTTATTTTTAGTTATTGTTAGTTAAATTTGAACTGAAAGAAAACAGATTAATATAATTTTTATTATATTATAATAATATTATAAATTCAATGTAATATGTGAATAAGTTGATAAGATTTGAATAGTATGAGTATATTTACAAATATTAAAGTGATGTCGTAATTAAATAGTTTTTTTATATGCTACTTTAATAAGTGATAAGTAATTTGACTTAGATATAGAAATGGACACTGTAACAAATTCTATTCCCACTCAGGGCAATAGGTTATATTCATTTCCTCACTCTGGTGACAAGACAAAGGCCAACCGCCATTCAAAACACAATGTCAGGACTAGGCAGAAAGTGGAGAATAGAGTATCTTAACTCTAGGTTTACAGGATATAGCATGAAGCTTGAAAAAAAAATTAAATTCTATAAAGAAAGTTTTGTTTAAGTATATAATTCATTAGGGTCTGGGAGTCTCATATTTAAATATTGTATTATACATATAATTATGTGTCTGTTTATAATAATAATGATAATATGTCAACTTATTCACAACATAACCCCATGAGTTGTCATGTGTATGTATAACCATGTAAATAAATAGTGGCATAGCTTTTATATAATATCGATGCTAGATATAGTAAATCAATGTGTCAGCTTTTTCTACTTTTAAGGAAATGATGACAACACATTTTTGCAAAGATAATGATGAATAAAGATTTTAAAGATTATTGATGGTTTTATTAATATGGAATAATTATAAACTTTGATAAATGATTATACATAAAAATATTCTAATTTCTCCCCTTTGATTAAAAACAATGGTGATAATGAGTACTGCCACTGATATGAGTACTAAATATTGCTACTCAACATTCAATATGTAATGTTTCATAAAATGTTTTAAGGTATATATTGATTTTACTTATATTTCCATATGAAGACTGTAAATAAAAGCAATTTAGAAAAAAATCGTGTCTCATATTAAATGGTTGTGGAGATACCATGGAATCCCCTAGTTAAAAAAATTACATTGATAAAGTAGTAAATATTTTTATTTCTTTTTTCTGTCTAATATAAACAATTTATTTACTAAGTAACAATAACTATTTCATTTTTGATACCCATTTTATTCATTCTCCTTCTTACGTCCAAATGGATCTGACCAAACTTTCATATCTAAAACAATAAATTATCATTTTTCAAATACCAAGTTAAAATTTCAGTTAAAATTGATACAAAATCAGGTATTCGTTTTATCTATAATAAACTTACTCCCAGGTTGTATGTCTTCTTGTTTTATATTTTTCCTTGTCTCCTTCTGTATTTTTTCTGTAAGTAATTTTTGTCACTTTGCATTTTAATGATATTTATTATGCAATACTTTATTTGATGAATCTCAACTTACTGTATTCGCTAACATCTATCATTGGGCTAATAGCGATAGGATATAAGGTAAGCCCTAATAAACCTACGAAACCACTAAGGAATGCGAGATATCGTACATTCTTAGAAACCGCCATTTTTAATTATTTTAAGAATATTTATTACTAAAACTAATTTAAATATTTCATTTCAATATTACACCTTTTAACAATTCAGGATTATATTGAAAATTGATAAAATATAAATATATTTTTATTCACCAACATATCTGTCATCTAAATGACTAATGACATTTGTCAGTGTCAAAATGTCTTGAGTAGACGTATAACTATAAAGATATCTATGGTATTATTTATCAATAAAAAAATATAATTTATTTAATTTGCACTCAATACATTTGACGTATATTGTTTTTCATTTAATTTAACATTAGGTAAGTGGCAAATTACTTTCAAACGTTTATTTTTAAATTTACCAGTTAAGCACAAATGCTTAGCTGGTAAATTTAGATATAAAAACGAAAAAAAAACTGATTATATTTAAACTAATATTAGTATTCTGCACCTAGTGTTCGAAATGATAAAGAAACAGCTCCACGCTTTTCTCGAGGCAGACAAAAGGGGACTTTTTTAAAAGTACAGTACGGTCAACAAGTCATGGTCGCCTTATGTTCACTGAGGAAACATGCGTATTATTCACTAAGGAAAAAAAATATTCAAAAGTAAGAAAAATTCTAAAATAAAATCTGCGCAGCAGTCTACGCTAACTTCAGGGCAGCCACGACTTTTTGGTCGTACTGTACCTATGTACTCCGTTTAATTTATTTAAGGTAGGTGATCAACTTTGCTCGTGATGTTTGTTGGTTCCACTTAAAGAAATAATTATAATTAGTAAGTTAATCAGCGCTAATGAATTAAGATGTAAAAAAATAAAAGATACTAAACTAGAAAATCTGACGTAAATTAATGATATGCCTAGACCATGGGTGTATCTAAATATATTTTCGTCCGTAGACTTTAGCTTTGAACAAATACGTTCGTATAAAGGTTTTTTTTTAAATTTTTCATTGCTATTTTTTTTAGTAAAATATCTGCTATGGGCACAAGACTATTCTGGATGGACACAAACAACCTTATTCTTTTTAAACATTTTTAAAGTGTTATACCACACTTAGGAAAGAAAAATACTTATTTAGAAAACGTGTAAAAATTTGAACGCAGCGGGACTCGAACCCACGCCTCCTGGAAGCCGACCAGGCGCTCTGACCACTAAGCCATGCGTTATTCTTATGACCTGGAATTTTATCATCGTGACGGGTCATACTTAAAATACTTCAAAAATTTCAAATGAAAGTCAAATCAAAATCATCTTGCTATCAATGTTATTTTATATGTTATTATATAACATAATTCAGACATTGTGGAAATTCCTACTGTACAGATAAAGTGTTTTGAGGCGGTGATCGGTTATCAGTTGATCCGTACGCCGTTTGACTTGCCTTTGACGTAAAAAAATGATTAAATCGAGCGTACCTATTCAGATACAACGTAGGAGTAGACCAACGTGTCATCGTAAACCGTATCAACGCTCAACATCTTGATGTGATTAAAGTTTAAACCTATGTAACTATTATCAGTGCAAAAAAAGCATTGTGCAAATAATGAAATATTATATTTGATAGTATGTATTTAAAGACTAAAAATAAATTTCATAGTTTCCTGAATCAAATCCAATGATATACGGAAACACCTATAAAATAAATAATGCACTATTCTAATTATGTTTATACTAGGAAAATAAGTTTAAAATATATTATAATAATATCTATTTATATACTATGAAAAACAATAATATACCAGATAATATCCTCTTAATTAATATTATTGTATCTTTAGTGTCTAGCGTAATTGGAATGATATTTGTGTTTCCACTTCCTTTAGTAATTGTAATAATTTCTCGTAAACGAAAGTAGGTGCATATTGCGCCCATAAGAAATCAAGATGATTAAAATCATATATTGGAACTACATAATGTTCTATCAAGTGAGAAATTTTGATGCTTAAGATGGAAACATCTCCGTCTCCTGCCAACCAGTCATTCTTGGAGCTGAACAGAGCTATTGGTAAAGTAATTTTAGTTAAGTTATATTCAGGCGGGCCAAAAGTCCCGTATGTCTTTATGTTGCCCTGAATGCCATAGTCAAATTGTTGGAAGCGTCCTTCATTTTGGACCTCCTGAGCGTAATGAATTATTGTTTTAGAAGAAGTTCCAGCAGGTGTGTGTCCAAAAATCATGGGGAGTAGGGTTTGATTTAACTCTTTACTGTTGGGTCCACACATCATAAGCATAAAATTTTCACACAAAAAGTCCTCATTGCAATCTGCGCACGCATAATTGGATAGCCAGTCAAAACCTACGTTTTTGGGTAAAAATTCATTTCCAAAAAGCTTTTGCAAAAGCTCTGTTTTATCGCTATATTTTGCCAGAAGACGCACTGGACCTCTGATGTCAGTCATAAAGGTTACTGGAGCTAAAGCAAATCCTGCTGCCAAAACATTATTATAATGAGTTTTCGTTGATAGTAAGGCAAATAGAACAGTCGTACCCATCGAGTGTCCGACGTAGCTCAATTTTACGTCGGAACCTTTTTTACAAATGATATAATCTATAACAGCTGGTAGATCGTACTGACTTATTTCGTGAAAAGTAAAATTCCAGAAGGCGGCTTTGCTCTCGCTTAAAGAGATATGTGCCCTGGAGTAGATGTTGCCTCGAGCGTTTGCCATCCAGACATCGTGCCCGGCATCGGACAATATGTAAGCCAGACCTTTACCTGGGCCTGGAATGACCCAATCTGCTGAACTGCCCAAAAGACCGTGATGCAACAAAATCGTGTTACGAGAACTAATGTTGTTATAGCTTGCTTTTTTCGAATGAGGTATTCGATGAACTGTTAGTATGTATCCATCCGAAGTCATAATGGTATGTGACTCACAAACATACCCATGAAACGCAATCAGTTGTGGCGTAGTCATGTTTATGCTGGGATCCCCTTCGCTTCCATGATGTATCAATGGCTGAGAGTCTACATAATTAAGAAAATTTTCATATTCAGTTTTTTTAGTTGAATCTTTATTAATAACCTTCTTTAATTCAGATAACTCTTCGAGAACAAAATTCGGGAGAACATTCTCCAACCATTTTATATGACACTCGTTGTATTGAATAAACGTAAACAAAGTAATTATAAAGTAGATCAACTTCATGATGCGTTCAACACGTGAATTGCGTACGGCCGATTCGTATTAACTGATATTATTTATATAATTATGAATTCTATACCTATAGTGCTTAAAACTGACCCTATACAAAGGGGAAATAAATTTATTTTTTGTTATCTAAAACTTATTAATAACAAATTATATAATTTATGTATAAATATTCATAAATCAGCTTTACGCTATGTCCCGCACACAGAAGGGTTGGCCAGAGGCAGAGGGAACCTAGTGTTAAGACACTCTCTACTCTCCGCTGAGTTCTGGAGGCATTACGTGGTGAGTGGCGGAACTCAACGCCGCGCTTTGCTTCGATACCAAAGCGAACAAATGAAAATATTAATGTAAATAAATATTTCATTTGCTCTTGTGGAGAACGAATAAAGTCGATATACCACAAAGTCGATATCTAATAATAGTAGATATCTTTTTATATATCTTTTTTACTCGCTTTTTTAAGCGTACATTGAATATTTTAACGAAAATATAATTTGAGGAAATGAAAAAGTATAATAGTAAATCTGCTTGTTTTTTATTCACGCACATTTTCTAAACAACTGGATGAATTTGAATGAAAGCGGGGAACGGAGTTAGTCTTAGGATTAGTTTTCCAGGTTCCCTTTGTGTATGTGAAGGGAACAGCGACAAGTTTTCCTCTGGTAATAAAACGAGGCGTTGAGTTACGCTATTAATACGCAATGTCTCGAAGTCTAGCAATAGGTTTATCTAGCCCACGACTATGCAAGAAATACATATAGCGAAGATATTTAAGTGACAAGAAAATGAACACCTTGACCGAAATGTTAAAAGTTCCTAAGTCTGATGAGCATTCTTCATTGGAGTAAAACAGTCAAAGATGTAGAGTAGTTTTTTAATATGATAGAAGTAACTTCTGATTCTAAACTGATTTTTTTAATTATAGATATAAAGATATAATTTTTAATTATTTTTTCAGAATTAATTTTCTAGTTTATAAACATTCTGGAGTGGGCACCGGACTATGGCCATGAACACCCCCATCAAATTCATACGCCCATAAACTTGATTATAGAATAGAGGTTAAACATTTACATTATGCAGTATTTGGTATAACATAATATGATAATAATAATGTGTTATACTTATATCTTTATATAGAACTTTATAAGTATCTACTTATTTAATTGCGGATTACATGTTGACAATTGTTAGATAAAAAAGGTCAGTAGTGCGTCTGCTATATTATATGAATAAATGACTCACATTTCCAAGTAGTTATTTTTAATTATGCAATAAAATATATCTATATCATATATATGATATAGTGTATATATGTGTATAAAATAAAATATAGTAGTGGTAATTATAATATGTTCTTAAGCTTAATATTTTATATGTTGAGGTCCTTGTGGCAGAGGAGCACAAGAGTGTAACATAACAAGTTGTGGGTTCGATGCCTACTCAAGGAAACAAATTATTATCTATGATTAATTACCTCGATTGGTGATCGAATCCACAAACGGGGAACGGAGTGTCTTAACACTAAGTTTTCTCTGCCTGCTGTGTGCGGAATACAGCGTGAAGCTGATTTTTTTATTAGATTTTTATTTTATATTTTTCCACCAAAGAGAGGTTACGGATATATTTCGTTTGTTTGTTTGTGCTGGTGTGCTTGTGCTCAGACCATAATCCGACGAGAAACATTTATTGCAACCTATAAGTAAGAAATAAACTGCATCATCATTTAAAAATATATCCGCATAAGCCAATGCGCAGTTTTTAGTTTGTTTCAACTGTATAACTTGTTCCTCTTAGCAGGCGAGTTATATCTAGATAGGGGTCGAAGACAACTTACTTACTTATTATATACTTTAAAACTGAAAATAATACTTTTTATCATATAAACATATGAGGTAAATTATACAATATTTGACATTTATTTAATTTAAACAGGAAAATGATGATAAAAACAAAATAATACCTATAATTTATATAATTAAATCGAATATACATTTGTTATGTAAATATATCTATTTAAATGTTTAAGTATGTGTATGTACATAGCAAATATATTTATAAGAATTAAAGATTAAATCAGCTTCACGCTGTATCCCGCACACAGTAGGGTAGGCAGATGGAACCTAGTGTTAAGACACTCCGTTCCCCACTTTCCGCCGAGTTCTGGAGACATTGCGTGTTTAGTAGCGGAACTCAACGCTGCACCTTGCCTCGTCACCAGGGCGAAGAAATGAAAATATAAATGTAAGTAAATATTTTATTTCCTCGAGTAGGGATCGAACCCACAACCAGTCGATTTTACAGTCACACATTGTGCCCCTACGCCACGACTGGCCTCAATATATTTATAAGACTTAAGCAATTATATAAATGTAAATAACAAATAAGTAACTTAGGGGATAGATAAACAAAAATCATATAGTATAATACTTTATTTATACTTGATTAGTTGACACTTCATACACTCCTCTTTCCACTTGCTTCAGTAGTTGTAATAACTTTTCGTAAACTAAAGTAGGTGCATCCTTTGCCCATAAGAAATCAAGATGATTAAATTCTCTCATTGGAACAATATAATGTTCTACCAAATTAGTTATTTTGACCGCCAAGTTCGTAACATCTACATCTCCTGCTAACCAGTCATTGTTGGAGCTTAATAGAGATATTGGTAAAGTTATTTTAGTTAAATTATATTCAGGTGGCGTTGGAGTTCCGTATGCTTTTAGATTATCTGTGTATCCATAATCAAATTGTTGAAATTTTCCACTTTGGTGGATTTCTTGTGCATAATGGATTATGGTCTTTGCTGATGCTCCAGCAGGCGTATGACCTAAAATCACGGGTAAGAGGGTTTGATTGAACTCTTTCTTATCCGGTCCACACAACATAAACATGGAATTCTCACAAATATATGCTTCGTAGCGATTCCCCTCACACGCAAACTCGGAGAGCCACTTCAAAACAACATTTTGAGGTAAAAAAGCGTTGATCCCAATAAGTCTCAGTAAAAATTCTAATTGATTACTGTACTTCGCTAGAAGGCGTATAGGACTTCTAATATTGGTCATAAAGGCGACGGGAGCTAACGCAAACCCTCCATTCAAAACATTGTTATAATGAGTTTTCGTTGACAGCAAAGCAAATAGAATAGTCGTACCCATCGAGTGGCCGATATAATTCAATTTGACATCTGAGCCTTTTTTATGAACAATATAATCAATAACAGCTGGTAGATCGTTCTGACTTACTTCGTGAAAAGTAAAATTCCAAAAGGCAAAGTCATTGGTATTTAAAGATATATGTGATCTGGAGTATGTGTTTCCTCGAACATTCGCTAGCCAGACATCGTACCCGGCATCAGACAATATATAAGCGAGAGCTTTCCCAGGACCTGGAATAACCCAATCCGCTGAACTGCCTAGAAGTCCGTGGTGTAACAAAACAGTTTTACGAGGACTGTCAGTATTACAAGTTGATTTTCTTGAAACCGGTATTCGATGAACCGTCAATATGTATCCGTCGTCAGTCACAATGGTGTGCGATTCAGAAACATATCCATGGGAAGCGATCAATTGTGGTGTAGTCATGTCTATACTGGGATCTTCACCTCTTTCTTCGTCATTTGAAGATTGAGAGTTTATATAATTTATAAAATTTTCATATAAAATATCTCTCCCTGGATGTGCCTTTGTTTCAAGTACATTTTTCATTTCAACCAAATTTCTGACAACACATTTTGGTAATAATTTTTGTAAAGTATTATCGATATATTGTATTGGTATAAACAAAGTAAATATAAAGAAGAACCACTTCATGATGCGTTCTACACGTGAATCATGCACGCGCGACTCGTATTAACTGAGATATTATTTATAGATAGTCGTATACTCGGTAGCTGATCCTGTATAGAAGGGAAATAAATGCTTATTGTGCATAACTTAGAAGAAATATAACGTTAATATAATGTCAACACGATATTAACATCAATAAATAATATACATATATATTTTTTTAACTATATAATTTACTTAAATACATTTCTTTACCATATATTTTTAAAGCAATTGTTAAGTTAAACAGTATACATCGTGAAAAAGTACATTATAACAAAGTATCTATAACCTACTTAAAACAAAAACAGCTACAAGGACGGATTTAATAATCAGAAAAAAATATATAAGGACCTATATGTGTAGATATCTATTTGGTAGTGTATTTTATTAGATTTTAATTAAATGCAATAAAGTTGAAATAGAATATCATTCTATTTTGCTTTGTAAAAATTTATAAAAATAGATTTTTATTCTATATAGCTTATTATTTAATTGCATAAGTAGTAGTTAGGTATAATATAAGGTCTTAATAATCGTCATAAAATTTACGATATAAGTGTAAATCGAGTTTTATATATCATACATTATAAGGGTTATATAAGGAGTAGTTAAGGTCGCCTACTCCAAAGGAATCGATGCAATGGCTTGATGCAGTCATGAGTCACGATGCAAGACATGACAGGAACAGTGGGCAAATTTTAATAGTGATTAACACTTAAATATTAATTCACACCATCATAATTAATAATTAGTTAATTGTTATTAACTGTATTAACAATTAATTTGTTTATTCCAATCATCGCCTTAACAAATTGACAATTTATAATATTATTTTTTTAGCTTGACGCTGCATCCCGCAGATAGCAGGGTAGGCAAAGAGAACCTGGGAACCTAGCGTTAAGACACTCTGTTCCCATTAAGACACTCCCATCCTCCACTTGCCGCCGAATTCTCGAGGCACACTTCCCTCACTCAACACGTAATGCCTCTTTGTACTCTCTTGTTACCAGAGCGAGGAAATGAAAATATTTAATGGGGGTTGAACGCACAACCTGTCTGTCAAAATCGCATGCTCCACTTCACTGCACCACGACTGGTATTAAATGCATTTAAAATGTACGAGAGTGGGCAACGGAAGTGTCTTAATGGGAACGGATGTCTTAATATTGGGTTCCTAGTGCCTACTGCAGTTAGGTACCTCTGCCTACCCTGCCATATTCGGGATACAGCATGAAGCTAAAAAATGTTTTAATTGTATTACGATGACGCTAATGAGTACGAAAATAAATAATGTTAAAGAAAGAATAAAATAACATATCATACAATTTAAAAAAAAATGGTTTAGGTTCGATAAATTTGAAGTATTTGAATTATTTAAAGAATTTAAAAAACAATACTTATGTTTTATTTTAACATCATATTATTTATTTGATTAGAAAATATGCGCTTAACGTCAAAAACAATAGTGGCTTTGATGATGAGTTTTTGTAATTGGAACGTTAAACATCTATTTACTGTATAATAATATTTTATAGCGTTGATACCAGGATCACGTGTATCTATAGAAAAAAGCTGGGCAAAACATTAAAAAAAAAGAAAATATAAAATCAGTTCAAACTTTTAACTAGTGCAAGAAAAAATTTTTATAATTAAGTTTATGTAATAGGTAAAAATACTAAAATCTAATCTAATCTTATGTATTAACTCAAGGAAGTTCAACATATAAATCTACACTATTAAAGGAGTCTGTATCTAATTTAGCGTTGTACGTTTGTATATTAGAATGACCTTCTTCTAACAATTGTAACAACTTCGCATAAACTAATGTTGGGGCATCCATAGCGTACAAAAAATCTATGTGATTAAATGGTTTTAAAGGCACGATATAATGTTCTATGGGGTTCGGGAGCTGGACAAACAAGTTTGTAACATCGATATCACTTGCCAACCAATCGTTTTCAGCTCCAAATAAGGCTATAGGCAGAGTTATTTTATGTAAAGGATATTCTGGCGGAGAAGGACTTCCATATTTTTTCACATTCTCCTTTGCCCCGTAATCGAATTGTTGGAAACGTCCAGCGTTTTTAATTTCTTGAGCGTAATGGACTAAGGTTTTTGTAGATGCACCAGCTGGTATGTGTCCCAGCACTATAGGCAGCATACTACGATTAAACTGTTGAAAATCAAATCCACAAAAAAGAAACATAGAATTTTCACATATTGCTTCCTCGTAACGACTAATTTCACAGGCGTGTTTCGATAACCACCTCAAGACAGCATTGTGCGGTAAAAATTCGTTAGCGCCCAGAAGTTTAAGTAAATATTCTAAATCGTCGCTGTATTTTGCTAAAAGCTTAATAGGACTCTTGATATCAGTCATGAAAGCTACAGGAGCGAGAGCAAAGCCAGCTCTTAAAACTTTATTGTATTGAGTTTTTGTTGAAAGTAAAGCAAATAAGATTGTTGTTCCCATGGAGTGTCCAACATAGTTAATCTTCACATCCCACCCCTTTTTGTCCATAATATAATCAATAACGGCCGGCAGGTCGTGTTGACTTACTTCGTGAAATGTGAAATTCCAAAATGCGAAAGTGTCAGTATTAAGAGAGACGTGGGCCCTCGAGTATGTGTTCCCTCGAACATTCGCCATCCAAACATCATATCCGGCATTCGACAGTATATACGCGAGACCTTTTTCTGGCCCTGATACAACCCAATCTGCAGAACTTCCAAGAAGTCCATGGTGAAGAAGTACAGTTTTACGAGAGACTTGATGATTTTTACTATACCCTGAATATGGTATCCTATGTATAGTAAGAATGTAACCGTCTTCAGTTACGATAGTGTGCGACTCCGAGACGTATCCGTGCAAGGCTATCAATTGCGGAGTAGTCATTTGGACGCTAGTATCTTTGTCGTTGCACGAATACTCCAATTTTTCGGGAGCGATGGAGTCAAATATCTTATGGCCATTCCTCTCAGCACTATCAACATAACCTTGGAATCTTTCTTTCATCATCGTGTTATCTTCGTTGGACATTGATGGTTCAGATTGATTTCTCATGCCGAGATACGAAGTTATTTTGTTATGTACATTCTCTACGTAAAACTGTCTAATACTGCGTCCTTTTGAACGAACATAGTCGGTTATACGAGCAGTCTTATTTGTGAATGTACCTATAAGACTTTGCGGCAACCAGTCAGTATATCGGCACTCGCTGTATTGTATTAGAAGAGTTATTGTAAACAAAATTACTAATATTTTCATTTTTAAAATTGAACTGTATGCGACGTTCGCGCGACAAGTAGTAACAGAGCACTCAGCTAAATGATCTTTGATACGATATATGTGTCATTAACAAAGTATGTAAACAATTATTGTACTAGATATTACCATAACTTTTCACTGATAATAAATATTTTTATAAGCAAATAGTCCGATGCAGCCTACATAGCTAGGTAAGATGTAAGCATCTTACCTGTCATGTTTGGTTTA
The DNA here is from genome assembly GCA_021202915.1 of Heliconius himera. Lineage (NCBI taxonomy): Eukaryota > Metazoa > Arthropoda > Insecta > Lepidoptera > Nymphalidae > Heliconius > Heliconius himera. Next base: position 338,389 of record JAJHJA010000658.1, on the reverse strand, counting down.
CAAAATACACTCATACTGTACGCAACTATATATCTATATATATAAAAGGACTTGTGCTGACTGACTGAGGTAAGACGCACGCAGAGCCGTAACCGCTGATGGTAGAAACTTAAAAATATTTCATTGAGCACGTGTTTCATGGTTTTTAAGAATTCACCTCCTAAGGGTTCAAATAAGGGGTTGAAAGTTTATATGGTAAAATCTTTAAATTGCCACCGATTTTTATAAAAAATTAAATTCAGACTGTTAAAAATATTTTATTGAACATGTGTTTCATGGTTTTTTTAGAATTCACTCCTAATAAGCGGGCGAAGCCGCGCGCGCCCTCTAGTTTACAATGTTTTAATCAGTTACCTTGTTTCAAACTTTATAGAAACTAAATTTTTTACTACTTAAAAAATATTTTTTGGCTGACACAACTGAAAAAAAAATATGCTGTATAAGCATCAGGTCTTTTATGAGTATTTTTTTAAATATTATTCAAAACAAAATTAAAAAGCATTGCCAGACAAACCAATTATTCTATATATCTATTTATATTGTGCTGTTGCCTCATATTTCATATTTATAATATATTTTTGTTATATATAATGAGTCATATATGAACGTTGAACTATGTGGTAAGCCGCAATGCTGATTACCATTAGATAATTTTAGTCTAGAAAGGAAGTATCTACACATAATTTTTCCGTTATAATTATAGTAAATATATATTGCTTAGCAGATTTATATTAATAGAGTTTTTTCTTGTAAAATGTATTATGAGTTTAGTAGGTAAATACAACTACATGTAGTTTAATAGTTAAATTTAGTAGGTAAATAAATGCTACAAGCCTAAAGGTAGTGTCTACCAGAAACAAGGTTTTCACGTAAAACCTAAATTCAACGTTAGGTTCGAGGAACTCCTATGATCATGAGCGAAAGTATGGCTTTTACTCTCACGTGAACAGCGTGGTGTCCACTCCAAACTTTTACTAATAAAAATGCGGGCTAAAAAAATTTTGCAGCTCCTCCAGCTTTTATATTATGTTTTCGAGGGGCAACCGAGGTGTCCCCCTACCTCTCTTACTGCTCACTTTTCTGTCATAAATCTTCTTTGCCATTCTTTCACCGTTCATTCGTTCGTCTTGCCCAAACCAGCCGAGCACGTTCTTCTTCATTCTCACCGTGACATCCTCGCTAGTACCTGCCATTCTGTGTATGTATTCATTGTGGATTTGATCAGCTAAACTGACTCCGCATATCCTACGAAGAGATCGCATCTCCACAGCATTCATGTTTTTTTTCTTTCTTTTTTTTTATTCTTTTTCTGTAATACCCACGTTTCGCTGCCGTATAACAGAGTCTGTCTCAACACTCTAACGTGTACGGCCAAACGCGCAGCTGTGCTGACGTTTCGCCGTCACATCAATGTAGCCAAGCCACCGTTAACCGTGTTAATGGTAGCAATATGCCTTTCCGCATCCATCTCGTATCTTCCATCTTTACTGAACATAGTTCCCAAATATACCACTATATCTACTTGGTCTAATATCTTACAATTTATACTGATCTTGAATTTCGTTTTTTCTACATTTCTTTCATTTACCAGAACCAAGGGCATCCAGGATGGAAGGCTTTCCCGCAGCGCCCCCTTACGAGGGCTGCAACGTTCCATCCGTCACGTGCACTTCTAGAGAGCGTCCCCCGCGTCCGCAGGCGACACGCCAGTGCGTCTCCACTGGTGTCAAGTGGTAACAAGTGCGGCGTTGGGGACCGCCACCCAGCACGCCATGCCGTAACGGCGGGAAGTAGAGGACGGAGCTACAAATAAAATAAACATTTTAATTAATTAAAGCCTATTTGAGACTATCGTAGCGCAGAGGCCCAAGCCTGTGACTGTAATTCAACGGTTGTGGGATCGAAGTATTATCTATTAATATTTACATTCTGGTGCAAAAGCGCGGCGTTGACCACCCTCCACTCAACACGTGATGTCTACAAAATTAGGCGGAAAGTAGGGATAATAATGGAGCGTCTTAACACTTTCCCTCTGCTACATGCGGGATATAGCGTGAAACTGAATTAATTAATTAAATAAAACAACAATATGTGCTAATTGGTATTTTCATATTGATTGATTTCTCAAAATATGGCGTTTCGAGCGTGCCAGTTGAGCACATTTCATTTCGCCAATGTCACGTTGTATGGGAGAGACACGAGGAAATTTGACCGGTAAAAAAAAAGATAACTATACACAATTATAGAATACATGTAAAAAAGAGATCCAGTTAAAGTACAGCCTTCACCTAAAACAAAACAAACACATATTTACAGTATGTACAGTACATTAGGTTAGTAATATTTAATATTTTAAATGGGTGTTAGTTTAAAGTTTAATTTTGTTCTGTTTAATATATTTACATAAAAATTTACATAAAGGACTAAACACAAACATCAACAGACACTGAACATTTATAGGACGAGGGACTTTATGAGGAAGGATATCATATAAAGGACGAGTTAACTTAGGACAAGAGAAAAGGATGTGGGGAGGGGAGCCGTCGTCCAGGCCACATTCACACAGTGAGTGGTCCCTGACCCTGATCTTGGCTAGATGTACAGGAGTAGAAGCATGCCCAAGGCGCAAACGACAGATAGTTGTTATGATCCTCCGTTCAATAAGCCTTTGAGAATAAAACCAAGGTCGCCTAGGAATATCAGGTTGAATAAGTGCATAATACTTACCTTTATGGGATTTTGACTCGTTCCAGAAATTATTCCAGGACTGACGCAGATAAATATCCGCCAGTGACATCAGATCTTGTGCGGAATTGGAGAAATGATCTAATGTGCCACACTGAATAGCAGATTTAGCGCAGGAGTCTGCAGATTCATTCCCACTGATTCCAGAATGACCTGGAATCCACACCAAAGTAACATCCAAACCCTTCAGATGACATGAGTACAATTCTTCACGAATCCTTAAAACAATTGAAGATCTTGATCTACTATGAAACGGGTTTCCCTCTAAGGCCATTAAGCAGCTTAGTGAGTCAGTAAAAATAACCGTCTGATTAAAATCGTGGGAAAGTGTAAACAGGATAGCTTCTGACAAAGCAACAGCCTCGCCTGTGAACACAGATGACTCGGGAGGGCATTTAAATTGTAAAATAATTTTGAATTTTGGAATCCAACAAGCTGCACCAACACAGCTCTCTTTCGAGAGCTTCGATGCATCAGTGAAGATGAAGAGGTGATTCGACCAGTGGGAATGAACTATTTCCTTAAATTTTGTGTTGGTGTCAGGATCTCCTTTGGTCAGGTCAAGATTTGTGATAATACGGGGAGAATGAACTAGGGCATTATAAGGTGTAAGGAATAATGGATTAGATGGATAACAAGGCAAGGGATTAGGGAGAGAGGTAAGCCTAAGGAAGCTATCCAGCAGATAAGGTAATGGTTTGCCTCGAGGGATGAGATCGGCTAACTTAGATAGCTTAGACCATAGAGGATGGGAAGACAGCTGCAACATTTTACACACAAATCGATCAGAAAGGAATTGTCGTCGGATAGGAAGAGGCGGATCTACACATTCCACCTGCAATGTATTGGTAGGAGTAGACTTCATCGCACCTAGGATAATCCGAAGACATTTATATTGTATTCGGTTCAATTTTTCAGTAGCTACTTTATTAAAGGGGTCTAACACGAATAATCCATAGTCATTATGACTACGAATTATATCATTGTACAGCAGTTTTTGAGTATAAGGGTGCGCACCCCACCACACACCAGACACAGCTCTCAAAGCATTAATGCCTTTTTCACATTTCCTGCTGAGATATTCAGCATGAGCAACTCCATTCAATCGCTTATCAAGTATTATGCCTAAAAATTTTACATTTTCTGTTACCTGAATGGGGATATTATCACACAAAATATTAAAATTTGGAATTACTCTCTTTTTTGTAAACAGTACTGCTTGACATTTAGCTACAGATAATGCCAGGCCATGATCAGAGAGCCACTGGTTAAGATAGTGCAAGGCAGTATTCAAACGATAAGTTATGTCCTCCACAGAATTTGAGCTGTAATAGAGGACGATGTCATCAGCATACTGAAGGATGTTGCAAAAATTATTTACAGATAATTCGAGGTCATGAGTGTATATATTATACAGCAGCGGACTAAGAGCTGAACCTTGAGGAAGGCCTTTCCAGACAAGTCTGGGAGGTATAGTAAGAAGCGGATGTTTTACAGATACCGTTCTACCGGTCAGCAAATTACATATGTAATGGGACATCCTCGGCGGAATACTCAGCTGACGCAATTTCTGCCTGAGCACCGGAAGAAGAACATTATCATATGCAGATGCAACATCTAAAAAAACACCAACTAAATACTCTCCTTTGGCAAAAGCTCGTCGAATATCTGTAGTAAAAACACTGAGACTATCAATAGTACTTAACCCCTTTCTGAAGCCAAACTGAGAGGGCGCTAAGATATTCCTACTTTCCACTATCCATTCCAGTCGATTCTTCAAAAGCCGTTCAACAATCTTTGATAAAGTAGATGCTAGGGCAATGGGTCTATAGGAATTAGAATCTGAAGGACATTTTCCAGGTTTGAGGATAGGAATAACAATTTGGGATTTCCATGAATTTGGGATATTGCCTGATTGAAATATATTATTTATCAAGTTTAAAAAATGATGTTTAGATTTATCATTTAATCTTGCAATAAAGGAGTAAGAAATACCATCCTCTCCTGGACTTGTGTCCTTTAAATCCATTAAGACGTTTTTAAGCTCTTCAAAGGAAAAAGAAAGATCCATTTCCTCCAAAGATTCAACCGGCGTGGATATAAATAAATTCTGGGATGGTACAGAAGGAGGAGCCAATTTGTTTGCAAAATCGTTGAGCCACACAGAAGGGTTATTGGAATTAGGACTACTGACATTGTTAAGTGATCGGCGAAATCTCTTAACATTTGTCCAAACAAGAGAAAAAGAGGAGCGAGGACTAAGGGACTCACAAAAGCTTACCCACCCAAATTTTTTCTTTTTTCCAATGCAATTTCTAAACTTCGCATCATTGCGTCTGTATTCAATGAAATTCTCCATAGTCATACAGGCTGCGTATGACTCCTCGGCAGATGTTCGCCGAATGACAGAATCAGAGCATTCCTGATCCCACCAGGGATTGAAATGCATCCAATTCTGAATGGAGTGATATTTGGGGATATGTAAGTCAGCAGCAGACAGAATGGCAGAGACAAAACTTTCATAGTAAACAATGATATTCTCATAATTACCAGACTCAGGAAGATTGCCCAAAATGCAATCCACAGAGTTGGCGTACCCGTTCCAGTTGGCCTTTTTTAAATTAAACTTATGACAAAGGGAAGGAGAAGGAGTGGGGGGAAATCTATTATTTAAGGAAAGCAGAATCGGGAAATGATCACTACCATGGGTAGATGGTAGTACAGACCATGATAGTTGGGAAGCAAGAGAAGGAGAAGATAAGGAAAGATCGATAGCAGACCTAGGGTTCTGATTAGGATTAACCCTACGAGTCGGTGATCCATCATTGAGAATGCAGAGATCAACATCATCAATCATGTCAACCAACGAAGGCGAAAATCCATCACAGTAATAACACCCCCACAGAGTGTGATGAGTGTTAAAATCCCCCAGGACCACCACAGGACTAGGAAGCGAAGAGATAATAGACTTAAGCTCTAGGAAGATGGAAGCGGAAGGACGAGGGATATAAACAGAAAGAAAGGAAATACCAAGGACCCTCACAGCAACAGCATTCAACTGTTGACTATGAGATGGGAGAGGAATACGGGAATATGGAGAAGAGTGCTGGATAAGGATAGCACTACCTCCATACCCGTCATTTCTGTCCTCCCTTAAACAGGCGAAACCTGGAACTCTAAATCGGGAGTCAGGCATCAGCCACGTCTCCGAGAGGGCAATAATGACAGGATTATACAGAGAGATAATATGAAGTAGTTCGTGCTTTTTAGCACGAATACTTTTACTATTCCACTGTAGGAAGTATAGTGGGGCCATTGTGAAGGATTTTGAAGATTTTAAGTAGGTTTTGGGCAACGTTGGACGGTAAAGGAAGTTCATCAGCGGTTGAGATTATGCTCACAAGAGTGTCAGTCAAAGCAATTAACAAATCTTTTGTAGATTCTGCTGGACTGTCAGAACCTTGATTAAGGGCACAACCATTAGGAAGGGAAGAGGAACAATTGCTAATAATGGACTGGTGAGCTTGTCTATCGTAACCCTTTGCCATAGGCGAGCGAGGACGGAGAGCTTGGAAAACTGTTTTACGATAGGATTTAGTGGGAGTAACAGGAGATCTGCTTTGTTGGGATTGGGAATTCATGAAAACAGGAGGTGAAAACATTTCCTTAGCAACATCTGCATAGGAACGCTGGACAGATGGGAATCGAGACGATGCTTCCATATAGGAAATACACTCTTGCGACATAATGGCCTTAATATTTTGTTGTCTTACGTACTCGGGGCACCCCTTATCAGTAGCAAAATGCTTTGATGTACAATGGATGCAGGTTGCATTTTCCTGTAGGGTGTCACATGCATCACCAGTATGATACTGGGAGCACCTATAACACCTTGGCTTTGATCTACACTGTGACTTAACATGACCAAAACGACAGCAATTAAGGCATTGGATTGTAGGATATTTATAAAGTTCGACATTAAGGACAGATTTATAGGAAAATACTCTTTCAGGCAATTGTTGACCACGTAGAGTAATTACAACTGTTTGAGTTGGAACCCATGTAACTACACCCTCTCTTACATTCTTCCGGTTCATACGTCTTATTTTTATAACTTCTCCGCAAGCAGTAGGGAATATCAGTGAGCCAACAAACTCTTCCAAAGACCATTCAACGGGAACTCCTTTTACAATTCCCATCCTTGTAATATTAAATGTTGGAATAACACAAACATATTTACATAAACTAAGAACAGGATTAACTAAAAATTTGTTTGCTGCTTCAGCTGATGTAAACTGGACACTGATTTTATTGCGACCAACATTTTTAACTCCATCATTGACTATATCAGTAATTTTATTAGTATGTAGAAATTGACCAAATTTAATCGCTCTTATAGATGTACCTGCAGATGGATCAGGAGATTCCCTTGACACATACACGATAAAGGGACCTTTGTCCGTACTAATATAGGATTTTGGGGCTTCGGACATGGAAGGGTGGATCCATACATTTTGGATAGAAGGAGTAGCGGTGGATGGATCTATAATCGTTTTTTAGCACCATCTTGATTAGAGGATGCTTCCTCACCTTGTCTTTTCCGAGACACTATTTGTGCTGCAAAATTTACATTACCACCCCCGGGATCAGGGGGCTCAGGTGGAGGGTCAGGATCCATTTTAAAAACAAAATAACCTAACTATAAAATAAATCTAATCTAGCTAAAAACAATACAACTACTTACTATAACCAATCACCTTATTAGTATGGATCTATTTACACTATTATATATTGTTTCCACTGTGTAAAATAGAGAAATTCAACACTAAAACAAGATATTTTCACTAACACGTGTGTCAACCAAAACAAACGTCAGCGAAGTCTATTTTCATATTCCATAATACTTTATATTACAAACTATTTGGCTATGGTAAATAATTATGTTTGATAATAATTAAGCTATAATACTGAAAAAAAACACAGCAAAGCAAAATGCAGGAAAATATTTTAATATTAAGTACATAATAATATTTATTTATTTATTTATATATAAAATAATAATATATATAAAATTAAAATAAACATCTAGTAAATGCACATAACATTTTCTGATATAAACAAGATAAAATGAAACTAATTACATTAAATAAATACATTGGTATATAATAAACTCCCTAACCTAGTCAGTGTCTCAGTAACTGAAAAGTTGCATATATTAAATTGATACCTAAATAAATTAGTATCATTTCAGACCATTTAAAATCTACTATTAAAAATTTACTTTCAGGTAAAAGAGAAAAAAAAAACAGATATACACATAAATATACAAGAATTTAATTTTGAATTTCATACAAATTAAGAATAAATTGGCCAGAAAGCTAAGAAAGTTGTGTCTTAACAGTCCTAGTTCTCTCTGCCCATGCCTGCTATATGCGGCAGACACATGAAAATAAAAAAAAAATGTAAAATATTGCTTCGATCGCAACAGGATATATGCACTTTAAGTTATAAAGTATAAATCATGTCAATCATACATACGGAAAATCGTGGGCCCAAACGTTAAGACTTGAGATATGGCTTTTTTTTTTCAATTTTATAATATCGAAAATTAGCTCAAATTTGACAATCTGGAAGCGAAGAAAAATGAGAAAAATAGTTTTAGGTCCTAAATCGATATAAATAATCAATTACAGTACGAAAATAAAATATTCACAAAAATAAAAATATGTTTTTCTCAACAATCACCTATTTAATAGAGGTTTTTCCAACCAAATCTCTAATAACTTAGCTCTCGGATTGCCAAAACTGACAGAATTTTCAGGGAGGATGATACAGGAGAATGATGTACCTGAATCTATTAAATCATACCATTTTCATTTCTTTACATTCTAGGCCCAAGAATCTACGCAATCGTTTCAGTCTCCTATATTACTCAGTCATTATTAGTACACATAATTATTTATACATACATCAGTAACAAAAAATTAAAATTTTTTTTTTTTTTTATAAATTAAATTAGCTTCACGCTGTATCCCGCACACAGCAGGGTAGGCAGAGGGAACCTAGTGTTAAGACACTCCGTTCCCCACTTTCTGCAGAAATTCTGGAGGCATTGCGTGTTGAGTGGCAGAACTCAACGCCGCGTTTAACCTCGACACCAGAGCGAAGAAATGGAAATATAATTTTAAGTAAATATTTCATCTCCTCGAGTGGGGATCGAACCCACAACCAGTCGGTTTTGCAGTCACACCTCGTGCCGTTACGCCACGGCAGTAACAAGAGGATCACAATACAATTTTTTAAGGACTAGTTTTTCCATATTGTAACATACTTATATGCTATGTAAATATAAAATATTCATCTCAAGAATATAATAAAATAGTTTTATTACACACAAAAAATTTAATTAACAATGAACAAACAAGAATATATATAAAAACTATGCCTAAGGTAATATCTTAAAAAATAATAATAGCATGTGTGGTTTGGGGCACCCGACAAAAGTGACATAACTTGAACTAATCTAAGTTAAACTATTTAATTTTGAAATTGTGTATAACTTGAGAAAAGCTTAGCTTATTACTCAAATTTTATGTATATTAATATATATAAATATAAAATTTTATGTATATGATAATGCATGGAAAAGTTACTTATTAATAAAACGGCGCCAGTCTGTCTGACTTTCCTTTCTCTCGTAATACGGCAGCGGCAGGCAGGCTCCCCCTCTCTCACTCTAATCCACAGCGCTAGCCGTATTTCAAACAGACGCTTCTTTCTCTCCTCTCTACGCAAGACTCAGACAGTGTTTAGTGTGAGATAGCCATATAATATTGACAGTGTGCATATAACCTAAATGCCAATTGACTCTTTTGTAGGATTTTATATTGATACTAATAATATATTATATATATACAAAATTCTAATGTAAATAAATATTTAAAAATTAATTATTTAAAAATTGTAACTAAGAATAAAAAATATATTATAATCAATAAAGATTTTGTTAATAAATAACATTTCCTTACATTATCATATTAATATACATTAAATTTAAGTAAGTAACCTAAGCTATTCTCAAGTTAAACAATTTTAATGTTAAATAGTCCAGCTTAGATTAGTTTGAGTTATAACATCTGTCGGGTGTCCCGAGACACGTGATTTTTTTTACTTCCAATAAACTATCTAATATAACAAAAGTTACAGTATTAGATGGCTGCGAAGACTTGATTTTAGGATTATTTCTTACTTTTGATTGTTACCGAGTGCACAATGCTCAAAAGTGCAGAAAGAATTACTTCAGGACGGCCATAGTTTATTGGATGATCCATAAATCTCGCCACTCTCAATCCAATGATTTTTTTTTAGTTGGTGGCGCACGCAGGGTATAGATAGTAAATTACAATTTACAAGCTATGCTCGGTACCGCAATAGTTATTTAAACTATACAATAATTTAATTTGTTCACATATTACATCAAAATTGTCGATCTTCCAATTGCTTAATTCTTTTTCAAGATGATGTGGCTGTAGAGTTTCATATTCTTCTCTGTCTGAAATTTAATAATTATTTTACATACAGGTTATGAGACGGTTGTGGGTTCGATTCCCACTCGGTTGAATGAAGTGGCAAAGTGCGCCACGTTTTTTTTTGTCATGTTACCAGAGCAATCAAATAATTTATTCCTCCGACTCTGAATCAAACCTACAATCGTCGCATTTGCAGTCAGATGATGTGCCGCTCACCCATGACGGCTTCAATTAATTATATGAATGTAACAAATATTGATAATATATTTTACTATCATTCACGCATTGAGAAACTAAATTTAGTAATATTAAGCGGTTTTTGAAAGTTTAATTTAATTATAATGAATTATTATTTTAATATAAATATTTAAATATTATTTTCTACTTGTCCGTCGGTAGATCATTTGTAAGAATACATTCTTGAATTCAGTCGAGGATTTGCTTTCAAGGTTTTTTTTTATTTAATTAAATTTAAAATGCATACAGTAAGTATCCCTTTTTCCAACTATTTGATAAATTAAAAAAAAAGACCAAACTAAAAACTGAACTAAAAATTGAGCGATAAGTGGAGAACATAGTACATATTTTAACACCAAATTGTATGCCTTTGTACTAAAACTCTACAGATAAAATAAAAAAAATTATAATTATTCAAACAAAACACTTACCGCCAACTATAAACCATCCGCTTAATTCACAGGCCGCTACATTAAAAGATCCTAAACCACCCACACTACTTTTCCTAGGATAAACTATTAATCTTATCCCTCCCTTATCATCTGTCGACAGTCCTCTTGTAATAAAAATATTATGTGGTATTAAATTATTTAATAAATACTTCAATAATTTGAATATTTCATCGATTTTATAGTCTGTGGTTATAAAAAAGCAAAATGCGTGTGCTGGGTAGGTTTCGTCAAATGTGTATACTGGACCCACTAAGTGATGACATTTCTGAAAGAAATATTAATTAAAAAATCAGCTTCACGCTGTATCCCGCACACAGCAGGGTAGGCAGAGGGAACTTTGTGTTAAGACACTCCGTTCCCCACTTTCTGCCGAATTCTGGAGGTATTGCGTGTTGAGTGGTAGAACTCAACGCCGCGCTTAACCTCGACACCAGAGCGAAGAAATGGAAATATAAATTTAAGTAAATAAGAATATTTAAGAAATATTAATTTATTTTATTATATTTGGGAACATTTATCTCAACATTCGTTTTTATCTTAATATTACTTAATGTGGGAGCTCCATTCTCCATTAAGACACTTCAAGAATTCGGAGGAAAGTACAGACACTTTTAGTCGAATTCTTGAGGCAATGCAATGGCGGAACTTAATGCCGCGCTTTGTCTCGTTACCAGAGCGAAGAAAACGAAAATATTAATTATTTCATTCCCGCGAGTTAGAATCGAACCTACAACCCCATATCGATATTAAAAATGTTTTGTCTTAAACGAAATGAAGTACTATAATTACCACAACTTCTACAGGAAGATTATTTTTCTCCAGAAAGAGATGAAAATGGAGATGATTCACTGATGCTAAAGCACATAAGCTGTTAAATGCAATCCTTAGTTCACTGAAAGAAATATATTTTATGTTAATAACAGGAGGCCGCCATGGCGCAGTAGCACAGTAAATTCGACGGTTGTCGGTCTGATTTGCACTCCGGATAATAAATTAGTTTTATTTCTTCACTCTAGTAACAAAGTGTGATATTCAATTTCGCAACTTAGCATGCACGAAAGTTGGGCTGAAAATTGGGTAACTCTTATCAAAAGGTTCCCTCTGCCTATACTTATATATTATATAAAGTTAATAAAAAGCTTGTAATAAATTGTGTACTTATAATATAAATAACTTGTTCTGCAACAAAGACTAATATATACATAAATCATTTTGATTACAAGTGTTTACTAAGTTAACAAGTAAAAAAAAATCTTAATAAAAAACTCTCTATTACAATATATTTTTATGTTTATCGTCATTTGCAACATGCAAAGGAGCATGTATATATTTTTAAAGATTTTTTAAAGTGTAAATAAGTGTTTTTCTTTCCCAAGTGTGGATACACTCGGGAAAGAAAAATACTTATTTAGAAAACATACATAAAAAATTCGAACGTAGCGGGACTCAAACTCTCGCGTCGTGGAAACCGACCAGGTGCGGATCCTGCTACGTTCAAATTTTATACGTTTTCTAAATAAGTAACATGTATATATTTAAAAATTTTACTAGATGTCTTGTTAGCTTCAATATACCATATACCGCATATGGCAATAATGAAAAGAATAATTTCCCCCAATCCTCTTATAAGTATTTATAATATTAGAAGAGGTAATTTTAATATAAAAATGTATAAACTTACATTTCTTTGGCCTCTAACATTAAATCTATAGCTAACTTTAAGCTGTCCTTAGTAATTATTTGAGGTAAACACTTGTCCATAGAGGGACAAAGTAATGAATGATATCTTGATATAGGACTTACATTCACTAGTGCTGTATGAGTGTCTGAAATTGATTAGAAATTCGTGTAAATTAATCGTCTTCAAATACAGCATAAATTCTATATTTTTTTAGCTTCAAGCCATATCCCCAGAAAAGCATGGTAGGAACACTGAACCTGAGAACCTAGGGTTAAGGCACTCTGTTCCCACTAAGTCACTTTTGTTTCCCACATTCAGCCATTGCATATTGAGTGGTTGAACCCAAAGCCACACTCTGTCTCTTTAAAAGAGTGAGAATATGAAAATATATACACACAAACATTGTGTTTACAGTCACACTTTTTACTTATATGACATAACTAAAGGGATTGCATATTTTATAGTATTATTGAGAGTTATGTGGTGATAAGAAAAATCTTTAGTATAATTATATCATAATATTATTTTTGAATGAAGTATAAAATTTACAAGAAACAAAACTTTATATCAATAAACAACTAAGAGTATGTAAACATTTTGAATAGAGTATAGATACTACAGCAATAAAATATACAAAAGAATGTACGCAACTGCAGTTTTTCCTAATTTTGGGGATGCGATTTAAAAAGTTGTAATCTTTACTTAATAATGAGTTTAGAGTGTATCATTATATGGAAAACAAACTAAACCAACCAAAGTACAGTAAAGTTGATAAGTTGTGGATATCCTGAAGTTGCTTACAATTAACTGTACTCTATTTTTGGATTTTTTTTCTTCTTTTGATGTTCATAGTTTTGCAAAAATTCAGAAAGTCTTTGCCAGCTGGCCACCCAGCTAAGACTGATCAACCATATTATTAATTATTTTTTTAATAAATTGTTTAAAATCGAAATTAAATGATGTAATGTGGACTGGAATGTAAATATTTATTATTTATCAGTGTCCCCACTAACCAATAGCCTCTTCTTTCATAATAAACATGAGTTCTTGTATGGATGCTTTGTTAAAATTAAACACTTCATGATTAAATGGCTGGAGCAAATTCAAAATATCTTGAGGTAATCTTCGCTTTCTATATCTATTTACATTTAACTGAAAAAACGGTGATTTGAAAAACGGTGATTTTCTGAATATTTATTTTCGTTTATTATTTAGAAATAGTAATTCAAATTCATTTAATAAAGATTAAATAATATGAAATAGTAAACAAAAGATACCTGTAAGAAATACTTCTCTACAAATCGTTCATGTATCTCAATATTGTAACGAAAAACATTAGCGTTAGTGTAAATATCTTGCCATTTTAGTTTTATAAGTTCTGCAAGTTTTATCTTTTTATCAATTTCTATATCAGTGTACGATATTGGTTGGTAAAAGGTAAACACCATTTTCACATTGAAACCTTATTTTAATATTATTTAAATTTATTAATACATAAATAATAAAAATATTACGAATTACTAAATCAATAAATAAGTCTGTGTAAAAATAATATAAGAATATTAATATTGATTAGATTGATTAAAAAAATCTATTTGTAAATTTTGTAATTTGTCATTTGATAATTGATAGTGTTGGGCGTTACTGTTATATTTTTATAATGCATTATTCATTATATTATATTTTTTTAACTGTTATTTTAAACTGTTATAATATATATTATATTATTTTCAACGTAAATACAATATAATGACAAAATGTACGAAGTTCAGACTAATATTTTTGTTATTAGTTATTTTAATGTAAGTAATATTTGGCCTTTCTGCCATTGAGTTAAAGCTCATATTTGTGCGAGGTTATACGATGTGAAGTTCGCCATCATTATTTTATTTGACCTTGGCTGGACTCGATGTAGGCCGAACAACTACTAAATATTTCCGATCATTCCCGAACCGAGGCGCCACACGCCATTTTATAGCAGATAATGAATATTTTGACTGTTATTTATAACAGTCAGTGTTGAAAATAAATAATGATTAGAACATTAAAAATTTATAATGAATTATATTATCTGTTATATGTTATAACGCCCAAGTTTAATAATTGACTTTGAAGTTTGATTTACTATACCACAGAACACATACCCTTTGGATATATGTGTTCTGTGGTCAAAATATTGCTAATAATGAGAATGAAAAAAAAATTAGCTTCACGCTGTATCCCGCACACAGCAGGGTAGGCAGAGGGAACCTAGTGTTAAGACACTCCGTTCCCCACTTTCTGCCGAATTCTGGAGGCATTGCGTGTTGAGTGGCAGCACTCAACGCCGCGCTTAACCTCGACACCAGAGCGAAGAAATGGAAATATAAATTTAAGTAAATATTTCATCTCCTCGAGTGGGGATCGAACCCACAACCAGTCGGTTTTGCAGTCACACCTCGTGCCGCTGCGCCACGACCGGCCTCAAATAATGAGAATGCTTGATGCAAATTTTGAGCTTGCTCGAAAATCGACAGACAATCGATTTTTAAGCATGCTACCTGCAGCGCGGGGGAAAGGGAGCGTGGTATGAGTGTGAACGTCTTCGCTTTTGCCTGCTACACACGTAACGATATATCTTAACGATAAATGTACAAAAACTAGATTGACAGAGTTATCGGTCATGTGTATGACAAATTGACAAAATTTATCATTCATCGGCGGCAGATAAATCATTTTCATTAAATAAATCGGGCTCCATTGCGGTTGCACAATTTATCAAAGCATGGCGATCGTTCGATTCGGCAGTACTTTAAGTAACTCATGGGAGTGTGGTGAGCGCTCACAGAGGTGCGAGTGCACAACATCTCTGAAAAGTGTCTCCCTGGGGTAGACGAAAAACCTCTAAAATTTGTTATTTTATATCGTAACAATAAGCGCCTATGCCTTATTCCTTCTTATTTTCTTTCTTGATAAAAGTTTTGGTATACATGGTATTGCAATCAAATGGATAATTTTATTTAATTCAGTAGAGAGGGCCACAGAGAGAGTGATTTTCCACGTTTCACCTGCACTGCAACTACTATGGAGTATCGAAGTTTCCAGTCCCCTTTTAAAGAGCATGTGTGTTCCATTATTTGCTTTGAGCCCGCTTTTATTCGAGCATTCTTAAAAGAGCATGCTAAATAAAAGCAAATGGTTCAATTTGAGTAGCACGCTTGTTTCAAGCATGCTAATAAGCATACCATTTATTGAGCATTGTAATTGTTGTAGTGTAATTGTAGCTTTAATATGTTGCTTACACGCTTGGTAAGGCATGGCGAGTATCTACCAACACAAGCATATAAACGGGGTATATGGCTTGGCTTGTGAGAGCTTGTCGCAGATGACATATAATAATAAAAAAAAATGTTCATTTATAATTAGCGTTGGGCGTTACTGTTATATTTTTATAATGCATTATTCATTATATTATATTTTTTTAACTGTTATTTTAAACTGTTGTAATATATATTATATTATTTTCAACGTAAATATAATACAATGACAAAATGTACGAAGTTCAGACTAATATTTTTGTTATTAGTTATTTTAATGTACGTAATATTTGGCCTTTCTACCATTGAGTTAAAGCTCATATTTGTGCGAGGTTATACGATGTGAAGTTCGCCATCATTATTTTATTTGACCTTGGCTGGACTCGATGTAGGCCGAACAACTACTAAATATTTCCGATCATTCCCGAACCGAGGCGCCACACGCCATTTTATAGCAGATAATGAATATTTTGACTGTTATTTATAACAGTCAGTGTTAAAAATAAATAATGATTAGAACATTAGAAATTTATAATGAATTATATTATCTGTTATATGTTATAACGCCCAACTTTATTTATAATTTAAAGTTCGCGCGCAGGTTTTGCTATATGGTTTAAGGCCGATCGTTGCGTTGAGTTCCGTCACTCAACAATGCCGCAATGCCTCCACAATTCGGCGGAAAGTGGAGAATGAAGTATCTTTTTATATCGCGTCCCTCTGACGTTATCAGAGATTTTGTAATGCTGTGTTATATTTTGATTCTAAATTTAGGTGTTCTATTTAAATTATGGATTAATCATTAATTTGTATTCTGTTTTATTACATTTTCTTTATATGTTTCATATTTCATTAAAATGTCTAATTTTAAATCTTCGTCTTCACTCTTCCACACACATTTCTTAATTATATGAGTTGTTTATATTTAGCTGTTTTTTATTTATTTCTGTTAATAACTTTACTCCCTACACTTCTGCAGAACCCTATAAATGCATCCCTGGGTCTCTTTGTCCTTTATCAGTTTACTCAAGTTATCGGTGCTTATCTAGGCTAATAAGCTAATAAGACAAAAAAGTATTACAGAACAAAAATGAAAGAAAGATGAATCATAGAGAAGCTATCTCTTCGTAGGATATGCGGATTAAGCTTCGCTGATCGAATCTGCAATTAAGAGATACACAGAATGGCAGGTACTCGCAGGGATGTCACGGTGAGAATGAAGAAGAACGTGCTCAGCTGGCACGTACAATGAATGAGTAATAAAAGAATGGCAAAAAAGATTTACGATGGAAAATTGAGCGGTAAGGGAGGTCAGGGCAAACCTTAGTTGACCCACGAAAACAGTATCAAAGATACTGGAGGAAGGTCACGTAAAAAGCATACCCCGGTATGCATGTATGAAGAAGTTGAAGACAGTGGACAAGGCGAAAGAGGTATGCAGAGACTCCTAGGGATACAGAGTTAAGCTAAGCAAGTATAAATAATGAATGAAAATTCATAGATACTCTACAAAGTTTTTTTTTTAATAATCATATGTGACAAACCTTAAGTAGAATAAAATTTAAATGAAGAGAAAATAATAGTTTATTTATCAACATTTTTCATTTTAACCCTATTGGGATTTAAAGGATTGTTCTCATCATAAAGACATAATATTTCAATAATTTTTTGTGATACTTTTGCAGCTTCAAATGAATTCATTTTGCTTAATTTTTTTGTGATGGCTCTCCCAACTTTAGCATATTTTGTACTTTCTAAGCCAAACACATCATTTTGGACACCTTTGAATACAGTTACTAAATTTTCTGCTATACTTCTACAACTTATAGAATTTGTTGATAAATTTTTCTCTGACAATTGGTCTGGCTCAGTATGAAGTGCTGTTTCAGGTACATTCATCTCTTCTTGAAAATCATTCTGGAATAGAAAAATAAAATACTTATTAAAACATTTAAAAACAAAAATATTTTGATGGTTTTGAAGAAGTACAGATTCTATCCATGCTATAAGTAAAATTACTATACATATTGTCAAAATATTTTCTATCCTTTGTATGGTAACATCACTGAAAAAATTGAAACATCTTGAGGTAAGTAAATTTATGCACTATAGTTATTGTAATTGTTATTGTAAGGTCACTTCTGTTTCCCAATTTACACCAAATTTAGGAGCTCAAATATAAAATGTTTATAAAAATATGAAAAATGTTTTTTTTATTTAACATTTACACAACAATTGTGGGTTTGACTTCTACTCGGGGGAATGAATTATCTTCTTTTTATTAATCTGTTAAGAAAATAAAGTGTGGCATTGAGTTCTGTCACTCAAATGTCTCAAAAATTTCTGGCCATGTGTGGGTATAAGTGTACTTAAACAAGATTTTCTGTCTACCTATATTTTTTTTACATATATCAGACTAAATGTGAGATCCAGTAGGAAGCTAAAAAAAGTACATACCTCTCCTTCTGGTATGTCTACACTGTCTAACATTACTTTTTCTGTTCTATTGACTTTCCTTAGGAACTGACATGCATCCCACAAATGCCAATTGACTTTGTATTCCTGAAATATATACATTATCATAGAATAAAAATATTAGCATAGTCAGTAATGGAACAAAAACAAAAACAAATCTCAATGGGAATTGATCAAAAATTAAAAAAACTGGGAGTAGTAATTAAGAATGTAAAACATACCTCTCCATCGTTTTTTGCTTTGCTAGCCTTAATTTTTCTTAAATAATTAGAAAACGTTGATCTTATATTCGTCCACCTATCTTTCACCGCTTGACCTGTAAATTCATAGCCATATTTAGCTGCAAATTCAGCGTAAGTACTATCTCGATGTTCTACTGATGTGTACTTTGGGTGTTTTGGATTCCAAATATTTGGTTTTTTGTGTATATAATTTACCAATCTTAAATTCATTTTTTTCGTCCAAAACACTTTTTCTTTGGCAAACTCAGATATCATTTTGTTTAATAAATGCATGGAACGTATTACTTCATTGAATTACTACTACTAATACTAGTGTATTGTTATAGCCGTAAATTTCAGCTAACCATAACAAATAACAATTAACAACAAAACTGACATTTCTGATTTGACAGACGTCACTTGAAGAATCCTTTTTACATTCTGAATGTATTTTTAGCATGGAAATGAAATACAGGTTTTATACTCAACAAATAGAAGTACTTGCTTTATTAATATATTTAATTGAAGTATGTATTTAGTTCTAGCGATAAAAATTTTACAATATTTGGAAAATTATTTTAATATATAATACTATGTAATTATCAATATTTTGTTATATTCAGAGAATCCTCTTCAAGGCAGTCTTCTTTTTTATCTGCAAAATCTACAGAGTTTTATAGCTCTGTATTCTCTGATTTTTATTATCCACGACTGTATATAAATTTAAATTTTGAGGACTGGCGTCTTATAGACTTCACATTTTAAATGGCGAAATAAATTATTGGATTCGAGAAACGAAAATATTAATATAATTTTTTTTATGTATATAAATTTGCTATTTACTATGCGTACCGTAAAAATTGCATACAACCTAAGATTTTTTTACCCGAGATAATTAAAATATCCTTTTAACTTTCTATATTATTTTTTTTATTATTATCTTTCTGTATTAATTTATCTCTGCAGACTCTGTGCTGTATGTGGCATAAAACGTTAGCTAGGAGTCCCCATAATAAAAGAACTGAATTGAACTGTATTTTTTTATAGTGACCCAAAATTATAAATAATTATATAACAATACTCTAAATAATTATAGGTAGGGGAGAGGGGGGTAGCTTTGAACAGGGGCACCTTTGAAAATATGTGTTAACAGAGCTATTTTAAAAAGAAATTTTGGTAGATTTTTTTTGAGTAGTGGCAGCACTAACCTGCACACGTGTCACTTGTCACCGTTGATATATGAGAGCCCGTGGTTGAGTTACGAGGAGTGTTTGATTTTGAGAAAAAATTTATACATTTTTAAATAAACGCGTAAGGATCGCAGGGATCCAATTCATGGTATATGGTTTTATTTTTTCCTCTTTTAGTTGGAATTTTTCATATATCATGCAATAAACTAGAAATTAATACAATTTTTAAACTTTTACTTGAAAAAAAAAACGTTTTTAATTTTTCAAATACCACTGAGGCAGCTTTGAACAAAATAAGGGGGGCAGTTTTGAATATTATTATATATAACAAAATACCGCGAAAGAAAAACAAAACTAAACTGAACTTTTCTTTACAAGAAACTGACTCAAAAATGCATTTGGAATCAGAAGAGGAAGTGACAATTTACTGTGACGAGAATGAAGATACTGATACCTGTGCGTATGAAGACTACGTAATGAAATTAGACTTCCACTTAATAAATATTGGAGACTCCATTTTATTATCTTAGCGAATCTCCATTATTTTAGCGAATGTTTCATCATCTATGAATAGTAAAAAAGTAGCTTGTACAATTTTTTTCTTTACGTCACTATACTATATCCATGTTCCTTTAAATTTAATTTCTCTAACTTCAAATTAGGGTCATAAGCTGTTTATTAAAAAATATTTTGTTTTATTTTCATAATATTAGGTTTATTCTATGATTGATCCTGACTGGTTGTGGGTTCGATCCCCGCTCGAGGAGATGAAATATTTACTTAAATTTATATTTCCATTTCTTCGTTTTGGTGTCGAGGTTAAGCGCGGCGTTGAGTTCTGCCACTCAACACGCAATGCCTCCAGAATTCGGCAGAAAGTGGGGAACGGAGTGTCTTAACATTAGGTTCCCTCTGCCTGCCGTGCTGTGTGCGGGATAAAACGTGAAGCTAATTTTTATTTCTTACGTAGACTACTTCCCCCAATTTCAGTTGCTGGTTACGTCACGTATTACATTCATGTTTTCCTTTAAATTTAATTTTTCTAAGTTCAAATTAAGGTAGTAAGCTGTTTATTTAAAAAATATTATGTTTTATTTTCATAATATTAGATTTATTCTATGATTGATCCCATAATGTTAATTACTTCTACGAAGCCAAAGCAACTTTTTTGTTTTTTTAAAGTCTATTAATAATATTAAAGTTATTTAACATTAGTACTAGTACAATCGCAATATTAAACTAGGTATATTATTTTTTTCAGTTAACATGGTACTGATATTTGATCTCCATCGTTTCTAATGTTAAGTTTATTGATAAAATTACTTAAAAGCTTTTTAATTTCATTGAATTCGATAATAGTTCAAAACTGCCCCATATATGTTCAAAGCTACCCCGCAAGGGGGGCAGCTTTGAACATTTGACTACTGCTACTAAAGTTGATATTGCACCTTTACCTTATATATTTTTCTACATACGATGTTACGATTGTGTGGCACAATAGTTGGACTAAGCATTGTGAAATAGTAAAGAAGTTAAAAACTGTAGAATTTTTAAATATGACACAAAGTTTAAAAATCGTTCGAATGTGCCCCCCTCTCCCCTACTATTAGTCACTTATCACTGGAGTGCATAAATTCACTTAGCTAGAGAAGCTAAGATTTTGAGGCCGTTGTTCATTGTGGCGCAGCGGTGCATCGTCGGATTGTAGGTTTACCCGGTTACCTATATAACTATAATTTTACCTATACTTACTCATGTAATCTTTGTTCACGTTGACGAACTTGATATCTGCCACCGGCTATTTACGCGAATTCTCAGCTGTTAATATTATTGAATGAATAAATAAATAAATAAATCAGCATCATGCTGTATCCCGCACACAGCGGGGTAGGCAGAGAGGACCTAGTGTTAAGACACTCTATTCCCTACTTTCCACTGAATTCTGGAGGCATTGTGTGTTGAGTGGCGGAATTCAACGCTTTGCCTCAACGGCAGGGCGAAGAAATGGAAATATTAATAAAAAAATTTAAATTTAAATAAATACTTCATCTCCTCGAGTGGGGTTCGAACTCACAACCAGTCGATATTACAGTCACACTTTATGACCCTAAGCCATGACTGGCCTTGGCTGGTCGTGGCGCATAACCACAAGCGTGTAACTGTAAACGTGGCAAGTTGTGGGTTCGATTCCTACTACCACTAGGAAATTAAACATTAAATATTTTAATTTATTCGCTCTGGTGACGAGGCAAAGCGCGTCGTTAAGTATTGCCACTCAACAGAAATCAGCGGAAAATAGAATGAAATGTCTTAATTGAAACGGAACTTAACTATAGGTTCCCAGCTGCTCTCTGCCCACCTTGCTATGTGCGGGATACAGTGTGAAGCTAAAAAAATACATTCAGATTTTATAAATAATATTTTTAAATGTAGGTCATACATAAATTTATGTTGATAGGTCATCAACCTGCTACGAAATTTAACAAGGTTAACGTTCGCATTTTAATATCATCTACCAATCCGCTGCTTATAATTCTTTGTGTGTCCTTATTTTATAATAGTATATTTTAAAAGTATAGGCAGCATTTCTCAGATTATGATTACTTAATTCCTTACATTTTTAATTTCTCAAAAAGTCTTATATTTCGATTATGAGTAATATTACAAATTAGAAGTAGATATTCTACTTAAATTTTAAACGTTTAAAAATGAAACTGGTAATCTCCTTTAGCATGTGATTAAAAATATTGAAAAAATTAAAATAATTACTTTAAAACATTTTGAACTCTTAAATTCGAGTGAAAGTTTCAAAGTGTTAAAATTATTTACCAAATTATTTTCGAATCCAAATTATTTTAAAATAAGTTGATTGATAAAAAAATTACACTCAATAATTTCAAGAAATAGACTAATTAAAACATCAATTAAAAACCAAACCAACGTGAAAAATAAAAAAAAAGAGAACGCAGCTGTGAGATCGGCGTCCGTGAATGTGCGGGCAACGGTAAATGTACGATCTCTATAAGTTCAGTCGTCGATGCGGCCTTAACCGCCATGGGTCGTTCGTTGCGTTCGCTATCAGTTTACACTCGTCCGTTTGCCCCCATAAACTGCCGTCAGGCTACCACAGGATGTCCGTTTTCCAAGCGTCAACGTTCCCAAATAGCTCCAGCTGCTTCCCTGTCCGAGGAAATTTTTGCAAACGCGAAACCGTACTCCGAAGTTCCTGGACCTAAGCCTATCCCTATTTTGGGCAATACGTGGCGGATGGTCCCTGTTATAGGGCAGTTTGATATTTCCGAATTCGCTAAAGTCACTAAATTATTCCTAGAAAGATATGGCAGGATTGTGAAGTTAGGAGGGCTTATTGGGAGGCCTGATCTGTTATTTGTGTATGATGCTGACGAAATCGAAAGAATGTATAGGAGAGAAGGACCCACTCCGTTTAGGCCAGCGATGCCGTGTCTTGTGAAATATAAATCTGAAGTGCGAAAGGATTTTTTTGGTGAACTACCAGGTGTTGTTGGAGTGTGAGTACAATTCTTTTTAAATAGAAACAAATATAATTTAACTAAAAAAAATGTGTCTATAGAGAATAAGCAATTTATGAAAGTAAATTTGTAAAAATATCTTTTTCAATATTTTTGTATAAAAACTTTGTCTCGTCTGCCCATCAATCAACTTTCACTTTTGTGATTCACTACCGCTATTTGCCAGTCTCTGTATAATTCCAAGGAGCCTTAAAAACGTAATGTCTTTTTCATTAATTTTGAAGGATTTAAGAAATCTTGGTTTAATAAAGCTAGAATTTACAGAACATTTTTAATACAGGGATAATGTTTTTTTATTAAGCACTGTAGAGTAAAACGATGAAATTTGATCCTTATGAGTCGATAAAGAAAAAAAAGTTCTTATTCGAATTTCTTTAAATTAATTCTGTGAGCTGCATGAGAAATACTATAAATATTATATTAATATTATTTTGATTTTTTTTTGTGTCAAGCCATATCCCGCACACAGCAGGGTAGGTAGAGGGAACCAAGTGCTAACACCCTCCATTCCCCATTTACCAGCGAATTCTGGAGCTTGAGTTGCGGAACTCAACGCCGCGCTGTGCCTCGACACCACAAGGAATAAATGAAAATATTAAATATTTTGTTTCGTCGCGTGGGAATTGAATCCACAGCCCGTCGCGCAACACACTTTGTGCCCCTTCGCCAAGACTGGTCTCATTTGATTTAAATTTAAATTCTTATAATATTTACTATTTTAAATGCGTGATGTGTGTAGTTAGTAGTTGCAAGTTTGTTTGCAAATAGGAATGTATAGATGCAAAGAACAAAATGAAAAAACAATGTCTATAACGTGTAAATTATCGAATATTTCAACGCGAAAATTGGAAGCCAAATTTAAAAACAAAAAACGATTTCGATTAGATTGCCTAACTGGCAAACGAAACATGTTGCATGCTATCAAATTTTTTATTTCATACACCGACATATTTATTCATTACAATAACTTTTTAAACATGTATTTAATATAATTTTTATATTCGTATATAATCGTATCATCATGGCACAATTAGGCCAAAATCATTATTGACAAGCAGTAATTGACAGCAACGATTTTGGCCTTACATATATTATTGAAGGCGGAATCTAAACCCGCACCTGATCAAACGAAAACAATGACCAAAGCCAGGTGAAATCGACCCTATGACCACTATGTTTATAACACTATAACACATTTTTTCTGTCTTTTCAATATGCCAAAATGTCCTCAAAGATTCAAAATATATATAACTTTCTTTCTCACATCTAAAAATGCTGAAAATAACCAAATAAACAACTTAAAAATAAAAAAAAATAAATCAGCTTCACGCTGTATCCCGCACACTGCAGGGTAGGCAGAGGGAACCTAGTGTTAAGACACTCCGTTGCCCACTTTCTGCCGAATTCTGGAGGCATTGCGTGTTGAGTGGCAGAACACAACGCCGCACTTGTCCTCGACACCAGAGCGAAGAAATGGAAATATAAATTTAAGCAAATATTTCATCTCCTCGAGTGGGGATCGAACCCACAACCAGTCGGTTTTACAGTCACACTTTGTGCCCCGGCGCCACGACTGGCCTCAACAACTTTCAAACCCTAAAATGAAGAAGAAGTTGTTCATTTCATTGTAGACAGCGAAAGTTACATTATACAAGTGACATAAATCTTTTATGTTCATATTTACGGCCATTTACTGTTTGTTCAGACTTCAGACGTACTCTAGGTCAATTGGTCTGTGCATACAATATATATGAATAGTGGATGTAAAACGAGAACGTAAGTTAGACCTAGGCAATGAGTTATTGTGCAATTTGTCATTTGAGCTATTATAGTGTTAGTTTTAAATTTATGTTGTCTTTGGGTATTAATAAGTGTAATCCGATACGAGGTTAATGTAATGTAATGTAGAGAAAAAAAAACTTCTCTTAGATTTGGTGTTATACTTTTATTTTTTCATAAAGATTTAATAAATTTTAGATAAGGTGTCATTTCATTTATCTAGTAGGTACAGGCTAGTTGTGGCGCTGTGTACGACTTTAAATTTAAATGCGTCAGGTGTTGGGTTTGTTTTGATTCACTTTCACTGAATTTCTTCAGAATTCGGCGGAAAGTAGGCAACAGAAGTACCTTAATGGTAACGGAGTCTCTTAACACTAGGTTCCCAGGTTTCCTCTGCCTACCCTGCAGGGCAGGCTATGTGCAGTATACAACGTAAAGTTAACAAAATAGTAAAAAGTATAGTAGTTATTATTTCGATGAAATGAATTTTTAAATCGGAATTTTAAATATTTTCATTTCCTCGAGTGGGGATCGAACCCACAACCAGTTGCGTTTACGTACACACTTTGTGCCTCTGCGCCATGACTGGCCTAAATTTACATTTTGTTCATGAAAATATGTGTTAAAGATGACAATGTTTTACTGCCTTACACTGAATACAATTTATCACTTAGGTACCATTAACACGTATGATATAATGCTCACTTATTCAATGTGTAAATTCCCAATCGATCTTGACATCATTGTTTTAAAGTTATAGTTTTACTTATAAAAAAATAGCTTTTGCACACTACTCTTCGCCTCTTTTATTGTAATTGAAAACACTTTATTTTGGAAGATCATAAATTAGCTTCACGCTATATCTCGTACACAGCAGGTTAGGTAGAGGGAACCTAGTGTTAAGACACTCCGTTCCCCACTTTCCACCGACTTTTGGAGGCATTCCGTATTGAGTGGTGGAACTCAACTGGGAGATGGTCTTTAAAATTGTAATTTAATCTGTTATAAACACAAAAATAATGACAAAAAAACTATATATTATAGTAGAAATTTTATTTATGTGAGATAATAGGCCTTTAGTTACTTTATAAATTTTAATAAATGATTAATTAAAATTTATGAATTATTATATTAATTAATTAATTTATGAATTATTAATGAATTATTTATTGGTGCCGGTGCTTAGGTTTAGATCTCTTATAGATGTATATTTTTTCAATGGAGGCATATAACATTTTTTTTATATATTTATCATTAACTAGCAATGTAGTGTGTGAACACAATTGTTAGTACATATTTTTCGCATTTAAAACTTTAGGGCAGAGTTTTCAACATAGCTAGAGCTAAATGTGGGATTTAATTTGTTGACCGTAATAACCAGTCAGATAAGCTTAAAAACTGGTATGGGTTGGCCTGTATGTTCTCTCGCGATGTAGATCAAACACATTTTTACAAGATTTCTCTTCGCCTTGACGCTGTTTTCGTTCCATAAGATGTTATTTTCATATATCGTGTTATAGTAAGAATAAAATACACAATGTCTGGCTGTAAATCCGATATCCGTTTTCTTGCTATAAAGAGATAAAAAGCGGCGTTGAGTCACGCCATTCAACATGCAATGTGGGTGGAAAGTGGAGAACGCAGTATACTGACACTAAATCATCTTTGGAAATTTTGTGGGAGCAGAAATTTCTGTGCTTCAAGGGACCATACTGGCCGTTCAAGTATTACGTAAGCACTGTAGGGGGGCGGGGGTGTGTTGGGTTTGCTTAATTTTGACGTTTTCAATGAAATATTTTTAAGAGGACTGCTTATTTTTGATGACATAGGGGAGGGGGAGGGGGGGGGAATCAATAATTGCAAAAAAAACTGCTTACGTAATAATTGAACGGCCCCATAGACCTGAATATTCGATGTTAATCTCAGCTTGGTACCTCCACGCAATCTCGAGATAGTCTTGACAGACGCAGAGACAGACAATAATCTTATAACCCGTTTTTGTCTTTTAAGGTACGGAGCACTAAAAATCTAAATAAACTTACGCGGATATCAAAGCCCTATATATATAGATAGATAGGATAACCCTCAAATTTTATCAATATTAATCAATTTCGTAACAGTGCTAACGTAACTGCCAAAAAAATTAAAAATTACACACAAAAATATATTATATCTGAAGTGATATCGGTCTATATGTGAACCAGAGCGAGGCGAAAGCGTCTCTATCCGCACTCTGTAGAATAACGTGATGTGCATACAGATACTATCTTATAATATACAACTTTAATACTTTAATACATAAAATTATGTTATCATTTTGATGTGCAATAAAGATATATTCCCTATTGCATTGGTATGGGAATATTTTGTTGGATAATCATCATTTAAATAATCATTTAGGGTTACTTTGTCAAAAATAACATTTTTACTATGTCAACGGACAAGTACTTCCGGTAGTTGTGGGTACCTGCTCTTGCAGACAAAGAACCTCGTTGGGTTTCGTGGCTAAAAATAAAATGTTTATGCAAAGGCGTATCAAACCTACAAAAGAGATTGTGGACACCTTAAATTGGCCAAGAGTCAGTTGTTATATGGACTGACATATGATTAGTTTTTGTTTTCTCGTAAACTGGTTGCTACCACGTTCTAAGTTGCAGGGCAGCTGTCTATAGGTCTTTGGCTTAACCCTTAATAAACCGTAAAGCTATATCAAAACTAAAAAGTGTGATGTCATAAGTTACTTAGTATTGTTGGAGATCCGCGCTTGTTTCTATGATTAAATGTAAAAAGAAGAACGAGTTATTTTTTACGAAATTATCTAAATATATTTAAATATATTTTTCTTCTTAAGTTTACATCTTTAAAAAGGAAAACAGTGTCAACATACTTGTTTTGCAAAGTATTTCCTTTGGCAGACATGATACAACACTTGTACTAGTTTCTACTATGTCGTATGTAAATATATACATATTTTTTCTTTTTTACTCGTTTAATTAGGATTCATTTATATGATTATGATGTACTTAAATAATTATAAAGGATATACTACAATTTATTTATATATATTTTTTTGTTTCTTTTTTATCACTGCATCGTTTTTACACTTTCACGCTGTATTCCGCATAAAGCAGGCAAAGGGAACCTAGGAAGCTAAGATTCATATTTCCTCGGAGGATTAAACCCACAACCACAATCAGTCAAGCGTGTAAGCGTGACAAGTTATGGGTTCGATCTCCACTCGAGGAAATGAAATATTTAATATTTTAATTTCTCTGGTGTCGAGATAAAGCGCGGCGTTCAGTTCCGCCACTTAACACGCAATGTCTCCAAAATGTGGCGGAAAGTGGGGAACAGAGTCATAACTGTAGGGTCCCTCTGCCTACCCTGCTTCACTTGGGATACAGCGTGAAGCTGAAAACAAATTCTGTTTGTGTTTAATAGGCGTATCATAGACATTTACGAGTACTGCTAATAATGTGGGGAGCAAACACTTTGCACGGTAAACACTTTAGAACATCACCTTGTAAGTTGTAATGTGAATATTTGTATATTACGCTTATTTGTACTAGAGATTCCACTAATAGGTAACCAGGTTGTATTATGTGAGATACCTTTATTAGATATTAGAATATAATAATTTATAAAAACGTGCTTTATGCTACCAAAATGAAACATATATTTATAATAATATTAATTTATAACGGAATTAAAACGGTATCTAAATAAATATATTTTTTTATATACTTTTAGATACCGTTTTAATTATGCTAAAAAGTATGAATCAACGGTTAGACAGTCTACTTTCTATTAGGTATATAAATTAAGTGCTATTCCGGCTCTTAAGGGTGTCAAAGTTAATTTATTATTTTTAGAAACTATTGAACTTTTTTGTTGTTCATTTATTCTTTTTAACGTTATTTTTTCTTAGCTTCATATATCTTCAGTGAGGAGCAGGGTAGAAAACTCGCAACACAATACATTCTCAACTTTACTATGGAGTTATTGGGTACTGTGGTTTTCGATTTCTTTACGTAGAAATAACCAATGTCTCCGTGCCATATTCCTCTTAGGTGCCGTTCAAGTATTACGTAAGCAGTTTTTTTTGCAATTATTGAACACAAATATATATATCACATAAGGAAAGGATATCACAAAAGGAAAAGATGACGTATAGATAAAACATTAAAAAGATAATAAAATATAACAATGGATATATATTTGACGTTAAAATATAAAAGAAGTTTCAATATTGTATGTATGATGCTTTTATTTGTACAAGAAATTAATTGCCATTTTAAAGCAACCAAGTATTTTTGTAGATGAAAGAAGAAATTACTTTGTATTTTGCATGTACATATTATTATATGTACATGTTAAATATACTTAAAAACAGAGTTCATTCAAAGATTTAATCACATTCTTGCTTAATTTATTATAAAGACTTTCCCCATAATCCTTTAACCATTAGTTAATCAAAATGTAGGACTGGATTAAGCCATTCACTATCAATACTTACTCAATACCTCTAAAACGGGTTAAAAAAAATTCTCCAGGACCTAGAGTCTAAGTTATTCTTAATTACTTTACAAGAAGTGTATAAAAATGGTTCGATATTTCATTATTTTCTTTGTAGTTTTCTAAGCGTCACTATTTTCTTTCACACTTTTTAACTAATTGTGAACTAAAAGTGGAATTCTTAACGGAAACGTAAACAAGTTACGGATTATTAACGGTATATTCTCACATGATGTCAGATACCGTATCAATCGACATGGCATAGGCGTGTTCTATTGGGACTTTAAATTAACATTCAATATGCTTGCGTGAGTTAATTGTTTCTTCCGTATTGTTGTATACGATTTTTTTTAATGGGAAATGTTCAAAGAAAACATTTAAATAGTGCTTTAATTTCTAAATAAGTATTTTTCTTTTCTGAGTGTGGACTAACACTTTAAAGATGTTAAAAAATATATTTAAATAAAGTCTTTTATTTTTTCTTTATACCAGTATAGGATTTTTTTAACTTGGAAAATCTTAACTGCGAACTAAGCAAAGATTATTTTGTGGCAAGCCATTTTGTTTCTCATTTTACTCCCATTTAACAAAAATGAGAGCACATGCTCTACTCCACACCGGTTGTTATCTGATAACCATTCGTATATGGACATTACACATTTTTCCAAAACTTTTATTTTTCTTTATTTTGTGTAAGTTTAAAAAAATCAAGTTAATCAACTCAGGTTCTCTCTCATAAGTGCAATGTTGTATTAAGAAATGACTGAAGTAAATAAATAGATCATCAGCATTGTCTCACGAACACAAACGGCCAATCGCGATAGCGTTGTTTCTATTTCAATTCTGATTGCGATTTCTTCATAGCTATGCGGGTTGTCCACATTTAAATATGATTAAAACAACTTTACGCTGTACATGTCAAAGATGCCATTTCCAAATGTATGTAATTACGAATTTATTTACATTACTAGTGACTCAACACACGATGGTTGTTGGTTTGATTCCTCTGGGAGGGACTATTTATTTCTTAAAGTTTATTCATTGTTGACACGAAAAGTCTCTAAAAATGTGCGAAAAAAGGAAGAATAAGGAGATTTTTATCTGATTATTTTTCCTTGCTTTGCACTACATTTGTATAAGAAATCCGTTAAATTGAACATTTATTTAATTTAAATTATTTATTTACACGCCTCTGTTCACTTATCATAATGTCCTCAAGGAAATCTTATTAATATGCTTTCATATCAATGTTAAATTGCCTACATTTTATATATGTATCTAAAGGTAAATTTATAAAAAAACGACTCACAAAATTATTGCCCATCTCAAATTTGACCCTACGACCTGCAGTTACTGTACCTATGTTGTAAAAAATATGTCATATGTCAGAACCAAGATCTGAAAGCACAAAGTGTGTGATTATTTAATTATTTACTAGCACCAGCTAACCCTAAACGATCATACATTATTCATATCGTATATATGAAAGTGATAATTAATGTCGTCGTAACAAAGTAATATACTACTGATACTATCCATGTTGCTATTGACTAGTGCAATTTTATTTTTTATATTCTATTTCCACCATTAGTTAGCTGAGAAAATTTCTCTATTCTCTATTTTTTGTCTATTAGGATATATTATGATAGCCAATCTATACTTTTTCTATATCAAAAGCAGCTTCTCGCTATATCCCACACACAGCAGGGTAGGCAAAGGGAACCTAGTGTTAAGACACTCCATTCCTCACTTTCTGCTGAATTCTAGAGGCATTGCATGTTGAGTGGCGGAACTTAACGCCGTGCTTAGCCGGGACATTAATTGGACATAAATTTAAATAAATATTTTATTTTCTCGAGTGGGAATCTAATCACAACCAGCCGCGTTTTTAGTCACTGACAAGAAGACTAAGCACACAGTGTCTTAAAAATTGGACTGAAGATGAACGCAAAATCAGTGCCCGTATGCCGTAAAGTAATCTTAAAAGATAAATGCTTTATAGTTACTTTATAATTATACAACTAATATGATATTACAGTAAAATAAATTTTTGATCTAAATTGTTATTAGGTTGTTGGTTCAATCATATGAAATGGCAATCCGAGACTTTACATGTTAAGATTAGAAACTAAAAATCGTGCTTATATCGATACTAGGTCATGATGATTATTAATCGGTTTGATTAATAATCACGAGCTCGTTACTGCTCTTAATTCGCATATATAAGGATACGCTACTTATATAAAGTTATAACAATGTAGAAAAAATATATTAAAATAAGATGGGAATTAAGTTAAGTTAATAAAGTTAAGATACTTCCGTTTCTTACTTTCCACGGAATTCTAGACTTATTGAGTGGCGGAACCCAAAGCCGCGCTTTGCCTCGTACCCAGAGTAACGAAATGAAAATGTTTAATATTTAACTTTTTCTCGAGTGGGAATCGAACCCACAACCTGTCGCTTTTACAGTTGCAGGTTTGTGGCCCTGCACCACTACTGACCCCTTTTTTTGTAATATTACAATTTTACTTCTGAGTGGGGAATAAAGTGTCTTAGCACTAGATTCCCTCTGCCTGCCCTGCTGTGTGCGGGAAACAGCGGGAAGCTGATTTGATTATTTTTTTTTTATTTTTACAATTTTACTATCATGTTATGTTGTCGTATAGTGTTTATATTACCTTGATGATCTGTAAAGTGTGTTAATGATGTCTAATTTCACAAGCGAGTGCTTCCATCCAATGACGAAGTCTTGCTTAACATCTGTTCTGTGAGATGTATATTAATTTTTCAACAAATAGCATGAATATTATAGTATTTTTCAAATAAATAAATAGTGAATAAATCGACGTAGTATTCGATTAGCTAGTAATGCTTAATTGTTAGATATTATTATTTCTTTTTATTGATAATTAAACGTGGGAAAGACAAAAGTAAGGTTAAATGTAATTCTATTTTAATATTAATTCCTATCCAGTAAAATAAAAATCCCTTATTTTTATATCTTTTACTGTTTGTAAAATATCATAAAATATCGGTATTGATTTCACATTGCTATAAGAAAAACACTCACGCAAGTTGATCGTGGGTAGAAAATTTATTTGGTGGATTTTTTATAAATATTCCCAATAATATTGTTTTAATTTTCTTGTGTCTGGTTAAATAAAGCGAAATAGGTGGAAGGTAAAGTTAAAAGTAACTTAAATATCACAAGTTTCTCTTTATTTATAACGTAAAATAATATTATCCGTAGATATGTTATAATTATAATATATGCAAATTATATTCATATTTTATTAATCTAATACTTATGTTATAAAAAAAAAATAATTTATCCGAAAATTTCAGTCATGGAGAGCAGTGGAGACGGTTCCGTTCTAAAGTCCAAAGGCCTATACTCCAACCTCAAACAGTGAAAAAATATGTAGCACCAATAGAACTCGTGACCGAGGACTTCATCAGATACATGGAAAACGCAAGAGATGAAAACGGGGACTTACCTCATGAATTTGATAATGACATCCATAGATGGTCCCTTGAATGTAAGTAGTACATAGTAAACAAGCTTTTAATAACAAAAAATCAGCTTCACGCTGTATTCCGAATGTAGCAGTGTAGGCAGAGGGAGACTAGTATTAACACACTCCGCTCCCCACTTTCCGCCGAGTTCTGGAAGCAATGCGTGTTAAGTAGCGGAACTCAACGCCGCGCTTTGCCTCGACACCAGCGCGAAGAAATTAAAATATAAAATATGTCATTTTCTGGAGTGGAAATCGAACTCACAACTACGACCGGAAAAAAATTATGAGCTATATATAAACATAAAACATGAGACGAATAAAGAATGGGGCAATGTGTCATTTATTTATGTCATATATATTACACTTATTTTTAACTTCATCTAAATATAAAGATTCAATGCAGTTAGTTTCTTATATAAATCAATCACGTTTTGTTGTGATCACATAATTTAAAAGGCGAGAAATACCCGTGAGCCATACGGTATTGTCCATTGTCTTTAGCAAGAACTAAGTCTGTCTATTGAACATAAATTAATAATTTAAGATTAAGATGTATTCTCCAGTTCTTTTTTTATGAACGACGGTTTGACATTTTTATATCTAAAAAATTACAAAATAAATATGTTTCACATAATTGTATGAAGGATTTTAATTTATTTTAATTATTAGTATAATAGAAATAAATTTAAATCATTCATTCAATTATGTGAACGTAAGCACTATCGCGTGTAAACTATTTAACCTATCAAATTTACACATATTTATACGAGTAATGAGATTTTGAATATAATTAGTTTTTAAAATAGCATCTTACGCTTTTTTTGTTATTTGTAGCAGGTTAAGCAGAGGAAATCTGGGAACTTAGTGTTAAGACTGTCCGTTCCCATTAAGACCGAATTCTGGAGGCTTTGCGTGTTGAGTGGCGGAACTCAATGCCTCGTTTTGCCTTATAACTAGAGCGCGTAAATAAAATTAATAATATTCAATATTTCCTTTCCTCAATTGGGAATCAAACCCACAATCAGTCGCATTTACAGCACCACGCTTCTGCCCCAATTCCACGACTGACCTTAAGTTATCCTTTGTTACACAAATTTGATCATATCATTATGCTAATCAGTGTAAGAAAGGGTATTAAATTTTTAATGATAAGTATCTGTCAATAAATGACCACGAAATAAAACTAGAAGGTAGTATAAAAGACTATTCTTTCAACAGGTATTGGACGTGTAGCCCTCGACGTCAGACTTGGCTGCCTGTCCCCACAATCCACCAGCACTGAGCCCCAACGTATAATAGACGCTGCAAAGTTCGCGCTTCGCAATGTAGCCGTCTTGGAACTTAAAGCTCCATATTGGAGATACTTCCCGACGCCCCTGTGGACGAAATATGTTAACAATATGAACTTCTTTGTTGAGTAAGTATTCAAATTCGAATTTAGATGTATGTGGCTAGGTGATTGATGTGGAGATAAATTTATTTTCTTTCAAGAAATTTGTGTAAAATATGTTCTATTTAATTTTTAAAATTCATTTAGGTTTAATAGTTTAATATTTAGGTTTAGCGTATCGGCTAAAGCTATACAAATATTAGAGTAAATAGATATTAGATAAATATAGATATTCGATAAAAGATATTAGATGAGTAAAACATAATTTTATAATACTTTCGTTCAGTTCAGTTTTGCCAACTAGGGAGAGCTGTTGATATCATGTTATCAATGAGTTATTTAGGCCACTACGCTAAAAGACACGAAAAAATCTTTGGAAAATTACCATTATAATTTTAGATATCTGTCTTTTCTTATATTACCCTTAATTCTTTAATTGACCTTACAGATTATGTTCCCGCTACATAAACGAAGCATTAGAACGACTCAAAACAAAAGACGTAACATCTGACAATGATCTCTCTCTACTCGAGAGAGTGCTTCAAAGTGAAGGTGATCCCAAAATCGCGACCATCATGGCGCTCGATCTTATACTTGTTGGGATTGATACGGTAATTTGAGCTTTTACATCAGTATTAGTCACGATTTTAAGAATAAATATATTTTGTCTCTGTGTATTTTTTATAAAGATTTAATTCGATTTTTTTAGAAAATTAGAATAACTTATCTTTTCAAAGTACCAATCTTCACTTCCTTTAAGACTAAAACATATAAAAACATTTGGGACAATCCGAACGTTGTAGTTAGTGTTGCCAAGATTTGTTTTTTTTTTGTGTTTCACTAAAAAAAATATTATAACCTGCACACGATTTCCAAATATGCTTAAAATTTTTTTTTACATAATAAGATAGGTAGTGTATTATATTTTTTACTTTTGTTTCAGATATCTATGGCGGTATGTTCAATATTGTATCAAGCGGCAACAAGGACTAAACAGCAAGAGAAAATGGCGGAGGAAATTAAACGAGTGTTGCCAGACCCAAGTAAACCCTTGACTTACGCTGATTTGGATAAATTGCATTACACAAAAGCCTTTGTTAGAGAAGTTTTTAGGTAAATAAATATATTTTATAATTTCTAAGTACTTGATTATCATTATATTAGTATAGCTATATTCATTTTTTATCTAAATGTTTTTGTTTGACGTTATCGGCTGCCCTTACGAAATATGTGAAACATAAAACAATATATACATTCATAATACCTATCTGAAATTCTTTGGATACTTTTTGCTTCATATCCCACTACAGGGTTAATAACATTATAATTTATTCTTTATCACACTGCTAACTCTACTACGAAACTCGCTTATAATTCTAGAATTATTTTTTTAGTTAAGCTTTACAGTAGGTACTTGTAAATCCTTAATTGTTGTTGGTGTGCATTTGAAAGAATAGAAAAAGTTATAAATTCATAGTTATCTTAATATAAGTAAGTAAAAAGTTTGTATTTTTTAATATATTTTATGTAAACTGTATATTTTATATTTCAGAATGTATTCGACAGTTATCGGAAATGGTAGGACATTACAAGAAGACGACGTCATTTGCGGATATCATATTCCTAAAGGAGTTAGTATTTGATTATTATTATATCAAGCGTTTTTATTTTTAGCATGAAAATGAACTATTACCAGTTTTATATTTTATTGTAAATATTTTTTAAAGATATCTTTTAAAGATGAGATATTTAATAAAGAGATCTATATATGTATAAAACATATAGTAAATATACATTTAGTAATTAACTATACTGTTAAACAAAAAAAATACTAGCAGAATATCTTTTACTTTAAATCCTTTTTTTGTAATTTCAAAACAAAATTTGTTAGTTTTTAGAGAACCTAATAAGAATTTAAGTTAAGGTACATTCTGCATATAAGTTTCTATAATTAATATTTACAAATATATTATTTCAGGTGCAAGTAGTATTCCCAACAATCGTGACGGGTAACATGGAGGAGTTTGTATCAAATCCAGAAGAGTTTAGACCAGAGAGATGGCTCGAGGGTGGCAGATTACATTCCTTTGCATCTCTACCTTATGGGTTTGGAGCGAGGATTTGTTTGGGAAGACGTTTCGCCGATTTGGAGATACAAGTGCTTTTGGCTAAGGTTTGTTGTTTGTTTAGTTCGAATTTAAATTTAGAATTTAAAATTACAATAATTCCAGAAGTAGAAGACTTGGATATAGCCTGTAAAAGATGATTTATAATCGTACGGTCGCTCTTGCAGTATCGTATAGAATGTTGCATTTCCTTCTTTTATTTCTTGATTTTTTTTGTGTAGTGTTTAATATATTTTCTTTTGTTTTTTTTATAGATAAATAGGATTTTTTTAAAGAACTTATTTTAATTTCATTAAAATAAAATGTATTTTTAATGCCATTTTTACGATATGAATCGATTAAATCGTTACACATTTGTTTTGATTCAGGATCGAACCTACAGACTACGGCTTGTGAATTCTTTTATGATTTAAACATTTTCAGCCCTAATTTTTCTCGTATTCATTTATTATATAATTATATTAAAACAAATGCATTGGTTCACAGCTTCTTCGTAGATACCGTTTGGAATACCACCACGAGCCACTCGAGTACGCAGTGACATTCATGTACGCGCCCGACGGACCACTACGTTTGCGAATGCTTGAACGATGAACATAATAAAATATAACATGATTAAATTATAATTTAAAATAATATTAATTATAAATATATTGAAACTGATAAAAAATGTATAATTGTATCGAAGAAAATGGACAAAATTGGAGCCTATCTTGACATAGTTGTAACTAATATATTGTATATGTATTTAAGTAAACGATTCTTGTAATTCTTTTATATTTTCAATAAAAATCTAAAAAAAATCATTTTCGAAATTAAGATACATAACTTGTCTGTAAATTGCCAATGTCGGAATTAATTAGAAAAAATATATATTTTGTATAAATAAATGAATATAAATAAGAGTTGCGTTTGTTTTCAATAGATACGTATATATTATCGAACAAAAATTCTATACAATAATCTCAATTGCATAAAAAGTAAAACAGCATTTTCTTATGTTCTATTTGGCTGCTGCTATATTGCAATTTGCTATATCAATATAAATAGGTGCTCATAAAAGCATCTTATTCTTATTTTGAAAATTGAAGGAATTATTATTCTTAACATTGTATAAGTACCTATTACTTAATTATTCTTACATTATCCCGCTATATATTTCAATTATTGTACAAAAAAAAGAGTAGGAATACAAAATTTCTGCTAAATCGGTTTAAAATTCAATTAAAGATGGCATTTGACCTACACATGAAAAATAATATAAGTTAAGGATTAAATTGCATAAAAAGTAAAACAAATAAAAAATAAGTTAAGGATTAAATTGATAAAAAAAACAGAGCGTTACTATTCATGATAAGTCAAATTTAGTCAAAGAAAACTATGTTTAAAAAACGGCACAAGCGCAAGTCGCGGTTTCCCATCGTGGGTTCCATACAAAAATTAGAGGTCTCGAGTTTTTTCTTCAAGTTTAGCTTAGCTAAAGCCGTTTCATCGGTTACCTCACTCGAACTAGCGGCTTTAATACCAAATTTTGCCTCCCATTTGAGGTTATTATTTTTTTAGGATTTAACCACAAATTTATTATTTCCAGATTTTTTTATGAACTAGTACTACCCGTAGATGCTGCCAAATTTTATAATTCTAAGTTAACCGGAAGTATCTACCGCCCCGATAACCCTTGACGAAACTCGCAATTGCCTTCGACGCATGAAGAACGGAAAAGCGGTGGGACCTGACGACATTCCGATCGAAGCGTGGAAATCGTTGGGCTCTCTTGGTGTGCTCATGCTTACTGTCCTTTTTAACCATATCTTGAACACTGGAAAGATGCCACACCAGTGGCGGCTTAGCTTCATTACCCCTATTTACAAGGGAAGGGGCAGTGTTCAAGATTGTGGTAGTTATAGGGGCATTAAGCTTATGAGTCATACCATGAAGCTCTTCGAGCGCATGATCGACCTCAGGCTCCGCCGCGAGTGTACTGTCTCTGAGTCTCAATATGGATTTCAGCCAGGATCGGGCACTATGGACGCAGGACGCACTCAGAACATTGATGGAGGCATACAGGGAAAAAAGGAGAGCTCTGCATGTGGCCTTTTTAGATCTGCAGAAGGCCTTTGACTGTGTGCCTCGTGAGTGTATCTGGTGGGCGTTGCGATCCAAAGGGATCCCTGAGGCCTATATTGAGATTATCAGAGACATGTACCACAATTCCGCTTCTATGGTTAGGACTGCTGTTGGCGACACTAAACCCTTCCCGATTACAGTAGGGGTTCACCAGGGCTCGGCTCTTAGTCCGTTCTTATTCAATGTGGTGCTCGATACTGTCTCGGCTCACATCCAAGACCAGCCTCCATGGCTGATGATGTATGCCGATGATATAGCACTCATTGATGAGAACCGACTGATGCTGGAGCGTAAAGTGAACCTGTGGAAGGGTACGCTTGAGAACGGCGGTCTTAAACTAAATGTGTCGAAGACCGAGTACATGGCCTGCGGGAGCCCGGACTCGAGCACTATCCTTATAGGTCCTGAACCAGCCGTTAAGTCGGAAAAGTTCAGGTACCTTGGATCCGTTATGCTCGAGTCTGGAGGCATCGATCACGATGTCTATAGCCGGATAAGCGCTGCTTGGGCCAAATGGCGGGAGGTCACTGGTGTGGTCTGCGATCGCAGGATACCGCCCAAACTCAAGGGTCTGATATACAAGAGCATCATCCGACCGGTTCTTTTATACGGCAGCGAATGTTGGCCAGCACTATCTCGGCACACTCAGGAGCTTCACGTCACGGAAATGAAGATGCTGAGGTGGATGTGCGGCGTAACGCGGTCTGACCGCATACGCAACACATTCATTCGAGGTAGTCTTGGAGTCCGTGACGTAGCGGATAAGCTCCAAGAGCGTCGCCTGAGATGGTTTGGTCACGTTACGCGCCGGCCTAAGAACTATGTCGGATGCAAGTGCCTTGCTATGTCAGTCCCTGGAGTGAGACCTCTCGGACGCCCAAAGAAGCGCTGGTTGGATGTCGTGAAGCAGGACATGAGAGCCAATGGTCTAACCACCGAGGACGCTAAAGACCGTGCAAAGTGGAGTAGGTTAAGTAGGAAGGCAGACCCTGGCAAAAGCCGGGATTAATGCCAGGAAGAAGAAGATCTACCCTATTAATTTTGATTCTCTTTATAGTGTTGAAACACGCGTTTTTTGTTATGTAAATGACCATATCTTTTGTCATGTTGGAAACAGACGGACAACAGAGTGCTCTTATAAGGATTCCTTTTTTCCTTAACATGTACGGAATCCTAAAAATCAAAAATGTACAGAACTGAAATTATGTACTCCGTTACAAATATACTATCAAAATACCTTAGATCCTATGTGTATTTGATACATTGGTTCTAAAATATTTATTTCTAGATTCCAGAACACTTAAGTTAACGTTATGTTTACATATATGCATATTTGTATTTGCTTATATTATTTCGGTTTTATTATAATCACTATCGAATACGCATATCATAAATCACAAAAAAATTATTTAAACCAAAAAAATCCACGAAAGAATAAAATACAACACAAAATAAGAACGTGAGTAATTATAACTAGGTACTAAAAGATTTTGCAACATCCTAACTAAAGCCGTTTATCTTAAACATCAGTAAGAGTTTACTCTAACGCAATATCCGCTGCGTGCTATATCATTATTTATACGAAGTACAAATTACATTTTAGAATTGTTTATTGCCATTTTGCACATGATATTAAGGTTTCGTAGAGAACGAACCAAAGAAACTCGAAGCCGTTGTGTCGCAGTGACACAAGCGTGTGACTGTAAACGCGACGGTTGTGAGTTCGATTCTTACACGAGGGAATTATTTATTATTTATTAATCTTATATTTTTCCACTCTGGTAACAAGGCAAAGTGCGACGTTGAGTTCCACCACTAAAGACGCAATGAAAATGAAAAAAGAAAAGAAAAATTTTGAAATAGTAAAAAAAGTGAACGTAGTGTCTTAATTGACATTAGGCAATCTCCATCTAGTCTGCTACATGCGGGATACAGCGTGAACCTAAAAAAAGACACTGTTAAATAAGACTAGTAAATGATGATTTAAAGTTAAAAAGTAAATAAAATGAGTATTACATCATATTTTGTATATACAGACGCGATGTACGTGGGCTTTAGCGTTTTCACACGCACGTCGCGCACCCACTAATAATGTTTGGTTTTTACAAATATTTGACCATAGATTAAATAACATTATCCATCCTATTTGTAAAGCACATTTTTCGTTTAGTTTTTAAAAGATTTTTACCGTGGCGCGATGGCGTAAGCGTTTGACTGTAAACGCGATTGTTGTGGGTTCGATTCCTACAACCAGTGGCGTTCGAGTGTCTTAACACTAGGTTCCCTCTGCTTACCCTGCCGTGTGCGGGATACAACGTGAAGCTGATTGTAATTTTAATTCATTTGTGAGCTAGGGTAGGGGACATCTAGTAATACATCGCCGACGTAGTAATTTTAAAGATTGCGTTCCGTGTTTACTTGATATATGTTAGAGTGAAATTTCGCGAAGTCCTATTAAAATTTAATGTAAGCCTAAATGAGCTTAAAGCTTTTAATAAAATGAAATTGTCAGTTTACGAATTAAATAATATTACAAAGTAAGACGTTTTATAAATCAAGTTATTAAATATTTACGCATTTGCGGGAACGAATTAGAAGATTGCAAATTATTTACGGGAACGTATTATAAGAAGAAGAAAAACCGGTGAAGTGAGAGTCGGAACTGGGGTTCTATAAAAAATTTAGGATCATAGATCAACGGGTTCTAATATAAGTTTCCATTGTCTCCATTTTTCCTTTAATTGCAAGTTCTCGCTCCTTACCGTGATATTTATTTCAGCTTGGTGATCTTGACAGACGGACGGACGGTTTTTTTTGTTGAGATACGGAACCCTAAAAATTCTGTTATTAACAACTTAAATTTTATGCGCTAATACGTTTGAAATTTTATATAAAGTTTCAATATGTTTATGACCTTGGTTGTTATCTTGAGAATGTTAAATTTTTGAGTAACTAGCATCCTCTTTTATCAAATCTTTTACAGAGGAGCTAGCAGTATTAATTGTTACGATCGTTTTGTGTTTACCATACATACTATTATTACTATTCATTAAAATTGTTTAATTTCTAAATGTCTCTGAGTAGGGACTATGACTGTTATTAAATGGCAAAACTAAAATCTTTACTTTGTTATAAGAAGTACAGCTTCAGCGTCACGCTGTGTCTCGCATACAGCAGGGTAGGTAGAGAGAACCTTGAGTTAAGACACCCCGTTCTTTACTTTCCGTCGAATACCAGAGGCAATGCGTGTTGAGAGGCGGAGCTCAACGCCGCCCTTTGTCTCGACACCAGAGCAAAGAAATGCAAATATAAATTTAAATAAACATTTCATTTCTTCAAGTTTACTCATTGTGTACAGATGCATTTCATTTTTAAAAGTAATCCACACAACGTGGTAGAAGTGTGAATATATAATTATTATATATTTACACTTCTACCACGTATATAAATTTAAGTAAAAATAAAAACAAAGATATTAGCGTACGTAGTGACGTTCACTCATTTTACCTCAAATTATTCAATATATTCTTTAGCTCACATATTAAAATAAAATAAAAAATCAGCTTCACGCTGTATCCCGCACACAGTATGGTAGGCAGAGGGAACCTAGTGTTAAGACACTAGATTCCCCACTTTCTGCCGAATTCTGGAGGCATTGCGTGTTGAGTGGCAGAGCTCAACGCCGCGCTTAACCTCGACACCAGGATGACGAAAATGGAAATATAAATTTAAGTAAATATTTCATCTCCTCGAGTGGGGGTCGAACCCGCAACCAGTCGGTTTTACAGTCACACCTCGTGCCGCTGCGCCACGACCGGCCTCAAAGTTCACGTTCACATATTATTGTAAAAAAAAAGACTATGGTTTAGCATTCACACTTCTCACTTTGCATACAATAAATATTAACTGAAAATGAAATGGAAAGTGTATTTATGTATCACATGTAACTGGTTATCTATGGTCTACTGGTTATGGATGGTCTAGTAATATTTGAACTTGTGTTAACGTAGGAAAGTAAAAGGGCCTATCCCTTTTACTTACTACCTTTTACTTAGGTTATATAGCTGTGTATCTAAATAGATACATACCTACGTACGTATTGTCATAAGCGTGCACGACTTTTTTGTTAGTATTTCTAAGGCTTAAGTAAAACTAATAATATAGTTAATGTATTATTATAGGTATATAAATATTAGAGGCCAGTCGTGGCGCAGGGGCGCAAGCGTGTGGCTGTAACACGACAGGTGGTGAGCTCCATTCCCACTCGAGGAAATGTAATATTAACATAAAATAAAATTAGTAAGGCAAAGGGCAGCGTTGAAATTCTCAGCCACATGTAATACTCTAATGGTAGAGGAGAATGATGTGTCCTTAACACTAGATTCTCTCAATTGATATGCGGGATAAAGCGTGAAGTTTTCGTTATTAAAGACCTTGTTAGTGAAATATAAATAAATAACTAAGTTTAAATATAAACAAAATTACCTAGCTGCTTTATTTTATATTAACATAATTATTATGTTTTAGTGAAGTGACTTGAGTGAACTTCCTTTTAACACACGAGCATTACTTACGTTGTACAAATAATATTTGGAGGACGTTTTGTTTTCCGGCATAAGTTGGGTTCTTTTTAGTAACATTTTTAATGTCAGTATGTACGTTATGTAATTTATATATAACTTATAATAGGGTTGTAACGGAATATTTAATTTAAGAATTAAGACAAATATTTCAGCTAGCAAGAAAAATAAGGTAAAAGTTATTTTGAATGCATATATTGGATTAGGTGCTGTTGTCAATTAAAAAATATCAAATTATAATCTGCCCAATTCATTTTCGTTTCCTGACAAAATATGTAATATATTGTAATGGAAATTATGGAAATATGACAAAATATAAAATATATTATAATGGAAATTAATATATCAATTATTTAATAAATCGATTGCTAAAAGTACAGTAGTACAGTAGTCAAGTAGAGATTGAAAAAGCAATCAGACATCGTCTAAATGTAAAAGCGATGGTTGTTGGGAT
This sequence comes from Heliconius himera, assembly GCA_021202915.1. NCBI lineage: Eukaryota > Metazoa > Arthropoda > Insecta > Lepidoptera > Nymphalidae > Heliconius > Heliconius himera. The sequence continues at coordinate 294,523 of JAJHJA010000658.1, read as the reverse complement.
CTCAACTTGAGGAAATTATTAATTATATTTTTCTTTTTCTCCACCGGTTGACTGGAAGAAGTTGTTTTTAGAAATAAGTTCACCTTTAATGATCCTCATTTCTGTAACTTTGTTTAGTTTATTTCTAATGCAATGAAGAAAAAATATATTTTATATTCTGTCTCTGGTATGGCGTGGCGTTGAGTGTCGCTACTGACGTGTCTCGACATAAGAGTATTTTATATGTATATTATTTATAAGCCGCACTCAACTCTGAAATCGATTTATAATTACAAGCCTAGATTATTTGTACCTACCATGCCGTTTATACCTATGCTATATGCCTCAATAAGAAAGTGAAAAAAAGCTACGAGTTTTTTTGCAGTAAGCGTGGTGTCCAGCAAAAACTTTACTTTACTGTACTTTATTAAATATATCTTAAATTAAAGCTATAAAATATGTAAAAGTAAATTTAATCAAAATGATGTTATGTATGTTTGTTGGAAAATCATATGAATTCTATGTAGCAATAAGTCTTTATATCATTTAATAAATATTTCTTAATATTCTTAGAGTTCGTGACGTGAAACATCGTACTCAATATTGTTATATTATTTTATGATCATTTTATAGCTATTGCGCTTATGTATATGCGAATCAAATTGAATTTTATATACTCGATATATTAGAATTTACATACGAATAAATGTCTTTAATCGATTGTTTATTTTATTTAAAACAATGATATCTTCGCAATGGTGAAGTTACGATAACGTTTTTTTTAGTTTCTTACTGTATCCAGCATGCAGCAGGGTGGACAGTGAGAGTGTTAAGGTACTCCGTTCTCCATGTCCCGCACAAAATTCCAGAAATTGCATGCTGAGTGGCGTAGCTCAACACCACGGTGTGTCTTTTTTTTTTTATGGAAAAGGACAAGGCAAACGAGCGTTCGGGTCACCTGATGGTAAGTGATTACCGCCGCCCACAGCCCCGTGCAACACCAGAGGAGCTACAGGTGCGTTGCCGGCCTTTAAGGTGGAGATAGACGCGCTTTTTGAAGGTATTCCTCAGTTCCGTGGTGCGTGGAAGGAAGTTCCTACGAAACCGCACAGTAGTGGATTGCCACGTATCCAGGTGGTGTGGATGATATTTCAGCTTATGGCGTACTGTGCGGTTAGAAAATTCGGCGGCAGGTAACAGGTCAAACAGTTCTTCAGAACACTCCCCATGATAAATGCGATAGAGAACGCACAGCGAGGAAACGTCTCTACGCAAAGCCAAAGTATCAAGCCTTTCACAGATTATTGGGTCCCCAATGATTCGAATGGCTCTGCGTTGTATGCGATCAAATGGTTCAAGCTGATACTGGGGTGCACCAGCCCAGAGATGAGAACAGTACTCCATATGAGGCCGAACCTGGGCCCTATATAGGGCGAAACGGTGTTTTGGCGTGAAGTACCGTCTCGCTCTGTTGATGACCTCCAGTTTCTTCGAGGCCAACTTGGCCTTGCTTTCCAAATGATCGTGATACTGGCAGTCACTCGAAACATTGAGGCCCAATATACTGATACTGGGCGCGGCTGTAAGGGGAATGTTCTGAAAGACTGGTGATACGATAAATGGGATTTTTTTTGTGGTTAACGCGCAAACTTGTGTCTTCAGGGGGTTAAACTGAACTAGGTTCCTTTCACCCCATGAGGAGACATTGTTGAGGGATGCCTCAACGGAAGACACAAGTTTATTTTGGCACTGTCTTCTTATCTGAGCGACAAAATTAATATAAATAATCCCTCAAATAGAAATCGAACCCACAACCGTCATGTTTGCAGTCAGTATTTCAACATACGATAACATATAATATATAAGATTTCCACAGACAAACTAAAATGGCAGAAAGGCAGATGGGATAAAATTATAGTAAATTATAAGGTATGTTACACGTATGCTGACTTTAATCGCAGTAATGTAACATTTTCTAATGTGGGCTTGGATTAGTAGAGACTAGTTGGGTTTGGTTGAGTGAAATCTGCAGCAAAGTTGTTTCTTATCTTGGTTATTTTTAGTACTAGAACGCGGCTTTCCAATATAATTTTTCTCTATTTTTGTCATTGTATACTTTAAAAAGTATACAACGCTAAAGCGTTATGTCTGCCTTTTGTTTTTTTTCTTGTAATATTCTAATATTTGACTAAATGAGATTAGTACCTACCCCTAACTTACTTGTATAGTATTTTTTTTTAAAAAAGCCGCAAAAATAGTATACAAGGTGGTCGAATTATTTTGATTTAGGTTTTTTTTGGCTGCTTAGAGATGCGTGGTCTACAAAATTAGAGGAATTGATAGAGATAATCGTACTAGTATGAGTATGATAGAAGATAATATAGAAAGACATACACGGCACTCGACACTCGACGAAGACATACATATAAATAAAATTGTAGTTTATTAGAAAAATAACCGTGTTTTTTCAAGTGCACACTTATAAGTATTTACACGATCCTAAAACACTAACAAACAATTTTAAAATTTGACAGTCTGTTTGTGTGTCTTTTTGTTTATCCGGGCTAATTTCCGAAACATTAAACCATTTTTAAATATATATTTTCAGCTTTTGGAAGTCGGACCCATTATCATTGAATCTAATTTTGTTAAAATTACAGTTCATGTTCATTCTATTCCTTAAAAATTATTTAACAGAGAGTATACTTTATCAACCAAAAAAAAGATTACCAAAGAACGTATCCATGTAATACGTACGTAATATTGAAAATTATTGCGATATTTGAAAGTGCACTCGTGTAAATATATAAATATAATATATATATATTATTGACAATTTTGTGACATATTTTTAAGGCACTGACACTGTATTTTTAAAACTAGGTTGTATTTTGCCTTTAATATTGAAGATGATTGCGGTTTTTGAAAGTGCAGTCGTGAAGATTTATAAAATAATTCATAGATACATATATAGTAACAATTTTGTAGACAGGATTGAGAGCTAGTGACACATCTCTACTTTTACCGTTTTGGGGCACAGTATTTTTAAAATCAGGTTGTATTAAACCTCAAAAATTACATGAGTGAAAGTGTAATAATAATAGTCTCTAAGATAAAGTAAGTGGGAGCTTGTTAAAAACATTCTCCTGTTATATCTTAGATTTACAGTTTATTTATTTATTGATCCACCAACATTTGTTTACATCAATACATACAAAAAAGATACATAGTGTATGGAATTAAAAACTAGGTGTAAAAAATACTTACAAGTAGATACATCTTGCTATATTAGAGCGAAAATAAACTCCTACGCACAGGCACAAAACAAGTGAAAAGAAATTTAAATAATGTTAGAATTAATACAATTTTTGGATGATTGGAATTTGGTGTTCAATATTAATCGAATTTTGCTAGTCGAATCGGCATTAATGTCAAATAGGTCACTGTACACATTAACTAACTTGCAAAGTCTGGGAACAGGAGAGTTTGATCCAAACACTGTTTTTCGGAGTGGAGGATAAAGGAGGGTTACTATATTACGGGGAAACCTCACTGGTATTCGTATATTAAATTTATTGAGTAGCTGAGGGCAGTCAATTACATTGGTGAAAATTTTAGAGACAAAAAATACATCTAACCGCTTTCTACAGTGTACAGTTGTATTTAAATGCACATATATTTTAAAGATACTTCATTATGGAGAATTCAGTGATTAATCAATATAATTTTTCTTTAAAAAACTGCTTTAAAAGAAAAAAGAGGACTACACAACGAAAAAAAAAAATAATAATAATATCAACACATTATTAAACTTTCTTTTAATTGTGTATCCACGAAATCAAAAGGCCTAAAATCCTAGATAAAAACGAATTCTTGTAAAAGTACTGCTCTGAATAACTGATGGGAACTCTAAAGAAATGTTCATGCTGTTGTATTAAATGTAAACGACATTAGTATTATAATACAACGTTCAAATAACGGCAAATGTGACAAAATCGTTGTTTTATTTAGATGAATACTAGTAGACATAGATGTTTATTATATGTAATTACAAATTTCTGGTACCTATGTAACTATGAATTTGAAAGAACTTTTAAAATATTAAATGTTTTATCTTAAGAAATTATATTTTTTAAAAAATAAAAACTGACTTCAATCGGAAATATATCCTTTCCATAAAAAAAAAGAATAATAAAAATCGGTTCACCCAGTCAAAACTTTTGACGTAACAGACAAAAAAAAAACAGTCGAATTAATAATCTCTTCATTTTGCAGAAGTTGTTTAATAAAACAATTATAATATTAAAAAAAATAATAATACTCTTCTTCTATACATCCCATAAAACACACACACAAATAGAACCATTTAGGAGTAAGCTTTTAATATAAAGCCGAAAATATCAATACATACTTGATATGTGAACATTTTTTTTGTGTTTACCCCCTAATGTTGTATAACATTATTTCTTTTTTTGTGTGTTTTCTTTATTAAGTATTTTTAGCCAAGTCATAAATGTTCAACTGACCCTTTCAGAATACCATAATCAGAAGACAGAATAGAATATAATAGTGTAGTCCACAGGAGTGAAGTCGTGAGCACAACATTGTATTTGTACACGTACAAATAGATTTTTTTTTCTTTCAGCTTCACACGGTATCCCCCGTACACAGCAGGGTATGCAGAGGGAACCTAGTGTTAAGACACTCCGTTGCCTCTTTCCGGAGGCATTGCGAGTTGAGTGGCGGAACTCAACGCCACGCTTTCCCATCGACACCAGAGCGAACAAATGAAAAAATAAATGTAAATAAATATTTCATCTCCTCGAGTGGGGATCGAACCCACAACCAGCCGATTTACAGGCACACTTTGTGCCCCTGCGCCACGACTGGCGTCAATTTAACAGTATATATTTAAGTGTATATATACCTTTATACTAGATCTCAAACTTAAACTCAAGTAACTGCTGGCTTCAAAGCTTTAATTGACGAATACTATATTATATAAATTCACATCACATATGTTCTATTTATGTTTAAGTTAAATAAATCTCCGTCACGCGTGCCCGTGTCAAGTAAAAGTTGTACAATTTAACATCTCGTGTTAAGTACAATGTATGTTCTTAACTTTTTTTTACTATAAAACTGAATATAAAGAATTTATGCGAATTTATTATTATTAAAAGTAATTTGTTTTAATATATATATTTTTTTTATATTACGAGTGATTTATATAACTTACATAGCAATAGGAAATAAAGAATATCGTGTATCAGGTAGCATTGTCCTGAATATAAAAAAATATACATCGTTGTCCTTTAAAGTTTTTATCATTACAGCGAGCGAAGCGAGCGCAGGTTTGTGAGCGAAGTTAACCTTATACTTTAAATAATATTTATAAGAATATTATGACAAAAAATATTTTAGAACGTCAAAGCAATAACGATACTTAAAACAATTAAAATTATACAAGTCTTATAAAAACGTCATACTAAAGTGAAATCTGTATAATTGACTACGTTAATTGATTATCAACACTCACTTAGCTGTTCAAATGATATATTACAAGCACTTTCGTTTGGTCTACTATGTAACGAATGCTGAAACGTAAGACTGTATTCCTATTCAGTATTATTTACAAAGGTAAGGCTGTAGGACGCTAAGCGTATCAAATTATAGTATGGAGACGAGTATCCATTGTTCGACGCTTAATATATTTTGTGTAAAATTATATTAAATTAGCTTCACGCTGTATCCCAAGTCCCAATGCACAAGGCAGGGTAGGCAGAGGAACCTAGTGTTAAGACACTCCGTTCCCCACTTTTCGCCGAATTCTGGAGATATTGCGTGGTGAATAAATTTAAGTAAATATTTTATTTTTTCGAATCGGGATCGAACCCACAACCAGGCGCAATTATAGTCACACTTTGTGTCCCTGCGCCACGTTTGGCCTCTGTGTATTTTGTTTGTTATAGATTATTATATTAATTAAAAGAAATGCTTAGTTGTTTTAGACAAATATTGTAAGTCTTATAGATTATCTGGTAATTTTGTAAAATATAATTCGGTTTACTTAGCCTACATATAAAAATATTAAAATAATTGTCCAAGACAGTCAATTAAAAGTCATCCAATATTGTAATTTCTATTTTGTAACAATATAGTTTCTTAACTGTTTTTAAATTTAAATGAAACATATTTTAAAAGTCGAGGCCGGTCGTGGCGCAGCGGCACGAGGTGTGACTGCAAAACCGACTGGTTGTGGGTTCGATCCCCACTCGAGGAGATGAAATATTTACTTAAATTTATATTTCCATTTTTCCGCTCTGGTGTCGAGGTTAAGCGCGGCGTTGAGTTCTGCCACTCAACACGCAATGCCTCCAGAATTCGGCAGAAAGTGGGGAACGGAGTGTCTTAACACTAGGTTCCCTCTGCCTACCCTGCTGTGTGCGGGATACAGCGTGAAGCTAATTATAATTATTATTATTATATTTTAAAAGGATTGCCAAAAATAAAAACTAATCAATTAATACATTCATAAAATATTCACAAAGTAATAAACTTTAAAAAATATAAAAAAAAACAACCCACCCCATTTGCTTTAAATGAACGAGATCAAAATATCGTAATAGATCAATGGACACACGTCAAGAAAGCCAAACCGCGGTTGATATGGAAAGCGCTCGCCGTCAGTCCGTCCGTGGCATGCGAAATACTAACACAATACTATTTTTATTTCCTTCTTCTATGTATATACGTACAAATTAAAGTTAATTGATTGGTTATTACTAAACAAAGTACTAAGTGCGTGTGCTGTATTCATATGAAGATTTATTGTTTGTTTTTGTTTGCTTATAAGTGAGTATTAATTTCGATTTTAATTGTAATATTTGTGATATGTTATTTTTTTTATGATTTACTTAATTTATTTTGTAAGTATTGGTAATTTTATTGATTGAGATTAAGTAAGTCACTTTAACTGTTTTAGATAGTATAATTTTTTTAAATATTTAAATACAACAAAATACAAACAGAAATCAGGTGAAATTATTTTTAACGAGCCATTTTAAAATACAATATTATGAACAAAATTATAGGGACCATTAATATGTTAATAATAGTATCTTACCAATTTGGGTATATATTTATAATTTAAATGTGTCGTGCCTATTTTAATTAATAACGACTTTATTATAACGTTTAGATTGCATCTAAATAAATTAAAAACGTGTTCGACTTTTAGGGTTCATAAAAAAAACAATATTTTTATAGATTGGACATATTTGTCTGTCTGTTTGTTTGTGCTTATGTCACAGACAATTTTTTGTTTTTGTGTAATAAATATAATTATGTTAACGGCTAACGTTAAATTAAATTGAAATATAAGGTTTTTTATATAGGTCATTATGTTCGAAACATAATCATGTATTGTTAATACGTCACACGTTGTGTAATTTTTTTATTTATTATAATTATTTAATTAAAATTATTTTTACAAAAAAAAAATCAATGCAAGACGAGTGTTCCTTTGAAATAAACTTTCATAAATCTTCTATGCCATATAAAGTTAATAGTTACTTTATATACCATATTTATTTATTTATTTTTACAGTGGACTTTTTATACTAAAAAAATACATGGAATTTGAATACTATTATTAATTTTAAAATCTTAAGGGCCGATAAGGGCCGGGCCCTTTTAAAAACTACCGTTGCTACAACAGTAATTTTTAAAAAACATTGAGCTTGATCAACATACAAAAGTGTATAGATTTAAATGTATTAATAATCAGCTGACCCATTGTGCCACGATGGCCTCTATTTTTTTTTAATATGGATTTATATAAATATTTTTTTGAATTAATTTCGATATTACGAAATGAGGCCGGTCGTGGCGCAGAGGCATAAGCGTGTGACTGTAAACGCGTCACATTTTATGTTCACCCGAGAAAATTTGATAATTAAAATTTGAATTTCTTCATTCTGTGTCGAGACAAAGCGCAGCCTTGAGCTCCGCAACTCAACACACAATGTCTTCAGAGTTCAGCGGAAACAGAAGACGTGGGGAACAGAAGTATATTAACACCTAATTCACAGGTTCCCTCTGACTACCCAGCTATGTGTAGGATACAGCGTGAAGCTAAAATATTGAATTGAGATATGCATATATATAATGTATAAATACGAAATGTACGAAACTTGGTAAAATATATATTATTGATAAAATATATGGTATTCTGTTTTATGAAAAGTTTAAATAATTCATGATATAAAAAGGCAGCAGCGTGCCAGCTAAATCTTTAAAGCCTTTCCAATATTTATATAATTTGAAAATTAATACGTTTTTTTTAAATTCCTTCAAGGGCGTTAAGTAATCACTCGTACTGCCGTATTGGATTTATCTATACAAATAAAAAAACAATCGTGTAATATTTATGTCAATATTATCTCTACATCTATACATATAAATAAAATTGAAGTGTCTGTCTGTGATTGCATAATTATCGTGGATTTCCAAGTGCATATAAATTATAATTACAGACACGATAGAAAAATACAAACATTTTTTTTCAGAGAGATTAAATTTAAATTTCCATTTCTTCGATTGGTGTCGAGACAAAGCGCGGCGTTGAGTTCTGCCACTCAAAATGCCTCCAGAATTCGGCAGAAAGTGGGAAACGGAGTGTCTTAACACTAGATTCCTTCTGCCTACCCTGCTGTGTCCGGGATACAGCGTGAAGTTGTTTTTTTTTTTCTGTCTGTCTGACTAAAATTGAAAGTCAGGGATTGTGGACAAATAGGTTTACTTTTTATCCCGGAATATTGTTGGGATCGGGACTTACGAAGGAAAAATGGCGTTTGTAATGCGCGCGTGCCTACCGTCTAGTTCAGGGATTCCCAACCTTTTCTTGATCAAGGACCACTTTTATATCATTCTTGGTAGTAGGGACCACTATGCATGTAGGTATAAAAATTAACTGTGATAATTAAACAGAAACTTCCCCTCACCATCCTCAGTCATAAAATTAAAATCGTTCGCGGACCATATTTAGGCTTCTGCGGACCACTGGTGGTCCGCGGACCACTGGTCTAGTTAGATAGATATTAACAAATACGACATTTTTTTTAGATCGAAATCAAATATAATCCTAAAATATTTAAATTGTGATTAATTATGTGTATAACAGTACAGTATTCACAGTAAAATAATTATATAGTTATATAAATAATCATATAGTTTGAGCGGGAGCCACTAGTTATAAAATAAACGCAATGAAAAAGTATTTGCTAATTAAATATTTTAGTTCAACTTCAAAGATGTCGAAATAGGGCTGTACCTTTCGTATTTAACCGGTTCTCATGTACTAAAGTAGCGGAATAGGCACTCCTTTCTTATTTATGAAAGTAATTTTAGCCCTATATATACTTACGGTTACTATGTACATTACAAGGTTATTATAGATATTCGAAATTTTTTTTTATTATCAGACTTTAAGTTATTTAGTTTATAAATATGGATTTATTATAATTGTTGTTAGAGGTCAGTCGTGGCGCAGCAGCACGTAGTGTGACTGTAAAATCGACTGGTTGTTGGTTCGATCCTCACTCGAGGAGATGAAATATTTACTTAAATTTATATTTCCATTTCTTCCCTCTGGTGTCGAGGCTAAGCGCGGCGTTGAGTTCTGCCACTCAACAAGCAATGCCTCCAGAATTCGGCTTAAAGTGGGGAACGGAGTGTCTTTACACTAAGTTCCCTCTGCCTACCCTGCAGTGTGCGGGATACAACGTGAAGCTGATTTATTTTTTATAATTGTTGTTAATTCTCGTCTTTTGCAAGTCTTGCATCGTTTAAATCTAATGTTAATAAAATGTCACTGGTTAATTGGTCTATAACAAGGTTAATAAACAAGAATATAACAATAAATGTTATGAAATATCATAAACTTGTTTTTAACATTTTAAAGTGTAATTCCACTCTTAGGAAAGAAAAATACTTTTAGGAAAACATATAAAAATATTTGTCGCGTCGTCACGTTATTTAGAAGCGTCAGATTTTATGCTTATTTGAGTAATATTTAGTTACAAAATATTTCTAGTATATATATACGTTATGTTTAGAAAAAACTGATGTTTGCTATTATTGGATATTGATAGATAAAACATTTATTTTCCGTTAAGTTAAATAATAGAAATGATTTGTAAAAATTAGACCATGGTGGCACATTGGTACAGTGTCTCACTGCAAACGCAACTCTTATGAGTTCGATTCCAGCTGAAAGAATAAATTACTTTCACTTCCACGCTGTGGTAAGAAAACAATTCCCTCCGTTGATTCGTATCGGGAACGGAGTATCTTAACACTACGTTCCCTCTATCGACCAAATGCAGGATACATACAGCCTTAAACAGAAAAATAAACTTATAAAAGCAGTTGCATTAGATACTACGAATCCTATTTTCCGTCGAATTTTGGAAGCATTGCGTGTTGAGTCGCGGAACTCAACGCCACGTTTTGCTGTATATTTTGCTAATATTTCATTTTCTCAAGTTGAAATCAAACCCACAACGAGTCATTTTTATAATCACACTTGTGCCCCTGCGCCACGACAGGGCTTAAAATATGATGTGCTTACTAATAATAAAAAACCAAAAGTTATAAGTTATAACTAAAGTTACGTAACTAAAGTTAAAAGTTACTAAAGTTAAAAGTTATAACTATTAAAGTCTTTCTCAGTCTAGCAATAAGGTAAAGCGCGTCGTTCAGTTCCGCCATCAACACGCAATACCTCTAGATTTCGGCGGAATAATACTACGTTCCCAGGTTCCTTCTGCCCCTGCTGTGTCCGGCATACAGCGTCAAGATAAAAAAATGCAGCTTTTATGTAGCTTTAAAATCATTAATTATATGTTAAGGTCAATGAATCTATTATAATTTTTCCTTTATTTTTTCATCAATGCAGTTTACATGAAAAAAAAACGAATAAAGAAAATCAATAACAGGAAATTAATTAACTTAAAAATAGAATGCGTAAAAATGATAAAATTTTCAATATGCAAATGATCTCGAAAGAGCGAAATTCGTGCTGATTCAGAGAAAGTTAATAGCATATTTTTGTATTTTTTCTTATATTGCCAGTGCAAACGCATTTAAAAATAAAAATATGATTTTATATTTTTTTACGTACATAAAACACATCAAAGCGATGTTCAATTACATATAGTAATGTTATACAGAATTACTTTCTTTCCAGTAGAATTGTTTTGAACGGAGGAAGGAACTCTACATATTTTGTTTCGCAACAACGACGACTTTGGTTTTGGTTGTTTTCTTTATATAAGGGGCTGGAACTTGTGACTTACTTTGTGAACGTTTGTGTGGAATATAAAACATAACATTTTCTCTTTCCCATATGATTTTGTATTTAACCTTTTTTAATGCTATTTGACACTCCTCAAGGGACCTTCCAGATTTTTCTATGTTGTTAAGTAAGTTAAGGTTGCACGACGAACTTAGTCTATCATTCATTCAGTAAGAAACGGAAGCGGAACAGAATTCTATGGTTTAAGTGATATGCGAACTATAATTAAGCTTTTTGACCATGACCTTTGTAAAAGTAATTGTGATCTGCTGCTGAGGTCAATTGATTTAAAGATTTAAACTTAAAAGTAAAGTTAAGGCCATAATGCGGAAAGCTATTTCAAGTAACACTTTAAAAATTAAATTTTAAAATAAAAATTTAAAAGGTTATGTTAATCGTTTATTGATTTTTAATTCAGGTCAAGATATGAATCTTGCGTTTGTCTAATAAGACCGTCTACTCAATCTGTTTTAACTACATAATTTGATGTAAATAAATCATGTTTAAATTTTTAGCTTTACATAAAATGCTATCTGACTGATATGTATATTGGATAAGTTATAATTTGATAACTAATTAAGTACTTAACTTAAACGCATAATGGTAAATGGATTTTTTAAATGAAAAATTTAAATGTTTGTTAAAAATATTTTATTGAACACGTGTTTCGTGGTTTTTTTAGAATTCACTCCTAATAAGCGGGCGAAGCCGCGCGCGCCCTCTAGTAGGCAATAAAAGATTGAACCAAAACATTACATTTTTATATTAGGAAATTTAATAGTAAAACCTGATTAATATTTTTAACATTTTCAGTGCTATTCCATATTTAGGAAAGAAAAAATACTAAAACCTGATTAATATTTCGTTTTGTTCTCAATTCCAGCAAACCTAACCTTTACCTATTATATGTTAAGTGGCGGAACTCATCGCCGCCTTGCCTTGTTACCAGAGCGAAGAAATTAAAATATTAACAAATGATATTCATTCATCGAACTCACAACCATCGCGTTTACACATTGTGCCTCTGCGACACCACGGACACATGCCGTCCTCTAAGATATTCGATGTTTACTGTTTATGCTATGTATGTCACAGGATGTTGCGATTACTATCGTGTGAAGATGTGAGAATATTCTTGCAGTATTTATTATACAGCCTATGTCTATAAGCATTCATTTAAATGCTTGTATCTATTTGAATATATTTATAAATATTTATCTTACTGTTTTATTATGATATGGATTTTTAAAATTTTTTAAATTATTATAGTGGTAAATTTGATTATTTCTAATTGGTGGGGCTGTGGGCGCGATCTACTCTCTGAGAAATTATTATATTTAAATGGTTTATTACATGTTTTTAATATAGAGGAAACATGGAGGACCTACTCTGCAAACCTTCCCGTTTTTTATATCTTAATGTTAATAAAAAATAAAATAATAAAAATTAACATAGAAGGTACATTACATTTTAAAACTTGAAACACAGAGAACTGTATATTTTGACACATGACGGATTTTCCTAAAATTAAGACTTGTATTCATTTTGCTTTTATTTTCAGTACATCAATAAAATGAGAAATCATGTCGCTGTTGTAAGATGGCCGTTTCGTAGACTATGCGAGCGTAGTATTGCCACTTCCGCTAGTGTGAACCAAGCAACTGAGGGATCAGATCTAGGTAGGTATCTAATACTGCGTCACACTATAATCTTTTATTATACAAGAGGAATCAATTTTACATTTTTATATTTAAAAATAAAGAAAAACACTCTTCCCCGGGTGGGACGAGGGTCCAAGGCATCGGTGGCTATGGCTCCAGAGAAAGGAACCTCCTCACAGTAAGCGCCGCCTTAAGTAAAATTCTGCATCCGGTTCTTGATCCCACAGCTAAGCGATAACTTCTTAAGGTTATCGCTTAGCTGTGGAAGGCGAGGTTATTCGCTATTAAACCGTTAATTGAAACCACTATCGGCACAATGATAGTCACACTGACATCCCACGTGGCAGTAATCTCATGGGCTAAGTCTAGTATGGGCTAAGTAAGTATTTAGATAATTTTTCTTTTTCGGCCTTCACGAGATTGTCATCATGTGGGATAGTAACGTCAACCTTCACTGCACGGTGCGCCACTCGGTCTACTTGTACTATATCAGGTCTATTGGCAACAATATACCTGTCATTAATAATAGACCGATCCCAGTAGAGCAAAACACTGTTATTTTCAAGAACAGACGTGGGGCTATACCTATAGTGCTTATACTGTGTTATTATTAAACGTTTCGCCCTTCACTTTTTGTTGTTATAAATATAATTGAGGCCGGTCGTGGCGCAGCGGCACGAGGTGTGACTGCAAAACCGACTGGTTATGGGTTCGATCCCCACTCGAGGAGATGAAATATTTACTTAAATGTATATTTCCATTTCTTCGCTCTGGTGTCGAGGTTAAGCGCGGAGTTGAGTTCTGCCACTCAACACGCAATGCCTCCAGAATTCGGCAGAAAGTGGGGAACGGAGTGTCTTAACACTAGGTTCCCTCTGCCTACCCTGCTGTGTGCGGGATACAGCGTGAAGGTAATTTAATTTTTATTTTTATTTTATAAATATAGTATTTTGTAAAAAAAACAGGGTTTGATTTTCACTAGAGAGAATGAATATTGATGTGATTGTTTCATAGTTAAAGTATATCATTATATATAAATATTTTCTTTCATATCCAAAGACTAGTTCAAAGTTCACATATATCTGTTAAAACTATATTTAGTCTGTCTTATAGTTCACAGTTAATTGACGAACTCTCGTCATGTACCCGAAGGTTGGGATTTGAACTGCTGAACTATTAATTATTTCCTACCGAAAGATTTTTATTCCAGCTTCACGATATTTAACAGTAGAGTAGAGCATAGTAAAAGGACAGAACCTAATGTTAAGACACTCCGGTTTTCGCAAGAATCTGACACATTTTTTGTTGATATTCGCTTCACTTTCCCAAAGCGAAGAAATGGAAATAATTAAAATACAATTCTTCTAGTGAGTGGAGATTACCGTGGCCACAACCACCGTTTTTTATTATTTTTATACTCTTATTTTCTTACTAAATAATATTATCCTTGTCCTTTTATATATCAAGGTCATTTATCACGGCCTCAATCGTGCCCAGCGAAGAATCATCGTGCCAGGTCTACACATGCCGTAGCATCGGTATTTGAAACTCTATCGCCGTCAGTAAAACCGTGGGAGGAGGTTCCAGGTCCCAAGCCCTTGCCACTACTAGGAAACACTTGGCGATTCATTCCATATATTGGTAAGAATTTACTATGTCGTATATAAAACTTATATGATTATATCATGAATGCAGCAGACCATAAATTCACAGACAGGACAGAAGCAGCCAGATTTCAAATAAAAAAAGAATCATCAAAATCTGTCCACCTAATAAACTAAGGTAACAAATATAAAAAAAATCTGTCGAATTCAGAACCTCCTCCTTATACAGAAGTTGATTAAAAAGGGACAATTAAGTTATTTTTGTGCCAAAAGTGTAAATATATATGTTTTAACTTTTTAAAGTATATGTTTTAACTTTTTTTTTAAATTTCCTAAAAAAAAAGGTGTTTTATAATTACAATGATGACAAAAAAAGGTCTCGTATAGGAATAGGTTAGTTCTTAATTACATCCATTCGATCACGAGGGGGAAATCGCAATTAAAAGTTTGTATTTCAATTTTTAAGTACACGCTAAAGCAATATACTGTACCTAGATGCTGTTTGAAGTTTAATTTCAAGTATTTATAATGAAGATGTAAAGACTCATAATATAATGTTGTAATAAACCTGAGAAGCATTACCTGAGAACATGTTTCATATTTGTATAACTACGGAGTAATTGTTTACAAATTTTATTGTTCGGCAGTAAATTATCTGTGGTTTTCTTAATATGTTGAGAATGGATAAATAATGATGTTTTCTGAGCTTCACACTGTATGCCGTTCATGCGTACAGGGTGTACAGAGAGAACCTGGAAATCTAGTGATAAAATACTCCATTTCCATTAAGACATTCTATTTCCCACTTTCTGCCGAATTATAGTAGAGTAGTGACAAGAGAGTAAGTTCATTTCCTCTCCTCTATATCAAATATGTCATTTCCTTGAGCGGAAATGGAACCCATAACTCATTATATTTTATGTTAGGTTATCAGAAAGCTGCATTTATAGCAACATAAAAAATACACATACAAGAAGTCAAATACAGTCATAAACATACATAAGCTTCATTTTCATTAAATCTTATAGCTTTCAGTATAATATATGCAAACTTGATAATAGTGTTCACATAAAGTTGGCCTTGTCCTTAATGACAGTAGGTTTTTTGCCATTAAGTAGTTACGAAATTTTATACACATTACACGTAACAAAAACAAGAATCAGCTTAATAGATTTTTTTAGCTTCACACTGTGCTCCGCACATGGCAGGATAAGTGGAGGGAACCTAGTGATACTCTATTCCCATTAAAACACTTCCGTTTCCCACTTTGCACCGATTTCTGGTGGTATTGTCTAATGAATGGCGGAAAACAATACCGCGTTTTGCTTCTTACTCAAGCGTAGAACTGAAAATATTAAATATTAATTAATTATCTCAAGTGAAAATCGTACCCACAACCGTCGCGTTGATATTCACACGTTTGTACTCCTTCGCCACGATGGCTTCATAAAAAGACAAAAATTTATGGTCATTTATATTCTTTATCTTTTAATATATATATTAGGTTGTTGAAATTAACATTTTTTTCTCACAATAAATTCCACTTGTACGTAATGTTTAAAAACCGCACCTGTTGCCCTGTTAACTGGTTTGATAATGTGATGCTGTTGACATAGTGTTGAAAGGTTTTTGTTTAAGAAATAGTAAATAAAGAAAGCGACAGGTTGTGGGTTCTACCCTGCTGTATGCGGAATACAGCGTGAAGTTAAAAAAAGTAAATAACTTATATGAATTTCACGCATTTAGTTATAGCCTGTTAATAGGAGGAAAAAAATTAACCTAGTCAAAATAAAAAATCACAATTAATATATTGCGGCGTAGACGAAATGACATATTAAATGATAATATGCTACTTTCTTCTCCATTTAGTACCATTTTGCATGATATTTGAACCTATAACAATCGAGTTCGCTAGTTATTTCGTTTACGTGAACTTTATGACATATAATGTAAAATTCAGACCTTCCCCGATCCCGCAGTTAGCAAATGTCACCTGTGTAACGTAAGAGGGAGAGAAAGAGAGAGAGGTAATGAGCAAAATTTTACATTTTAAAAAGTAAAAAGAAATGAAATTGTGATAGTTAAAGGTCAACGACCGCTACAATCGGTCATCGATGGCTGGATACATTTTTACATGTTAAACATACAAGGACGTCCCATGAATTAATTATATAGAGTAGCTAATACGTCCTTAGTTAATATTATTGATTAACGACTATTGTATAATAGTCGTTATATAAAAATGTAAAGCGTTATAATAAATCATTTTTGCAGCATCACATAAGAAAGTTAGTATTAAGATACACTTAATTCCGCCCAATTCTTTTTACTTTGTGTGTTTAGTGGCAGAACTCAATGCCACGCGTTGTCTACTAGAGAAATTTAAAATAAATTAATTATATTTTTCCCCCAAGTGGGAATCAAACTTATAACCATTGCGTTTACAGTCAGACGTTTATCTTTACGCTGTTTCCCGCACATAGCAGAGTAGGCAGAAGCAACCTGGAAACATGTTAAGACACTGTTCCGATTAAAACCATGACGTTCCCCATTTTCCGTCGAATTCTCTAAGCATTGCGTTTTGAGTGGCGGAACTCAACGCCGCGCTTTGCCTCTTTATCTGAGCGAGTAAATGAAAATATTTTTTTCTTCCTATAATTGGAAATGAAACTCACACCCACCGCGTTTGCAGTCTCATGCTTGTGCCCATGCGCCACTACGTCTTCAAGACCCTTTAAGTAGATTGACGACCCATTTTTGATTTTTAGTTTGCTCCATGGACTAGTGAGATAATTTTTTTTTTTTTAAGAAAATTCCAGTGAAAAACACCAGAACGAACTTTCTCCAACTACATTTAATACATTTTTTAACGCTCCCGGGATACAAACCCACAAGCTTTCCTCGTGCTTAGTAAAACCTACCAACTTACACGGTAACACGGTCATCAGTATTTGCTAATCATTATAAATTATGAAATTGATCACACAGTTTGTATTAGTTAACAAGCAATGGAACCGAAGTGGGTGTCACATCTGATTATGTTAATTCGAAGCCATAACAAAAACTAGTAGGGCCCACGCCCATGTGTTGGTATTTTATAGAATATATTTTTTTCTTTTTATTTTATATGTTACGTGACATTCTGTGATATATTTCTTATTTAAAATTTACAAATTTCTTATTGCTTATAAAAAAATATTTTTATCTTCATAAATCTCTAGCATCACGGGTAAAAAGAGAGAAAAAATTATAAAATTATTATTATCACAGCACTGCTTGTGCGTGGCGTAACGGAAAATCTATTCATAGTGTATTTCTGTAATCTATCTAAACAGTTAATATTAGATTCGATATCTAGAGAGGCTGACATCTAATGTTATGTTCATACTTTGTAATGAACATAAATGAAATAATAATAATATATAAAATATCGCTTTTGGTTACCGCAACTTAGCCTGTTATGTAATAAAAGTTAGTGTATGATCACTGCTTCGTAATGGAAATACTTTTAGTTATCGCCTTTAAAAAGCTTATACCTTCACTGTCTTTATATTTACTAGGACTATTAAGTATTCGAATTAATGAAGATTTAATACTAAGCTTATAATACATCCAATATTAGTTTACACAAAGTTAAAAAAATATGAAAACTATACATAAAATTTGGCATTTAACTTTAAATAATGATTCGCAAACAATGTATAGTTAAGACATACTTAATTGCGGATTTTAACAACGTTTTCATTACCTTGATATCATTACACAATAAAGGGCATTTGCTCAATAGAAGTATTATTAAGTATTATACTATATTCTCACTACTGCACCCAATGCCTCCACAATCCGACGGAAATGGGGAACGTAGTGTCTTAACACTAGGTTCCCTCTGCCTACTCTGCTGTGTGCTGAATACAGCGTGAAGCTGATTTTTTTCCCATACAATTCCCATACACTCACCAAATTGCAATCTAATAGCTCTACATTGTTACAGTTAATGATGCGCACGCGCTTGCCGCAATTCGTTAATGCTTATTGTACATCGCATACAAATCGTTGCCAAACTTTCATAATAATGATGGACCGTTACGAAATAAGGGAATTAGGACAAGGTTTGTGTTAAGTATCGTGACGTGTTAGACGGGTATCTATCCAATCTGGAGATTGGATGAATTGTATGAAACAATCTAAGATTGACGTTGGAGATAGGTTATTAATACTGGGCGTTAATTTAGAGTCGTTTTTTTTCTATGTAAGTTACAACAGATTGAGGCAATGCAATTTCCGTTATTTGAATACCACCTCTTTGGTAAAGAGATGTCGGACTCGTCCACCGAGGGTTCCGTATCAAATTCAGGATGGTTCTATTGATTGTAGGCCAACGGAATAACTATAAAAGTTGACAAACTTAAGTTATCATTTTGAATTATTAGTTTGCAATCATTATTATTTCCATTCTTCGGATTTTTACCTCTATTTCTACTGCAAGTTCTTACTTATAGTGACAACTTACAGTATAACTAAAGGAAAATATCTTAAAAAAAAATTATATTATAGAAAAAACTTACGTTAAATTTATCTTTTTTTTATAAGTTATACTTCACTACTGAAATGGATACGGAACCCAAGGTGGGCGACTACGAATCGCATTTGACTGGTTTTCTTATATTGTTTTTCATTATATAAAAGAGTAAGAAGTAAAAAATTATTAGGTAGGTAAATGTACTTCCTATTTCAGGTAACGCGAGTAACGGTTGAGAGCGTGCAATATACACCTACCTGATGAAATATGCCAGCAATTACTATTATTAATTAACAATTATCTATTTTATCGTTTTTCAATGAATACTTTTCATGAAATGGAACAAACGTTATTTACATAATAACAAAAATATGTAAAGAAAGTCAAAAGACCGTCAACAGATTAGATCAACAGATCTTATAATATATATATATATATATATATATATAGATCGATTTGGACAAGCCCAAAATGTTTACTAGATCAATTTAAACTACTATTTTGTAGGTGATCATTGTCAATGTTACTGTAATTGTTATTTTTTAGTCCTTATAACTAAAACTTCGCCGCTTAAGTTTGGACATTTTTAAAGTACCTACTATTCATAGAGAGAAATAAATTTATAGAGAGAAATAAATATCTCTATATCTCTATAAATTCAATAAAGAATTTATTGAATTTATAAAGATATAGATAAATTCAAACAAAATATTTTATCGGTTGAGAGTCCAAAGTTTATGTAATAAACCTTTTTTTTTCTTTCAAATATTCTCATTTCTCTCCATATATACTATTTATATATTATAAATATAATCCAAAGGTTATGTTGGATTGATATGAGAGTCCTCGTTTCATCGAAGTACGTTTATTTATTTCATTGCGTAAAATAAATAAATAAACAAAATAAAAATTAAATAGGAATTTGCAACACATGAAAGTAATTGACACTCGATTTCTTTGACAAGTATTTGTTTTGTAATTTCAAATAATTTTCTTGCCTGTTGTGTTATTCCTTTATAAGTTTCATAGCCCTAACTGATTGAGCAGTGTAAAAGAATTTATTTAAATTATGGACATCGCAACACTGTGACCGGAGTTTTATGTTTTACCTGGCGATATTGATCTTAGTGATGTGTTAGTTAAATAAATTTGATTGCCTACAATTTATTAACATTTGTGCCTGTATTTTATTAAAATTTGATTCTGTGAAAAGATGTCGAGTATCTAAATACAAATATCACATCCTTTTTGCATGCTAGAATATTGTCTAAATAAAGCCTCATTTAATGAAATTGTTAATATAAGTTATATTTATTAAGACAATATAAAAAGGCTTACAATATTTTTGTTACAGGTGGATATTCAGTAGAGCATATAGATAAAATTTGCTTATCACTGAGAAAACAATATGGCAAGTGTGTCAAAATGGCAGGTCTTCTGGGAAGACCAGATATGTTGTTCGTGTTTGATGCTGGCGAAGTTGAGAGGGTCTTCCGAGGAGAGGACAGTGCTCCTCATAGGTAATGAAAGCTCATAATAATCGAGTATTGTCATAGAAGTCTAAGTGTTTTTTTATCAGTTTCACGCTGTATCCCGCCCACAGCAGGGTAGGCAGAGGGAACTTAGTGTTAAGACACTCTGTTCCCTACTTTCTGCCGAATTCTGGAGGCATTGCGTGTTGAGTGGCAGAACTCAACGCCGCGCTTTGCCTCGATACCAGAGCGAAGAAATGGAAATACTTACTTAAATTTATTAAGTAAATATTTCATCTCCTCGAGTGGGGATCGAACCCACAACTAGTCGATTTACAGTCACACTTTGTGCCTCTGCTCCACGACTGGCCTAAGGGAATTTTAACTTTGATATTAATCATTGTTTACTTTAGTAATATCCTCAAGCCTAATCAAAAAAGATATAGATAGACTTATTAGTTATTTTTAAGTGTTATAAACAAATATTAAAGAGATATTTACAATTTTTTTTATATTTACAGACCGTCTATGCCATCTTTGAATTACTATAAGCATACACTAAGGAAGGATTTTTTTGGTGCAGAGGAGAACTGTGCTGGTGTGATCGCAGTGTAAGTATAAATATTATAAATTTTGTTTCTACTATTTTATAGTAAAATTAATATCATTCACAAAATATAAATACGTAAGATTCGAATTAAGGTGTACGTACATACGTACATCGATGAAAAAAAATATCACATAATTTATATGAGTTCACTATAATGTGGAATAATACTACTATATAAATACAATATATATACTATAGTCATTTTTTAGCTTCACACTATATATTGCATAAAGCAAAACTCGTAATGTATATATAAAGTTTCCTCTATACTACATTACAAGACAAAGCCTAGTGTTAAGACACTTCCGTTCCCCACTTTTTGCCGAATTCTCGAGGCATCGTGAGTTTTATGGCGGAACTCAACGCCGCAAGGAATCTATGTTGAATATAAAACTAAAATTTAAAAATTGTTACACGTTTACAGTCACGGCGATTCATGGGCGGCGTTTAGAACCAAAGTATCTCGAGTAGCGCTCAGTACCGGCGCTGCAGCGCAATACACAGACCAAGTAGGGGAAGTGGCAGAGGCATTCATTAATAGGTAAATCTAAATAGGATATCTACTGTTTATATTTATTTTTACGCGATTCCATTCTTCATTTTTAGCTCTTTGGAATAGCGGGGCGCTATTCCAACTGTATAACTATAAAACATGTTTAATTTATACATAGACATCATTAGAATTTAAACGCTCAATTATTATTTTAACTTAGACTCTTCTATTTTAATTGTTCTTTTACTATCCTTCTATCCTTATATCCTTCTAAAAAAATGTACCATTTTTTACAGCTTCACGCGGTGTCCCGCATTACTTAGTGTTAAGACACTCCGTTCCCATTAAGCCACTTCCGTTCTCCACTTTCCGCTGAATTTTCAAGGCACTGCGTGTTGAATTCCGGAACTCAACGCCGCGCTTTGACTGCCACATAACTGTAAAGCATTAATCAGTGTGAAAAAAAGAGTATTTTACTTTAATCTTCGTGAGGCTCGAGTCTTGACCATGTTAAGTCTCATAAAAGATGTGAAAAGCTTTATCTTTTTTCAGTTAGCAGTTATAACTGTATTTTTCAAAATTATGCAAAAATGTTTTTAATTTAGGGCAACGTGACTAATTCGTTATCTCTCGCTAATTACAGGATACGAAAAATCAGAAATCAACAATCTGAAACTCCCGATGATTTTTTGAATGAAGTTCACAAATGGTCTTTAGAATGTGAGTGTTGTTTATATTTATAATATTTAATAAACAAAATCAGCTTCACGCTGTATCCCGCACTCAGCAGGGTAGGCAGAGGGAATCTAGTTTTAAGACACTTCGTTCCCCACTTTTCGCACAGTTCTGGAGTCATTGCGTATTGAGTGCCGGAACTCAACGCCACGCTTTTGCCTTGACACCAGAGTGAAGAAATGAAAATATAAATGTACATAAATATTTTATTTCATCAAGTGGAGATCGAACCCACAACCAGTCGATTTTACAGTCACACTTTGTGCCCCTGCGCCACGACTGACCTCATTTATATTTATAATATTTAATAAGGCATAATGATTATGCTACATGCAAAACATAACTGTTTAATATTTAAATTATAAGATTATCTGTAATAAACATGCAGCATCAGTAAAGTTGTTTTTGAGTAAATATAAACAACAAATTTCACTAAAAAAGGTTATTATATTTAAATTTCCCAGCGTTGGCTAGGCACAGCGTTCAAATTTCAAAATAAAAAGCAAGAAAAAAATAATAGTTAAACATTTATTTTTTAAACAACATTATCTAATTCTTATTAGACTATTACAATACAGAGCGAAGCAAAAAAAACAGCTTCACAGCTGTATTCCGCATATAACAAAGTAGATAAAGACAACAACCAACAATTTAAAAAACTAAAATATTTTACATAATTGAATATGAATATTATATATGTATTACAGCGTTAGGATTGATAGCTTTAGACACAAGACTAGGATGTTTCGATTCACGCGAAGGATCAGAAAGCCAAAGTCTTATTGATGCTGTACATACATTTTTCCTATGCGTTGGTGAATTGGAGCTGAGAGCCCCGTGGTGGAGGATATACCCTACTGCTATGTTTAGAAAATATGTTGCCGCATTAGACACTATATTAAGGTCAGTACAAATTAAAAAATATTTTTGTTTATATTTTTAAGTTTTTAATTATAGTATAATATAAAAATTATTAATATTTTCTATATATATTTGATATGTAACGTTAGGGTAATTCTGAACCTATCATATCCTATACAGCAGGGGTTCCCAACCTTTTCTTGATCAAGGACCACTTTTATATAATTCTTGGTAACAGGGACCACTATGCATGTAGGTATACTAAAAATTAACTGTGACCACCTGTGACCACCATCTCCAATCACAAAATTAAAATCGTTCGTGGACCATATTTATTCTTCTGCGGACCACTGGTTGGGAACCACTGCTATACAGGATGTAACGCGATCGACGGATCAACGGTTGTCTATTGATAAAGATAACCTATTCTTGTTATAAATATATGTATGTTATAGTTTTTTTGCTTATAAAAAACTTATAGAACTATTAATGTAGGAAGACATTGTGTGTCCACTTAGGACAATATTTTTTTTCTCCGCCAGTATATGTGTGTGGTTATCATGATATCTTCTATCCTGAAGGATAAAGCAGAAAGCTAAAAAATAAAATTGTAATCTTTAATATTTTCTTACAGTATCACCTCAAGGCATGTAGAAAAGGCTTTACAAGAATGCCAAGCACGTGGCAGTAGCAAATCTCTTTTGCAAGACTTGGTCACCGCCGCAGGTTCTAGGGTGGCTGCTATTGCGGCGCTTGATATGTTCCTCGTGGGAATTGATACGGTATTTAAATTAATTATATTTTTCTTAATATTTTAAGGTTTGTGATATAAAAATGCTAAATTGCAAAATGACGCCGTATTTGAATTAACTATATTTATACATATATTTCGAATTGCCTACTTTATAATGTAAAATCAAAATCGTTTATAGAATTTTATGATATTTACGAATGGTGGTTAATTCAACGACGCGACGACGACTTTGTGTACCAGAGCGAGGCAAATGAAAATAATTCCCCAAGTGAGAATCGAACCCACAATCGTCAGTACTATAAAACCATATTCCATAATAAATAAAACAATATTACTAAAAGATGAGTCATTTTTAAATAATTTCAGACATCAAATGCAGTAGCATCAACATTATATCAGCTATCACAAAGGCCGGAAGTTCAAGAACGATTGTATGATGAAATATCCAATGTTTTAAAGGGACAATCTCTAAAACCTGGAGATATTAACCAAATGCCATACTTAAAAGCATGTGTCAAAGAAGTTCTCAGGTAATTAAAACTTATTGTATTTCTCGGTGTGTCTGAAGAAAGAAAAATAATATTTAATAATGAATAAAAACAGCAGCTTTACTCATTTCCCCGCAGAGGCAGAGGGAACCAAGACACTCCGTTTCCCACGCACTGCTCAGTTTTCTAGACACTGCGTATTGAATGGTGGAATGCAACGCTGCGTTTAGTCTACTGAAATGGGAAAATAAAAATAGTTTAAGTATAATGGTTCCAGTAAGGGGGATACCATCATCTTATCATCCCACCCCGACCCATGATTATTGTGCTTACTTACTACTACTTACAGAGTATATACTGTTATTTAATAAAAAAACGAATCCATTTGGCTAATATTTGTTCAAAATTACATTACTGATTATAATATCTTTACATATTATCAAATAATATACAATTCGACTAATTTTGATTCTTAAAAGTTCATATGAATTATTCTCTATTTTTAGAATGTATCCAGTCGTAATTGGTAACGGCCGCCAGCTCTCCAAAGACACTGTTATATGTGGCTATAATATTCCTAAAGGGGTAAGTTGTTTTACTACTAAAGTTGGTAAGAAAGCTTTTTATTGATATATTTATAAAAGTACAGTCGTTTGGGGTAGTTGTAACGAGGAGCACAAACATGCTACTGTCCGCGCGACGTTTGTGGATTCGTTTCCTACTCGGGGGAAGGAAATATTTCATATTTTCATATCGCCGCTGTCAACGAACTAAAGCGCAGCGTTAAGTTCCGTCACTCAACACGCAATACCTTAAGAGTTTGGCAGAAAGTAGAGAACAAAAGGAAAAGTAGAGAATAAAATGAAAAATATTTTATCTCCATAAGAATTAACATTACAACATTTCTATCACTCATTTTCAGACGCAAGTAATATTCCAACATTACGTAATGGGTAATAGTGAGGAATATTTCACGAACGCATCGGAGTTCCGCCCTGAACGTTGGCTGGACCGATCGATGTACAAACACCATCCGTTCGCCTCTCTACCTTTCGGTTTTGGCAAACGAATGTGCCTTGGACGTAGATTTGCTGAACTTGAAATTCATGTTATTATTTGCAAGGTGATGTGTTTTTTTTTATTATATTTCAATAATATGTTCCCAGGCCAGTCGTGGCGCAGTGCATACAGTGTGAGTGTAAAACCGACTGGTTGTGGGTTTGATCCCTACTCGAGGAAAAAAATATTTACTTAAATTTATATTGTCATTTCTTCGCTCTGGTGTCGAGGCAAAGCACGACGTTGAGTGCTGCCACTCAACACGAAATGTTTCCAGAATTCGGCAGAAAGTGGGGAACGGAGTATCTTAACACTAGGTTCCCTCTGCTTACCCTGATGTGTGCAGGATACAGCGTGAAGCTGAATAAAATGTTCCGAAAGCCAGTAGTATCACGGCATATTTTTCTACCACATTTGCTATTTTTTTATTGTGAGGATAAAGAAACTAAGTTAAGAAAACATTCACCATATGCTGCTTATTTTAAATATTTGTTTATCTACTTATGGAAAATTAAACAGTAATGATTTAAATTGTGTACATTTATAAAATACAGCGTAAAAGTGGCGGAAACTAAAGGCGTAATAAAGCGTAATAAAGTCACTATAGGAATATTTGAAACGCCTTAATAAATATTAGAGCAATTATAAGTGATTGCAGCTTATTCGGCTGTCTTGGCGCAGTGCGACAGTGTGTTACTGTTAACGCGATATTTGTGGGTTCGATGCCTACTCGAGACTCGCTATTATTTTCATAATCCTGCTTCTGTAAATAAAGTGCGGTTTTAAGTTTCGCCACTTAACACGAAGTGTCTCGAATTCGGGCTGTGAGTGGAAGACAGAGTATGTTACTACTGTTATATTAGGTTCTTATACGAAGCTTTATGCGCAATAGCGTGTGAACCGGATTTTTTATTTATTACTGTCTGACATACTGTTTTATTTTATTAAAAAAATATATATTTAAAAATGATACCAGTTGTAGGTTCCCTGGGCACCCAGACTTACGTCATTTTAGCAAAGCTGAAATTTTGCGGGCTATTATCTAATATGTAGTTCAGATAGTATGCGTATTCACTAACTGAAAAATGGGGCCCTTTCAGAGGTAGGGCCCTGGCATCTCAGTCTACAAGTATTTTGCTGTCGAAACGCTATAGATGTAAATTCAATCCATTAAGAGCTTTAATTAGTTATTATTATTTCCATATGCTCAATCGAGAAAAAATAAGTTCAAATTATAAACAATATCTCTCTAATCAATCAAGTTATTGATTCATTTTTAAAAAGGTAGAATCTCAAAATTTATTAAACTTTTTTTTTATAGATGGTACAAGCTTTCAAAATGGAGTATCACCACGAACCACTGAAATATCACATTCATCCGATGTACACACCACAAGGCCCCATACGTATTAAATTGATTGATCGATGAAATTTGTATCATTTTGATGAAAAACACCAAAATACTATGTTTAACTGTGTTTATTTTTTTATGTAGTTATGTAAATAGTTAATACCTATAGTATTTGTAAAATTGAACCAACAAAAGCCAATTTTTATGTATTATATTTTTTAATAAACTAAGTAACTATTGTTTTTATATTTTAATAAAAACTTTATAATTCAACATGTCCATTTATTTTCGTCTTTCAAAGTTATTCTATAGTATCGAACTATTTGTCACAGTATCGGTATTCCGATTAACCAGTTTTAAAAATATCAAATAAATAGATAAAATTGTGAAGTAAACTCCTCATTTTAGTAAAATAAAAATATTTTATTTTTAATATAAAAACTAGTTTTTATTTTTAAAATGTTTCACAAACTTGACAGTTAATAATTATTGTTTTAGTCTGAAAATAATTTATAATTACACATTATTTACGCAATTTTTTTTAATATACCTCAAAGCCGAAGTGAGAAGCCGTTCAGTAGTTAAATTACATTAATTATAGGCCACATTACTTTTTAATAATATGCTTTAAAATATCCTAGACTAATGAACTAACTGGTAGTTAATATTTTAATTTCAAATGGAAATTATGGGCAGTCCATATAATGGCCAATGGCTTGTTGTGGCGCAGGGGCAAAAAGTGTGACTGTACAACCAATTGGTTGTGGGTTCGATCCTCACTCAAGGAGATGAAATATTTATTTAAATTTATATTTCCATTTCTTCGCTCTGGTGTCGAGGACAAGCGCAGCGTTGAGTTCTGCCACTCAACACGCAATGCCTCCAGAATTCGGCAGAAAGTGGGGAACGGAGTGTCTTAACATCCTGCAGTGTGCGGAATACAGCGTGAAGCTGATTTGATTTAAATGGAAATTAAAATTATTCATCTATAACGAATTGAAAAAATATGAATTTGTAGTGTAAAAAGCGAATTTGATGTGTAATGTGGTGAATTTAAAATAAAAATTTGATGTATAAAAATGTGAATATTTGCAGCATTATATTTTGTAGAATGTAACACTATAGGGTTGTGCTTCATATATAAATTTACTTTTTATTTTTAAAAAAGAGGCGTGAAATTGATTTAAAAGATGTTCTTGACGATACAGGAATTCTCAGTTGCTTCACAATATGTTTATTTTTACTTTACCTACGCCATACGCAGAATGTTCCATTACTAAATATTGTTGGTATCGTGCTCAGTTGACCACATAAAAGGAGCTCGTGGTTTGTTTAATAGAAATGTGAGTAAACTCCGACATAGACTTAATAATTTTATTTAAATATAAATGTTTGTTAAAAGAAAAAATTCAGTACTTTGTCAGCTATATAGTCTTGGGACAAGACTATTTGATAGTAGAGCACAATTTCAAACTTTATTGTATTGTTATTTTAAATTACATTAACCGTAATTAATATTTTCTTAGCCTCGCACTTAGGACACTGTTTCCCACACACCGGTCTCAGAATTGCGTCTTAAGTCGCGGAACTAAACGGCATAGTTTGGCATTTAACGATAAAAGTCAAATGCTTAATTTATGGAATAGATATTATGAATTATTTTAACAAAATATTGGGTTAAATAAAACACATTATTACATTCATAGAATGTTTTACTTATATTCATGCAATAAGCAATCCTACTAACATTACTTTTTAGGTTTTTTTCCTTATGCATTGTGACAACTTCATAAGAACTGGTTAACATACAAAATGTTTCACACAATACAGAACGCAAGTTCAGCACTGTCATATAAAAAGAAAAAACTTAACTAAACATGGATGGCCACGATACAATATTGGTAAATATGTACAAATATCACATATTAGTATAGTAAAATATATAAAGTATTTATCTTTTATATATTTTGACTAGGTATATAGGTAATACAAATAAACAGCTGAGAACGTCTTCAAATATTGCTGACTCAAACAGCATTCTTATGGCACTATAACAGAACCATACGGACATAAAATAATCCCAATTTTAGTTTAATCTTTACAAGGCAGTGAGTTATATTTATTATTTAAAATTGAATAATAATGTCATTCATTTTTAGTACAAATATACATTATAAAATATAAAATATTATAAGCAAAGAGTTTATATCACACATCAATTTAGTCTAACAAGGATGAGTATTTACATTAGCTTTAACGATACGTCTTAACTTAAGATTTTGTTTGCGTTTGTATGCTATCAAAGTTATTGCTATAATAAACACGACAAACAAAATTGATCCCATTATAGCAACATATTCAAATCCTCCGTATTTTACGTCATCGGTAACGTTTTCAAAGAAATTTTTCAAATCTCTCGTTTTCCTTGATCGCGGCTGGGTGCGAGAGAATTCAAAATTATCTGAAATATTAAAAAATATAAAATTATGCTGCAGATTGAGATATCTTATATTACCTTAAAATATATTTCTTACCTATTTCTGGAAGTGAATCATCGTAATAATCAACGGTTTTATCTGCTAGCCTATTTACACGGTTAGATTTTATTTCATTTTCTGAAGGGAATGGTGGCAAGTATGTAGCTGGTGGATTTGTACTACTTGGAGCAAACGGTTGAGGGCATTTAGGGTCTTTAGAACCAGGATAACATGAGCTTGGTGTAGAGGTTGGTTCAGACGTACTAGGCCTAGGACAACGGGGATCGTTGCTACCAGGATAACAGCGTGGACTATCAGGTGTCGTAGGTTTAGGACAACGGGGATCGTTACTGCCAGGATAGCAGCGTGGAGCTTCCGGTGTCGTAGGCTTGGGACAGCGAGGATCGTTGCTGCCAGGATAGCAGCGTGGAGCTTCAGGTGTCGTAGGCTTGGGACAACGAGGATCATTGCTACCAGGGTAGCAGCGAGGAAGTTCAGGAGTTGTAGGCTTAGGACAACGGGGATCATTGCTGCCAGGATAACATCGTGGAGCTTCAGGTGTCGTAGGCTTGGGACAACGGGGATCGTTGCTACCAGGATAGCAGCGTGGAGCTTCAGGTGTAGTAGGCTTCGGACAGCGAGGATCGTTGCTGCCAGGATAGCAGCGTGGAGCTTCAGGTGTCGTAGGCTTGGGACAACGAGGATCATTGCTACCAGGGTAGCAGCGAGGAAGTTCAGGAGTTGTAGGCTTAGGACAACGGGGATCATTGCTGCCAGGATAACATCGTGGAGCTTCAGGTGTCGTAGGCTTGGGACAACGGGGATCGTTGCTACCAGGATAGCAGCGTGGAGCTTCAGGTGTAGTAGGCTTCTGACAGCGAGGATCGTTGCTGCCAGGATAGCAGCGTGGAGCTTCAGGTGTCGTAGGCTTGGGACAACGAGGATCATTGCTACCAGGGTAGCAGCGAGGAAGTTCAGGAGTTGTAGGCTTAGGACAACGGGGATCATTGCTGCCAGGATAACATCGTGGAGCTTCAGGTGTCGTAGGCTTGGGACAACGGGGATCGTTGCTACCAGGATAGCAGCGTGGAGCTTCAGGTGTAGTAGGCTTCGGACAGCGAGGATCGTTGCTGCCAGGATAGCAGCGTGGAGCTTCAGGTGTCGTAGGCTTGGGACATCGAGGATCGTTGCTACCAGGATAGCAGCGTGGAGCTTCAGGTGTAGTAGGCTTCGGACAACGGGGATCATTGCTGCCAGGATAACATCGTGGAGCTTCAGGTGTCGTAGGCTTGGGACAACGGGGATCGTTGCTACCAGGATAGCAGAGTGGAGCTTTAGGTGTCGTAGGCTTAGGACAGCGAGAATCACTGCTGCCAGGATAGCAGCGTGGAGCTTCAGGTGTTGTAGGCTTGGGACAGCGAGGATCTATGCTACCAGGGAAACAATTTGGTGGTGCTAGAGAAGTAGGTTTTGGACATCTTGGATCAATGCTTCCTGGGAAACATTTTGGTTCAGAAGTAGTGGGAGGTAAATATGTTGGAGGATTTAATGTTGTTGGTCTTGGAGGTTGAGGACAATTTGGATCTGGTGATCCTGGATAACATATTGGTCTTGAAGGTGTTGTTGGTCTTGGACAACGTAGATCAGAGCTACCAGGATAACATTTCGGAACTTCTGGTGTAGTGGGTTTTGGACATCTTGGATCGCTACTTCCTGGATAGCATCTAGGTGGGGCAGGTGTTGTAGGCTTAGGGCAGCGGGGATCAGTGCTACTGGGGAAACAATTTGGCGGCGCAGGTGTAGTAGGTTTTGGACATCTTGGGTCGTTATTACCTGGATAGCACCTAGGTAGGGCGGGCGTTGTGGGCTTAGGACAGCGGAAATCAGTGCTACCGGGGAAACAATTTGGCGGCGCAGGTGTAGTGGGTTTTGGACATCTTGGGTCGTTACTACCTGGATAACATCTAGGTGGGGCGGGCGTTGTGGGCTTAGGACAACGGGGATCAATGCTACCGGGGAAACAATTTGGTGGCGCAGGTGTACTGGGTTTGGGACATCTTGGATCGCTACTTCCTGGATAACATCGAGGTTGAGCGGGCGTTGTAGGTTTCGGACAGCGAGGATCTGTGTTACCAGGGAAACAATTTGGCGGTGCTGGAGTAGTAGGCTTTGGACATCTTTGGTCGCCACTTCCTGGGAAACATTTAGGTTCAGAAGTAGTAGGAGGTAAATATGTTGGAGGATTCAATGTTGTTGGTCTTGGAGGTTGAGGGCAATTTGGATCTGGGGATCCTGGATAACATACAGGTTTCGAAGTTGTTGTTGGTCTCGGACAACGTTGATCGGAGCTACCAGGATAACATTTCGGAACCTCTGGCGTAGTAGGTTTTGGACATCTTGGATCGCTACTACCTGGGTAACATCTAGGTTGAGCGGGCGTGGTTGGTTTAGGACACCGAGGATCTGTGCTACCAGGGAAACAATTTGGTGGTGCAGTTGTAGTGGGTTTTGGACATCTTGGATCGTTACTTCCTGGGTAGCATCTAGGTGGGGCGGGCGTTGTAGGCTTAGGACAGCGGGGATCAGTGCTACCGGGGAAACAATTGGGCGGCGCAGGTGTAGTGGGTTTTGGACATCTTGGATCGCTACTTCCTGGGTAGCATCTAGGTGGGGCGGGCGTTGTGGGCTTAGGACATCGAGGATCTGTGCTACCGGGGAAACAATTTGGTGGTGCAGGTGTAGTGGGTTTGGGACATCTGGGATCGCTACTTCCTGGATAACACCGAGGTTCTGTGGGCGTTGTAGGTTTCGGACAGCGAGGATCTGTATTATCAAGGAAACAATTTGGAGGTGCTGGTGTAGTGGGCTTTGGACATCTTGGGTCGCTACTTCCTGGGAAACATTTTGGTTCAGAAGTTGTAGGAGGTAAATATGTTGGAGGATTTAATGTTGTTGGTCTTGGAGGTTGAGGGCAATTTGGATCTGGGGATCCTGGATAACAAATAGGTTTTGAAGTTGTTGTTGGTCTCGGACAACGTAGATCAGAGCTACCAGGATAACATTTCGGAACCTCTGGTGTAATAGGTCTTGGACATCTTGGATCGCTACTACCTGGGTAACATCTAGGTTGAGCGGGCGTGGTTGGTTTAGGACACCGAGGATCTGTGCTACCAGGGAAACAATTTGGTGGTGCAGTTGTAGTGGGTTTTGGACATCTTGGATCGTTACTTCCTGGGTAGCATCTAGGTGGGGCGGGCGTTGTAGGCTTAGGACAGCGGGGATCAGTGCTACCGGGGAAACAATTTGGTGGCGCAGGTGTAGTGGGTTTTGGACATCTTGGATCGCTACTTCCTGGGTAGCATCTAGGTGGGGCGGGCGTTGTAGGCTTAGGGCAGCGGGGATCAGTGCTACCGGGGAAACAATTTGGGGGCGCAGGTGTAGTGGGTTTTGGACATCTTGGGTCGTTATTACCTGGATAACATCTAGGTGGGGCGGGCGTTGTAGGCTTAGGACAACGCGGATCAGTGCTACCGGGGAAACAATTTGGTGATACAGGTGTAGTGG
Organism: Heliconius himera; assembly: GCA_021202915.1. Classification (NCBI taxonomy): domain Eukaryota; kingdom Metazoa; phylum Arthropoda; class Insecta; order Lepidoptera; family Nymphalidae; genus Heliconius; species Heliconius himera. The sequence continues at coordinate 261,537 of JAJHJA010000658.1, read as the reverse complement.
GTTTTGGACATCTTGGGTCGCTACTACCTGGATAACATTTAGGTGGAGCGGGCGTTGTAGGTTTCGGGCAGCGAGGATCTGTGTTACCAAGGAAACAATTTGGGGGTGCTGGTGTAGTGGGCTTTGGACATCTTGGATCGCTACTTCCTGGGAAACATTTAGGTTCAGAAGTAGTAGGAGGTAAATATGTTGGAGGATTTAATGTTGTTGGTCTTGGAGGTTGAGGGCAATTTGGATCTGGGGATCCTGGATAACAAATAGGTTTTGAAGTTGTTGTTGGTCTCGGACAACGTAGATCAGAGCTACCAGGATAACATTTCGGAACCTCTGGTGTAGTAGGTCTTGGACATCTTGGATCGCTACTACCTGGGTAACATCTAGGTTGAGTGGGCGTGGTTGGTTTAGGACACCGAGGATCTGTGCTACCGGGGAAACAATTTGGTGGTGCAGGTGTAGTAGGTTTTGGACATCTTGGATCGCTACTACCTGGGTAACATCTAGGTTGAGCGGGCGTGGTTGGTTTAGGACACCGAGGATCTGTGCTACCGGGGAAACAATTTGGTGGTGCAGGTGTAGTAGGTTTTGGACATCTTGGATCGCTACTACCTGGGTAACATCTAGGTTGAGCGGGCGTGGTTGGTTTAGGACACCGAGGATCTGTGCTACCGGGGAAACAATTTGGTGGTGCAAGTGTAGTAGGTTTTGGACATCTTGGGTCGCTACTACCTGGATAACATGTAGGTGGAGCAGGTGTTGTGGGCTTAGGACAGCGTGGATCTGTACTTCCAGGGAAACACTTTGGTGGCGCAGGCGTTGTGGGTTGTGGACATCTTGGATCGCTACTTCCTGGATAGCATCTAGGTGGGGCGGGCGTTGTGGGCTTAGGACAGCGGGAATCAGTGCTACCGGGGAAACAATTTGGCGGCGCAGGTGTAGTTGGTTTTGGACATCTTGGGTCGCTACTACCTGGATAACATTTAGGTGGAGCGGGCGTTGTAGGTTTCGGACAGCGAGGATCTGTATTACCAGGGAAACAATTTGGGGATGATGGAGTAGTGGGTTTTGGACATCTTGGGTCGCTACTTCCTGGGAAACATTTTGGTTCAGAAGTAGTAGGAGGTAAATATGTTGGAGGATTTAATGTTGTTGGTCTTGGAGGTTGAGGGCAATTTGGATCTGGAGATCCTGGATAACAAATAGGTTTTGAAGTTGTTGTTGGTCTCGGACAACGTAGATCAGAGCTACCAGGATAACATTTGGGAACCTCTGGTGTAGTAGGTCTTGGACATCTTGGATCGCTACTACCTGGGTAACATCTAGGTTGAGTGGGCGTGGTTGGTTTAGGACACCGTGGATCTGTGCTACCGGGGAAACAATTTGGTGGTGCAGGTGTAGTAGGTTTTGGACATCTTGGATCGCTACTACCTGGGAAACATCTAGGTTGAGCGGGCGTGGTTGGTTTAGGACACCGAGGATCTGTGCTACCAGGGAAACAATTTGGTGGTGCAAGTGTAGTAGGTTTTGGACATCTTGGGTCGCTACTACCTGGATAACATGTAGGTGGAGCGGGTGTTGTGGGCTTAGGACAGCGTGGATCTGTACTTCCAGGGAAACACTTTGGTGGCGCAGGCGTTGTGGGTTGTGGACATCTCGGATCGCTACTTCCTGGATAGCATCTAGGTGGGGCGGGCGTTGTGGGCTTAGGACAGCGGGAATCAGTGCTACCGGGGAAACAATTTGGCGGCGCAGGTGTAGTTGGTTTTGGACATCTTGGGTCACTACTACCTGGATAACATTTAGGTGGAGCGGGCGTTGTAGGTTTCGGACAGCGAGGATCTGTATTACCAGGGAAACAATTTGGGGATGATGGAGTAGTGGGTTTTGGACATCTTGGGTCGCTACTTCCTGGGAAACATTTTGGTTCAGAAGTAGTAGGAGGTAAATATGTTGGAGGATTTAATGTTGTTGGTCTTGGAGGTTGAGGGCAATTTGGATCTGGGGATCCTGGATAACAAATAGGTTTTGAAGTTGTTGTTGGTCTCGGACAACGTAGATCAGAGCTACCAGGATAACATTTCGGAACCTCTGGTGTAGTAGGTCTTGGACATCTTGGATCGCTACTACCTGGGTAACATCTAGGTTGAGTGGGCGTGGTTGGTTTAGGACACCGAGGATCTGTGCTACCGGGGAAACAATTTGGTGGTGCAGGTGTAGTAGGTTTTGGACATCTTGGATCGCTACTACCTGGGTAACATCTAGGTTGAGCGGGCGTGGTTGGTTTAGGACACCGAGGATCTGTGCTACCGGGGAAACAATTTGGTGGTGCAGGTGTAGTAGGTTTTGGACATCTTGGATCGCTACTACCTGGGTAACATCTAGGTTGAGCGGGCGTGGTTGGTTTAGGACACCGAGGATCTGTGCTACCGGGGAAACAATTTGGTGGTGCAAGTGTAGTAGGTTTTGGACATCTTGGGTCGCTACTACCTGGATAACATGTAGGTGGAGCGGGTGTTGTGGGCTTAGGACAGCGTGGATCTGTACTTCCAGGGAAACACTTTGGTGGCGCAGGCGTTGTGGGTTGTGGACATCTTGGATCGCTACTTCCTGGATAGCATCTAGGTGGGGCGGGCGTTGTGGGCTTAGGACAGCGGGAATCAGTGCTACCGGGGAAACAATTTGGCGGCGCAGGTGTAGTTGGTTTTGGACATCTTGGGTCGCTACTACCTGGATAACATTTAGGTGGAGTGGGCGTTGTAGGTTTCGGACAGCGAGGATCTGTATTACCAGGGAAACAATTTGGGGATGATGGAGTAGTGGGTTTTGGACATCTTGGGTCGCTACTTCCTGGGAAACATTTTGGTTCAGAAGTAGTAGGAGGTAAATATGTTGGAGGATTTAATGTTGTTGGTCTTGGAGGTTGAGGGCAATTTGGATCTGGGGATCCTGGATAACAAATAGGTTTTGAAGTTGTTGTTGGTCTCGGACAACGTAGATCAGAGCTACCAGGATAACATTTCGGAACCTCTGGTGTAGTAGGTCTTGGACATCTTGGATCGCTACTACCTGGGTAACATCTAGGTTGAGTGGGCGTGGTTGGTTTAGGACATCGGGGATCTGTGCTACCGGGGAAACAATTTGGTGGTGCAGGCGTTGTAGGTTGTGGGCACCTTGGGTCGCTACTACCTGGATAACACCTAGGCTGAGCGGGTATTGTAGGTTTAGGACAACGAGGATCTATATTACCAGGGAAACAATTTGGTGGTTCAGGTGTAGTGGGTTTGGGACATCTTGGATCGCTACTTCCTGGATAACACCGAGGTTGTGTGGGCGTTGTAGGTTTCGGACAGCGGGGATCTGTACTACCAAGGAAACAATTTGGAGGTGCTGGTGTTGTGGGCTTTGGACATATTGGATCGCTACTTCCTGGGAAACATTTTGGTTCAGAAGTAGTAGGAGGTAAATATGTTGGAGGATTTAATGTTGTTGGTCTTGGAGGTTGAGGGCAATTTGGATCTGGGGATCCTGGATAACAAATAGGTTTCGAAGTTGTTGTTGGTCTCGGACAACGTAAATCAGAGCTACCAGGGTAACATTTCGAAACCTCTGGTGCAGTAGGTCTTGGACATCTTGGATCGCTACTACCTGGGTAACATCTAGGTTGAGAGGGCGTGGTTGGTTTAGGACATCGAGGATCTGTGCTACCGGGGAAACAATTTGGTGGTGCAGGCGTTGTAGGTTGTGGGCACCTTGGGTCGCTACTACCTTGATAACACCTAGGCTGAGCTGGTGTTGTAGGTTTAGGACAACGAGGATCTATATTACCAGGGAAGCAATTTGGTGGTGCAGGTGTAGTGGGTTTGGGACATCTTGGATCGCTACTTCCTGGATAACACCGAGGTTGAGCGGGCGTTGTAGGTTTCGGACAGCGAGGATCTGTATTACCAGGGAAACAATTTGGTGGAGCAGGCGTTGTAGGTTGTGGGCATCTTGGATCGCTACTACCGGGATAACACCTAGGTTGAGTGGGCGTGGTTGGTTTAGGACACCGAGGATCTATGCTACCGGGAAAACAATTTGGTGGTGCAGGAGTTGATACTTTTGGACAACGAGGATCAGTACTTCCATCAAAACAGTTGGGTTGTGTTGAAGTCGGCGTCGGACATCTTGGGTCATCACTACCTGGATAGCATATTGGAGCGGTTGGAGTCGTCAGTTTTGGGCAACGTGGGTCTGGGCTACCCGGGTAACAACTGAATGGTCCTAATGTTGTAGAGTGCCGACAACGTGGATCACTGCTCCCTGGAAAGCACTTAATGTCACCTGGAGTTGTTACTATGGGGCAACGAGGATCTAAAGAACCTGGTTCACAAGCTTTTGGTGGTCTTTTTGTAGATATTTCCTTAATAATTCCTGTGCAATCTGCGTCACAACTGCTCGTACACAACTAAAAATAAAAAAGTAACATATTTTCAAATCAAAACAATACTTGATAAATTATTTATATACATGTAGCTCGAGATCCCAGAGCCCTCAGACCTATGTAATTTTATTTAAACAGAAATTTTGTTGACTATTATTAAACTAATACATAGATAGATATATTAGAATATTTTGTTAAGACAGTATGCGTACTCATTAACTTGAAAGTGGGCCCCTTTTCTAAAGTAGAGCCAAATAAAGGTATATCTCTGTCGGGGAGGATGTTTGAGCCATCGGACTGATTTGTGTACTTATAGGATTTTTTAAAATAGTCCGTAAATAACATATGTAAAATTGAAGCTCGTATAATGTATTTTGTCCTAACTATAAACGTCAAGCAGGCAGGTCAACTTACCTTACCTTAACTTATCACCATAGGGTAAGGTAGGGATATCATTCTAACAATATATTTAAATATGAACGTTTCTATTTTAACGTAGGTGAGTGTATACATTAAGTTGGCGCTCCCTCTGAACGGGCCCCATTTTCTAGTTAGTAAGTAAACATACCGTCTTAACTACATATTATATTATTAGTATTTCAAATTTCAGCTTTGCTAAAATGCCGTAGGTCTGGTGGCCCTGGGATCTTAGTCTAATACTTCACCGTTACATACGTACCTGTTACTTTCAAGTGCTTTGTCATTTTTATAATCACTATTTGTTTAGTGTACGTCTTGAGTTAGTATTGTTTTCTTTACTTTAGGAATAACTTTTTTACGAATTAAATTTAATAATGTTATGATACATGTTATTATTATTATTAATTTAGTTTCTTAATAACCATTTAAGATACATTATAAACAAATCTTACCTCCACATTACATGTAAGATAAACTTGATCGGTCTCCGGAAATCGGAAGGCGCTTACTTTACTATAAGCTATTAAAGTTGCGCCACTCTTGCCTGTATTAGTTGATTTTTGCCATACATCGATAAATTTTTTCTTCCTATAATTTCATTAGTAAGATATATATTAAGATATTTGCAATTTTTACATTAGATTTAAAAATAAAATAATATATTAGCCTTTATAAAATATAATATGTACTTTCTACTTATAGACTATGTCTAAGAAATGTCTGTTTAAACTTTCTTTTTATTTTACTATATGTCTGTGTAAGATATACTCACTTTGGACAACCACCTTTATCGGTTAATTGAATCTTGTTTGTTTTAGGACTATCATATTCGTCATTGTCGTATGCCCAACAATCGTGAATCTTTAGATTGAACTGATTTCTTATATCTTTCAAATATATTAAAATAGTCAAATATTCTCCAATTTTAATTGAATTTTCCAATGGAGTCGTCTGTAAATGAAAAAAAATTATTAAAATAGATATAAATGAATATAAAATGTATAAATGTAAAAAATATATACTATTGCTTATAAGCTGAAATTTTATGCTGCATAATAAGTAGGATAGGCAGAGAGAATTGTGGCACTTTCTGCTTGGAACATGTGTGTTGGCTAAGTCCAATGCAGAATTTTGCCCGCATTTCCAAGGTACCAGAGCGCGATAATAAAATTAATTTAAACATATTTATCTCGTGAGTGGAATCGACAATTTCTCTCCACAATAATTTTGCTTTATTGTCAGTCTGCATAGTTATATTTTTAACATACGTTCGGGAAAACTCCTTTCTGAATGTCCATCCAGCATTCGACCCCACCAGCAGGTCCTTCTACTGCAACCACATCAAGCATATCTACCATAAAAGGCTTAAGCTTTAGTATATGTGACTGCTCTTGTCTAACCCCTCCAACGGATACTTCTAAGGCGGTTCCTACACATGACACCTGAAATAATAATTTTGCTACTATTATTTTTTATTTAGCCAAATTTTCTACAATGCTTGCTTTTATTTATTACATGCACATTATAGACATATTGAAACATAGAATGAATTATTATAAAATAATAGGTTGTACCCATCAGCACATCTCATCAGTAAAATAAATGAACCGTGAATGAACCAATGAAATATAAAATAAAATCAGTCTTAGCCATCTGAGAGACAATATAAATATTAAATATGACACAGAAATTAGAAAGGCAGCTTAAAAATACAAAAGCAATATTTAGGTATATATGTAGCTATGTAATGTACTTTTCTGGCGAAATCATATGGTCCTTGCACTAGATCATCTGATTGGAATACAAGGACATTGTCAATAGTGCCGCAGGCATTGCAAAGAGGTCGGCTACCGCAATCTTTCAGCGGTACACGGAAGGAATAACGGGACTGACTTCCTCCAGCAGTCACATATCTGAAATTTAAAAATCGAAGCTTTTACATACTGTCTATAAAACATTGAATCAAAAAAAATATATCAGCTTCATGCTGTGTCGTATAGGCAGAGGGAACCTAGGGAAATGGAAATATAAATTTAAATAAATATTTGATTTCATTAAGTGGTTTTATTTCCTTAGTGCCTCTGCACCACGACTGGCCTCACTTACTTATTATTTTGAATATATTCTTCAATAATAAAAATAACATATAAAAAAATGTGGCGTATTTAAATAGGAAACATCAAAATTATAATGAAATGTCTCATATAAATGTCTGATTATTATTTAAATATATTGCTACTCACTTGCATTTAGGGTCGTTTAAAAAGCCCTTGCTATATATAATCCCATCATATATATCGGCAAAGTCGACTGTAACTTCAATGAAATCAGCTGAACATTGTACATCAATATCTGGAGACAAAGGCGAGTCAGCTGCCCTGGAGCCCCTCACGAAGTTGACTCCGGTGTCATCGCTGGTCTCTTCAAAGAATGGAGATAATCCATTCTCCCCAGCTAATTGTAGATTAAGCTCAGCCGCTGTGAGCGTACCCACATCTGAAACAGCTGTAGCGAGCGACAGCTAGAAATTTAAAATTAATAAATTTTTGAGTTAGCATACATTGTGGTGGCACCAGTAACGCCCAGCACCTATGATTGATATTTATTTTTAACTTATCGTATCAAAGAAACTACATATTTCTACATATCCTTAATATGAAAAAATGTGTAGTTTCTTAAGTTGTCAACCCTAAGCTATACCAATACTCATGGTACATATTTCCCATTGATATTTAACATAATATCTGTAAATCCGGAATTGAAATGCTCTATATAAGAGCGAGTGTATTATGATTTTCCCTATTTTTGGCTAATGCAAATATTATTGGTATATATAAAAAAAGTTGAGGTTTTTTACATAAATCATTGAATGAGTTTATAATCATTATCCATAGATCATAGTCAAGTAATTACGAAAACGCCATAATTGAAGTGCAATATATTTGAAATTCTTTTATAAAATAAACAACAACTACTACAGTTAATACTAGTAAGAACATTTTCATATTCTATCCGAGGCGAGGCACATTTGTATCCACTGCTATAATCGACAAAACCTATTCCACTTGTTATCATGACGCGGTGGGGACAAACCTTGGTGACCATTCCATTCCATTAAGTTCCATATAATCATTTGTCCAGCATCTCCACGCTGGGCACATAGCGAGGTGGGCAAAAAGAATATGGGAACCTAGTGTTAAGACACTCCATTCCCCATAAGGATATTGCCGTTCCACACTTTCCACCAAATTCTTGAGGCATTGCATGTTGAGTGGCGGAACTCGTAATGTAAAGTAAAGTTTCCTTTATACTTCATTACCAGACAAAGCGCGGTGATGAGTATCATTTTACTAGTAGTAGCTCTAGTTAAACGTAATAACAATAAATCTTCATTATAAACTTAAAATTACACATGTATCTAATAAGGTGCCGCGGTCTTAAGATTAATAAGCTGTAAAGTCGGTTAGCTTTATCGAGTTATCTATAAGATTATTGTATGAACTGACTACAATGTGATTTTTTTCTGTCTCACGCATTATTTCGTCTGATTACGGCCATTTTGGTGTTGAGAAACATAAATGCTATATTGTTTCACATACAATATTATGACTTTATAATAATATGTGGGGCGTTTGATCGTTGTGTTGGACTGTAAAATGTACACGCGATCTGTATCGCTTGTGGGTTTCGTATCCACTTGATATTTTTTTTCATCACGCTGCATCCCGTATATAGCAGGGTAGATAGAGGGACCCTAGTGTTAAGTTCCGTAGTACTCCGTTCCCAATTTTCCACCTAATTCTGAAGGCGTTGGTTGTTTGGTGCCGGAATTCAACGCCGCTGTTTGCTTGAACGCAAATAGGAAATATTTAATTTCCTCGAGTGAGAATCGAACCCACAACCTATCGCATCTGTGTTAACAGTAGTTAGTTTCACTTTTCCGGTGCAGTAAAAAGTGGAGGACGTAACGATTTACCCTTAGATTCTCTCTGTCTTTTCTTCAAAATTTTAGTATTTGCCTATATTTTAGCAAGAGCAAAAATGCGTGCTTTATACAACAATATCTATAACATCATACAATATCAAGATAGCAATTACTCTCGTTTTATAAATCGAAACAATATATCCTAAACATTACATTGGTTTAATAAATGATAATAAAATTAAATTATAAAAATTTAGACAGACACGTCTCAACTATGTTCATAATAAATACCATTAAAAACTTAATCTTTTAATTTAAATGGCAACTTTGGTAATCGATTTGCTAACCGTTCCCATCCTAACACCATCGTATACCATAAGTTACGGCATTTACGTAAGAAGTATATTGGGAAACTTATGGCTAGTGATGTACCCACCTACTAAAACTATCAACATTATATTGCATAATTTTATATATCGATGACCTTTAAACTTATATAATTTACACAAACAATGATTAATGTTATTGCTTTCAATGATTATGACTTCCGACAATGATATGAATATTTTATTTATGTTTAAATTTACTTGTCGCTTATTATAAATATGTTATGGTGGTTTGTGCAAAGGCTATATGCTTTGTTCAAGTCCTATATATCGATAAATTATGACGTAATCTTAACTCGTGAAAAGGCTCGTCACAAAGTATCTGTGTTACGGTCACATGATGATTTGTGTTTCGATATTTACTTGGTTGTTTGTATTAAAAATATTCTCAATATTGAGGTGATTGAGCTGGTTGGAAAGTGGACACCGAAGTTTCCTTATTTAATAGGCAAGTCAACTTTAAGTAATAGGACAAAAAGTAGGACATGGTTTTTCTCTTTACTAAATTTTGCAGTCTGAGAAAAAAATATTAATATTATAACTAACCAAGAGATGCTAATAAAATCAAAAGTTTAGTTTCAAGATTTAACTCATATATTAACTAGAAAGATAAGTCAAAAATATCTGAAAAAATTACCTGCACGAGTGCAATCAGTGCCGCTATGTGCATGACAGCCGCTTCATGGGGCCCTGCAAAGTAAGAAAAAAGAAATTTATAATATGGAAATAACGATTAAAAGCAAATTATTACTATTTCAACGTAAAAGGAATTATAAAATAAAAAAAATACACTTATATGAGTAAAAATATTTTTAACAGCGTTTTTTCGAAATTTATTAATAGATAAAAAAAAAAATTTTTGCTTCACGGTAGACAAGCAAAGAGAATCAAGTGCTAAACCAATTGACATCAAGATAAAGATATTGACATTTCGTGTTGATGATGGAATCCAGCATTTTCCGAAGAAATTAAAATAATTCAAATGAATTATTTTAATTTCTTCGGAAAATGAATAATTTCTACGAATGGTATCCGAACCACAATCGTTATGTTTACAGTCAGTCGCTGTGCCACAATGGCTTCTAATTATAAAATTTATTAAACAGCTATTACATATAATAAAATATAAAGGGCATTATTACAAAACATATTCAAGTACTCTATAGTGAAGATAACATCATTTTTAAGAGTATCGAGATGGTATTTGACACATTAGTGTCAAGCACCGCACTCCACATAATAGGCGGCGCGGCGGTTTCGAAATGCCTTGCTGGTAACAATTTGTCACGATTTGGCAAATAAGTAAATGTTTAGTTTATTTCACTTTGACAGATCAATGTAAGGCAGGTTTGAAGGATATTGCGTCATTATAATATTTTTTCGTTTTTATCACGTTAATATTTAACGATGTTTGTGATGTGCTTATAAGAATATTGTATACTAGCGACTCCCTCGCGGCTTCGCCAGCTTGAATTACAAAGTTATTAATTTAATTTCCGTATTACTTTAGTTTTTAATAATAATATCAATTTAAAAACAATATCTAAGCCTATATGGGCTTGACTTGACATTATTGAAAAGTTAAGATTTAGCCAATACAATAAAACATTTATTAATAGCAATTTTGTGGAACAAAATTTTTAAAAATGGTATATTTTTTTTTATTTATCAACTGATTATCATAGTTGTAATAATTAATAAAGGATTCTGAGTATATACGAAGTAAAGTGGGGAACGGAATGTCTTAACTCTAGGTTCCCTCTGCCTACCCTGCTGTGTGCGGGATAGAGCGTGAAGCTGATTTTTAATATAATTTAGATTATTCTGAATATATACTTAGAACGAGTTGAAATCTCAAAATATAAAAAACATAAAAACATTTTTTATCTCCTTTGACTAATATAGAGTTAATGCAAAATCACTTAATTGAAGCCTACAAAAACAACAAAAAAAAATCAATAAATCATTATATTATGGTGCTTATTAAGTCCAAGGTATCAGTATCAGCTATGCTATTAGCGTATGGTTTTTCACTATATTCCGAATGAAACGTGAACAAAGCAAGGATGGCTATGGATATTTGTTTAAATGGCAGGTCACGATAAGTTTAATAGCAGATGCATCTCGATTTCGTGAGGTCAATTTCAGTGAACCTATCATGGACGATATTTCCGTGTTTCTACATAATCAATTACTTAATGTATTTTTTTTAGCTTTTAGGCAGAATAGGTCAGGCAAAATATATTCTTTATTTTTGTGTCATTTTTCAACAGGCGGAAGTTTAATCACTATGAAACAAAATATATTTTTTGCTAACTATGTCTCACCGCGCCACGAATGCGTTAATGTTAATGTACATTTAAATTTGAAGTGTAGTTAATTAACCTTTTTAACTAAATATCATTATTTGGATAATCTTGACATAAATATTTGATAATTTTCATCATATATAATCCTAAAGCCACCTTTCATTAATAAATCCAAAACCAAGACTTGCTATTATATTTATGTAACACAGCCACAACTAGACAGGCAGGCGCCATCGTTTTATAAGAACTAAAATGATCTTATAGCTCCCACTGGAACACCACTAACGTCCAATTAACCAAAAACACAGCTATTAATTAATAAGCAATTATACTAAAAAAAACAGGCCACTATTAATAATGTCATTGATCAGTCGCCATATTGGATTGTTCTATTATTAAAACAATAATATTCCCAAGGTGTTTCCACAAATAACCACTCTCATGTAGAGACAATGCAAATAAGCATTTCGTGAATGCGGCATTGTAAACATTTTTAAATTACCCCAAGTTGCTCAACCTTTGACTTATGGAGCGTGAAAATGTGATACACGAATTTGAATTTAGCTACGGTATTGTGTTAGTGTTGGGCTTCTAATTTGGAAATTCTTATTGTTATTTTTAAATAGGCCGCTTTTGGAGCCGTCGTGGCGTAGCGATACAGTGTCTTAGTGTAACGTGACGGGTGTGGGCTCGATTACCTCGGGGGAAATTGAGTTATTATATTCTCGCTATGGTAACAAAACCAAGCGCAAAGTTAAGGCCCTCCACTCAAGATACAATTTCTCTAAAAGTGGTCGAAAAAGGAGTATCTAAATACTTCCTTTACTCTGCCTACGTTGCTTTGTAAGTGATACAGCGTGAAGCTAAGAAAAATAATAATTGTTCTGTGTAGTATAAATGATCCCATAAAAACTATTAACCATTCCAATATATATAAACAAAACATTTATTTGAAATTAAATCATAACAAAACTATCTGTATAGACAGATATATACTCTTTTATAGACATAGAAGATTTATATACAATAAGAATCCATCAAAAGAATCTAAATCTCGTAACGTAAACATTTCTCAATAAAACTGAAGTAACTGAAGTGCTACGAACTTTACGTCACTGTAGTAGTTAAGTGCTAACATTACGTGTAAAAGAGCAAACCCCTCTAATTACTCATGTAAATATCAATAGCAATAGTAATCTATTAAGCGTAAAGGTCATTGCTGAACAAAAAGCGTGTGATGATTACAACTTTTATAAAGTTTAAAAGTCAGGGGTCGTTTGAGTGTATAATAACGTTTTTATTATTTTTTTCTTTTCTGTTTTATTTTTTGATTATGGAAATTTGTGAAATGAAAATGAATAAGAAGAAACGTGTATCGAAATAAATATTGAATAGAATTTAGTGTTCAAAATACTCCTTTTCCGCTAACCACCATATTTTCTTAGGAGTTCAATGCTTTGTTTTTTTTTTATCAGAAGCATATACAAATAATTCATTTCCTCGAGTGGGCATGGAACTCACAACCGCGACACCACAAACTTTATAGATTGATTATCAGTCTCATAAATATATTGAGTTAAGTTAGAACTTTTCTATCATTTTAGTGCAGTTAGTATTTAAATCACGATCTAATACAACATATGTCGTTAAATTTTACTGAAAAACGTGTGGACGTCAAAAAGCTTATGTGATGATGATGTAGCACAAAGTGGAGAATAAAGTGCGTACACATTTATAAACGAAAAAAGTTTAGATTTTCATACTTTAATTCTTCATTAAAATCTTTACATACATACTATAAGGTAATTCAAAATTTTATTCTGAAAAAACGCATAATATCAAAGCTATCTATCTATTTGGTTATTACGTGAGAAATACTTGATGAGTCAATGGCTATGTGAGAAATACAAGATAATTAAGCCATTGAAGTGTAAAATAACAATCGATTTCAAAATGTTTTAAATTAAAATGAAAAATTCACAGATGTTACCCAATTTTGGTTTTGAGTCACGCTTTTAGCGTTTGCTTAGCTGTGTAGACAGATATATGCTAGTAGAAATATAATCTGTGGTATAATCTTCTTTTGTTCAGTTTCACGTCAGAGGGAAGAAAATGAAAATATTAAATTTTAATTTCCTGGAGTAGGAATTGAACCCACAACCAGTCGCGCTTGCAGTCACACGCGTGTGCCCGTACGCAACGAATGGGGTATAATTTTTTAAAATATATTTATTTATTTTAATCTAATCGATTAGAATAGTTATAATTGGAATAAGATTTCATTTCAAATACCAAGGAATAAATATCTTATGTGCCCTTATAAGTATGACACTTAAGTATATTAATATTTCGTATGATAATATCGATACTAAAGTATGTATGTATGTCAATGTCAATATAACTCCTTTCAGATAAACGATTTTTATCCTTATTATTTTAAAAAATAATTTTCAAATAATTCGTTCCCCCAAGTGGGGAGAGAACCTATAATCATACTTATTATACAGACACTTCCACTGCGCCAATATGGATAAATACCTATAACTTTTGGCGATTTCATGCTCAACATTATTATACTACGTTATTGCATAACATAAAATAATTTGCGACATTGAAATTACCAAAAAAGAAAACCTATAAGAATAAAATCGAAATTTATGTGAAACTGAATGTACTTTAGTGTGCCATGGTCAGGACGGTGCATCTCAAACTTCTGTCCGGTCAGACTGGTTCGCATTATATAACACTTGCACAATACACGATTCCCATCTGCTTCAGAAATAATGTTAATTTATCTAATTAACGCTCTCTTATCTAAATTTATGCAGGAAAAACATAGGTAATTATTTATTACGTACGTGTTTCCTGTATATATTTTAATGTTACTTGGTACTTTATCAAAATCGACATAGCAATTTGCTAGGGTTGCTAGCCTAGCTGGCTAGGGTTTTTCAAAATATCTTGAAAAATAATGATTTTTGTGTAAAAAACTCTTGCTGTTCGAAGCTTAATATTTTTTTTATTTAAATTATTATATATATTTTTTTTAAGTAAGCATGTTATTATTTATACTTAGTGCAGTAACATGAATTGTTAAATACTTTGGATTTTGTCTTTTTCAACTACAAAAAGATGTTTAAAAATTTCAAATAACTAGCTCAGAAATTAGTTTAACTGTTGTAAAATAAATTCTTAAGCTACATTTTGTTGTAAATAATATAGAATTTTCATTAGAAAAATATTACTAAGTGATTCAAAAACAATTTAGTACATCCAGATATATTTACGCTTGAAATAGGCTATTTGTAAATAAAATGAGGTCTTATAAAACAAAGTAACCATATATTTACAAGACCTACATTAGTTGCTACTTTAATAATTTATGAGAGACGAGTCAAGACTTAATAGTTACTAAGTGATTCATAGGAATCCACAGATGTACAAAGAAGATTCTTAAACGTCTCATTAAAATGTTGAATAAAATATTTATTATAAATGTTCAACTTCAACGCAATGTAATGTATGATTGCATATAATTTGAATAAAATGCTTTTAAAATTAAACGCTATGGCGTGAACACTTGCGCGACTTCGTAGCTTTTGTCTTAAGAGACAAAATAAATAAATAAATATTTTTCTTTAGCCTCACGTTGTGCTGGTATCCCGCGTATAAAAGGATAGGAAGAGGGAATCCAGTGTTAAGACATTCCATTCCCCATTTTCTATCAACTGTCGTCGGAGTGTGGTGGAGAGCGGAAAGTGATTGAACATCCCGCTTTATCTGTACGAGCAGTTTTATAAAAAAAAAATTGGAAGAGGTGATACCAATAAAGTCTATGTAAAGTGACCTAACCAAACCCCGTACCTTTTAACGCAAACTTTTATTTCATATGTTTTTATATTAGAACCCGTTGATTTAGTACAGCCGTCTGCTGTACGAAATTCTTGTCGTATACTCCTACTTATTTTAATATGTATATATAATATTTTTTTTAAAGCTTCACGCTGTGTTCCGCACACAGCAGAGTAGACAGAGGGAACCTAGTGTTAAGACACTCCGTTTCCCACTTTCTGCCGAATTCGGGAGGCATTGCGTGTTGAGTGGCAGAACTCAATTACATTATAATAAAAAAAACATGGTTAAACTAATTTTAATGGCATTTGTCATTTCACAATAAGTCGGGACGAGTCGAGGGCCCTTAATTGCGTGTCTGTCTGTGAGTATCCGAAACTCAGATGTAATTTAATCTTGCACAACTTTGGGCAACACAAATAATTTTCCCAACAAGAAGTTAATGGCCGCGGCATATAAAACACTTAGTTCATAGTTTTGTTTAATGCAATTACGTTAGATACGATCCTAATATTCAATTATCCTTAATATATAGTTGCCAGTTATTTTCGGTTTATTGATTAGTTGATGTTATTACGAATTCTTCTTCTTAGTAAAATATACCTGTTTAGATCTAATTGAGGCCTGTCGTGGCGCAGGGGCACAAAGTGCGACTGTAAAACCGACTGGTTGTGGGTTCGATCCCCACTCGAGGAGATGAAATATTAACTTAAATTTATATTTCCATTTCTTTGCTCTGATATCGAGGCGTTGAATTCTGCCACTCAACGCGCAATGCCTTCAAAATTCGGTAGAAAGTGGGGACGGAGTATTTTAACACTAGGTTCCCGCTACCTACCCTGCAGTGTGCGGGATACAGCGTGAAGCTGATTTATAAGACCTAATTCCATCATTGTTTAGTTTATGGCCTCTCCAGTATATGTGAAGTAGGTAAGGTAATCTGTTTTAGATCAACCAAACTGAGAAAAGACATCAATTTTTAAACTGTTTATTCTGTTTTAATAATTATTATAAATAAATACATCACAGCATTAAAGTATGTCGTATCGTTTTTTTGATTTATACACGACAATATGTTTAATGAACATCAATAAACTTTATATTACTGCTAGTTTTAGTGTTTACATAAATAACACGTTTTATAACTTTTTACTACTTCGGTGTGTCAGATAGAGGTGCCCTTACCCCATAACCCACGAGTTGCCCTCCATAATAATAATTCTGCTAATTTATCTTATTTAGTTAAAACTAATTGAAAATAATAATTGGAATTTAATATTTTTGTATATAATTGGAATTAAATATTATATATATAATAAATGGAATTTAATATTTAATATACTTGTAATATTTTTGTACGAAATAGTTTTTACTTCCTCGATTTGCTATATAAAAATTAGAAAAAAAAGTTATTTTATACAAATTTAAAGTGTTATTCCATACTTAGAAAAACAAAGTTAATTCGTTGAAATATAATTTTTATCACAAAAAAGGCAAAGGTTACATACACTGTATGCGTCAATTGACATTATGTTTTAGTATAAAATATAAAACAGTTTATAAATATAAATTGAAGTAAGATTGAAACAGGTTTATTTTTAATATGTAAAATTTTATAATAACAACATTTAAACGTTTGTTATTATTACAAAAGTTTAAATTTGCTTTAAGAATGCATTTATTAATTGTTAGGATCCTGATGCGAGAGATAATTTTATATGAATACCTTAGTGCTTAATAGTATTTATTACTTAAAACTATACTTAAGACTTAAGTGTATTTCTTTTTAATGTGCACAAAAAAATATGTAATTTTATATTAATATTAAAGCACTTTAAGGTTTCTACTTTAAATATTACAATGTTGTCAACTCTAAAATAATATAATGATCAAACATTACGAATCGAGCAGGATGTTTGGAAACTTATATGTATGATAATCAGTTTTGTTTAAAGAGATTACGCACATTTCTTATGATAAAAAGAAACATAGTAAATTGAGGAAAGTCATGGCACAGGTTGTGGGTTCGATTTCCATTCGATGAAATGAAATACTGCTACTTGCGGGATACAGCGTGAAATTGAAAAAAAAAAACAGCAAACAAATAAAATCACAAACCATTATATAAAAGAATGTAATAGTTTGTCACTTATCTCTATTTCTAAAGCATTATACGATCGAATTATATGACGATAGCAGAAAAAACACAATTATGACTGACATATTATTTTATTAAGTTTATGAGTCTCGTACGTAGGAATTTTCGAGGTTGATCGTCTTGAAAGGAATTGAAACAAACGTAACCTTTAACAGGTCAGGTCGATCTGGCATGTGCATAACGTGAAGATCAGCCGTTAATATATCAAAATCATAGAACAAAATTTATAATGTAATTATATGGGTTGTTTATATTTTATTACTACAGTAAGAGGTTAATAACTAGACTTCTATAATTATATATATACAAATCTACGGCAGATTAATTTATTACCAATTATAAATCAATATTTATACAGATTCTATACATGTTCTATGTTACATACTAAAAAAGGACTTAGTACATTGGGTAGGAAGGTTACATATACGTAAACTCTTATAATGCAAGAACATGACATCTTCAGTTTTTAAACATTAAACTAGAAAATGTGCCGAAGTATTTTAAAGCCTTTTACGTTCAAATATGATTTTTTTACTGTCACTTTAGTGTCTGTGGTATAATATAAGGCAATTTCTCAAAAATAATCATAGTTAAAGATATAGCCTTCAAATACTAGAACATAAAAGTTAATAGTTATAGTCATATAAATATATTATTATTCATATGTATATTATTTTAGTTGCATTTACATTAAATTGAATTGAATGAAGACTATCAAATAACACATCGTACATATTAAAGTTCATCTAATAAATAGTTATGTGGCCCATTCGAGTTCAAATGTTGGGCCAAACGCCAATCGTTTACGAAAGATTCTTGTTGAAGATGGTTTTAGATTTCTACACAAATTTTAAATTTAATTAGGTTTTCCTTTCCCTTTACATAGAGATAATACGCAGATACTAATATTAACATTGTACTTAAATATATCTGTATCTATTTCTTTTTTTTTAGTTTTTAAGCATATCCATAGTCAAGAAAATATTTTACATAGATACTAACCTCTGCTTGCGGCTTTGTCTATATAAATATCTAAATTTTGTAAAACCACGAGGCCAATCGTGGCGCAGGGGCACAAGGTGTGACTGTAAAACCGACTGGTTGTGTGTAGGATCCCCACACGAGGTCATATACAAATATTTACTTAAATTTATATTTCCATTTCTTCGCTCTGGTGTTGAGGCAAAGCGCGGCGTTGAGTTCTGCCACTCAACACGCAATACCTCCAGAATTCGGCAGAAAGTGGGGAACGCAGTGTCTTAACACTGTGTTCCCTCTGCTTACCCTGCTGTGTGATGGATACAGCGTGAAGCTGATAATGTAAAACAAAATTAGCTAATTAAAAAATTATGTAAGAAATGTAACTTTCATGGCATGATTATCTTATCTTAAATATCTGACCTCTTACACCAATATCTGATATTGGTGTTAAAGGCAAGATGGTATTTTCGTTTCTCATATTCAATGTTACCAACAATATAATGATGTAAGCTTATGTTTTAATGAATTATATACTTCGATACGATCTTTAATTTAATAATTATCTTCAAAATTTATTTTCATAAACTAATCGAACGAGCTCACGACCATACAAGCCCTGATTTTTTCTATGTGATTTAACAATGCCATTTTCTGAGTCTAATACAAACTTATTTTTTATCTAAATAATAAATTATTATATTAATGAAATTTTATAGTTAATTATTAGGCCTGTTTTAAAATAATATGAACTAAGTCGTGGGCGGATGTTACATACTATAAACAAAATAGCTAGCATCTTTATTTAAACTGACACGCATAAATGTTCGCCTGCCTATGATTTACCTGTCAACGATCAAAGGCTTTTGTACGTAGACAATTTATATTATGGAGTATTATGTAATTTCCAGTTTTGGCGCAGTGGAACAAGCGTGCGTCTTAAAACAACGCAACAACAGGCTGTGGTTCGATCTCCATTCGAGGAAATTAAATATTTTATATTTTCTCGCTATACGCAATGCCGTCAGAATTCTTAATAAACAGTCCTAAGATTAATTATAAATTAAATATAATAATAACGAAATCAACGTTTTAAGTCACGGAACTCAACGCTGCGTTTTATAATATAATATATTCTTCGAATTGGAATCGAGCTCACAACCATCCAGTCACAAAATGTGATACATTGTGATACGCCACAATCTCCAATGAAAACAATAAAAACAAACTAAAAAAATATTAACTTTATTATAAGCAATTTAATTTAAAATCATCGTACTTTAATTTAAAAACTATTAAAAATTAAATTTGTATATAATTATAATACTTTAATAATTATATACAAATTTAATTTGTATATAATTATAATACTTTAATAAATGTATTCATAATATTATTATTTGATGATCCTAACCTTTTGCATGTGACCAGCGTTACCTTTGCATTCTAAAAACGTGCATTGGTTTTCGATGTTATCTCTATGAATGTATGAAGCTCTAATAGTTAGTAAGTTTGTATAAACCAAAACATTTTTTTAAACATTCTAAAAGTAATATAACTCGTTTGATATTTTTATAAAATGTTTCTCATACACTTGAGGAAAATAAATATATTTGGAGATGTTTACAAAATTTATACTAACTACTACTAACTTCGTTAAATAAGAACAAGACAATTTCGATGTTAAACTAAGTTATGTTGTTTTAAATGTCTTACTTTTCTCACACTCGGTATACATATAGATAGAACATGGTCAGTATAGTATAGTCTTAAATAGTATGAGGAATTAAGAAATAGTAATAGTACATAATTTTTATATTTAATTTAATTTATACAAACTATATTAATTTTCTGTGATACCGTTATAACTTATTATAGAGTGCAATTAAGTTAAAATTATATAACAATATATTTCAAATTATTTATATTTATATTTTGAATATAAATTATTATATAAAAAAAAGATGTTAATCGTTTGTCGCAACATTACATATGTGATAATGTATGTATATTTCTAACGGCTTACTTAACTGAACTCCGTTCCCACGATCCCACATTTCTATGAGACAGAGCATCGCGATGACTTAGAAGTGGTATGCGAAATATATGAAAGGTCACAATTCTTTTGTATTTTACTAATGAATTAATCATTTGCTTTATGTTAGACGAAAATTGTAAAGATATATATTATAATATATGTTTTAAATATATTAATATCCTACATAAATGTGTGAGACTGTTATGGCGCAGGGGCACAGCGTCTGACGTCTGATGTCGGAAGTTGGTTCGACTCCTACTCGGGGGAATTAATTATTTTTAGTTCTCCACTCTGGTAACGTGACAAAGCGGGAGTTAAGCTCCGCAAATCAAGATGCAACGTCTCAAAAGTTGGGCCGAAGATGGGGAATGGAACGCTGGTTCTCCTCTGCCTACTTACTTTATGAGATATGGCGTTAACTTAAAAAAGTAAATATTTATTGACTGTAAAAAGGGAATCTACAATTTCATTATCGATTAATCTACTTATTCAATTTTATTTTAATATCTAATAAACCTAATAAAGATTTTATAGTATTTTTTTAGTGTTTTGATATTAGATAAAACAGGAAACTAGAGGAATAACTATTTTTATACTACACGGTATATTTTTTTATCAAATGGATAGAATAAAATTTAAATACTTATTAAAAATATTAACCTCACATAGCACTCGAATCAACGACCTCAGCGGGTTCTACATCATCATATAAATATTTTAAATTAATTAAAATGATTATATTAAATTTTCATCTACACAATATTACGACATCATGTCGATGTTCCACACTTAATAGTAAATGCCTTATTTTACTCATCTCAGCTTACTCACGGTTTGCTCCGAGGTCGGTTACAATGACGATAAGGTATTTATAAATTAATAATGCGTTAAATGTTGACTGTTTTAAAGGCGATCAAGCCTATATTTTTGAAATATTTGTTGTGTTTTACTTTGTTGTCACGATAAAATTAGAAATATAAATTCACTCTTCACGCTGTATCCCGCACACAGCAAGGTAGGCAGAGGGAACCTAGTGTTAAGATACTCCTTTCCCCACTTTCTGCCGAATTCTGGAGGCATTGCGTTCGTGTTGAGAGGCAGAACTCAACGCCGCGCTTTGCCTCGACACCAGAGCGAAGAATTGGAAATATAAATTTAAGTAAATATTTCATCTCTTCGAGTGGTGATCGAACCCTCAACCAGTCGGTTTTACAGTCACACTTTGTGTGCCTGCGGCACGACAGGCCTCTAAAATTTGGAATTAAAAAATAAAATTAGAAATATGGTATCTAAATAAGTGAATGGACTTAAACATCTTTATTTAATAGAAGGTTTAATAAAGTTAAAAAATTGATTGGTTGATCGCGCTAATTTGGAACTACTGGTTCGAATATTTATTTTTTATGTTGAAAAGTCGAGGGAAACTATAAGCATTACGGTAATCGCTTCTGTGTGATCTATTGTTTTTTGTGTTATTCAAAATTAAATAAATATTAAACTATGAATAAATATTAATATTTATTAACTGAAAATGTAGAATCGAACCAACAGCTATTAAAAATAATTATTTTTTCACAAAAAAATCAGTTTAATTTTAAATATATGGATTGTACGAATATTAAAAAAAATAAAGATCACATTTTGCCTTTCCCACCGATCTTTTCTACACTACTTTTGAGATAAATCATGTTAAATTCAAGGGCGCGTCCGTTTATAATATTTCAGTAAATATAAAACAATGCATTATTTTGTAAGTGGGTGTGTTATGGACAATGGCGTATCTTCTCACAGGTTTAGCTGAAATTGCGAAACGTCGATCGAAACCTCTTTGAAATTTTATGTAAAGCTTTTGGAGTCGCTACCTTTAGATGTACTTATATATTTCAAGGCAAAAGTTTAAACTACATATACATTTTTTTATTTGTTTATATATTATTAATATTTTACTTTTTTTATAGGGTCCCACTGTGTCCTACACACAGCAGGGTAGGCAAACGAAACCTAGTGTTAAGACACTCTATTCCCCCTTTTTGTCGAATTCTAGAGGCTTTGCGTGTTGAGCGGCAGATTCAACGCTATCCTTCCTTGACACCAGAGCAAAGAAATGAAATTATGAAATATTTCATTTCCCGAGTGGGAATCGATCCCACAATCTCTCGTGTTCGCAGCCACATTGTGCCCTTGCGCCACGGTTGGCCGCAATATATACATATTAATACAAAATAAATTTAATAAATAAAATGAAAAAAAAAGAAACTTACGAAATTTCAGAAGCAATCGTTTTCTTTAATTCTTAATTATTAATACATATGTAAGTATGTTATGTTACATGCAACGACCAAACTTATTCAAACACTAAATGGGTATCTTATGGATCTTATTATTTTCTAAGCAACGTCTATCAACGTCACGGTCTAGTACCGTGACGTTGATAACAAAATGGTTTGGTTTTGGTTGAAAACAAAAACGTAAAATCGATTTTAAATTCGATTATTTCATGATTTAAAATAATTGACTATTGATGATAAGAGACACATTAAACTAAAGTAGTAGCAAAATCTTAATTCTAAACTCTCTATTTTTCTATTTTTATGTATTCATATATGTGGTGGGCAGACAAAAGTAAATGACATTGTATATATGTATGTTTTACATTTATATAGAATTTTTTTTTAATTTTAATTTTATTTAAAAAAATCTGATTAAATATTTCACATATTTTATTTTAGACATTTCCAATATTATTAACATTGCAATCGGGTTAATTATTTTGGACAGAGAAAAAAAATATTGTAAGCGTTAAAAAAAATCTTATATTATCTTACAGTAAAACGAGTTATGATCGTTTTCCTTATTTTTAATTAAGAAATAAATGACATTATAGTTTTTTAAAGTTATTTCGCTGTTAAAAGAAGCAATAAATCTTTATTATTATTATTTTACAACGCAATCAAACATCCAAATTTAATTAACAAGTAGAATAGCAACAATAGCATCACATTAAAAATTGATCATAATCATATAAAACAACACACATATATAGATATATATGTAAATTTTATATCATATCACTATAATCGATACCAAAACAGAGAAAACCTTGAAAGATTAATATAAAGATTTTTTAAACTGATGCGATCGGGTCAATTAGTATGCAAAATTGGATGTGGTTGTCAGTCAGTCCTTGACACGATGTGAATTTACGACACATTTTACGATTTTTATATATGAAACAATAATTGTAAATAAGTAGACGGATGTGGGAGTGTCAATGGTTATACAATATTTTAGTTGACAAAATATCATTTTAATGATAATTTTTTACGCCTACG
Organism: Heliconius himera; assembly: GCA_021202915.1. NCBI lineage: Eukaryota > Metazoa > Arthropoda > Insecta > Lepidoptera > Nymphalidae > Heliconius > Heliconius himera. Next base: position 237,719 of record JAJHJA010000658.1, on the reverse strand, counting down.
AGATAGGTACATATGTGTAAAACGAAGATGTTGTAATGTGAAGGTGTTTTTTTTATGAATGACACGTAAATAAAAAAGTACGTCTATAAGAATTTGATATCAAAAAATAGTATAATATTTATTGTATATGAGGAATAATAATTTAAAATTGAAGTTTGAAAGAAGTTGGTCATTTATTAATATCGTAATTAATAAAAAAGTAAAATAAATAATAATTCAATGATAAGATATATATGTGTATTTCTAAAAAAATATTATATATTTTTATTATGAAATAACATGAAATATCGAAGCATAAATTTGAATTACGCTTAAGTTAAGTGTCCATATTCCCGTTCTCCTTCAGGTCAACAATTGGAATGTTCAGTTGGAATTTTGCCAGCGTTTAACCACGTTGACTACACTGTACGGTACCATAATCAAATCGTCATTCAAAAAGATTGGTATGACAGTCACAGGTGTTTGACCTTTCTGAGTGTATCTAAAAATCTTAACTAGTACATACCTATTAATTTAAATTTTAAATTATATTTACAAAAAGTTACCGTAAATAAAGGTTGTATATATATTAGCGCTAAGAATCTTAAAACTAGCTAATTATAATTTCTAATGAGCATTGAAAAATAATTTAAACTTAAAAAACTAAACATTTATTTTATTTAAATAGTTTTTCCTCAAAAACGTACCGTGTTTTGTTTACTTTATTTTATTACATTTACATTTTATTTATTGTATTACAGTTTTACGTTTCATTATTGATACTACGAAGTAACTTAAATTCTAACATTCTTTTAAGTTGACCCATTTTTGCCCATTTTGCAACCATATAAGCAGCAGCAGAAGATTAAATAAAGCACGGCGTTAGGTTTCCGAAACCTAACGCCGTGCTTTATTTAATCTATTCGAAAATGAAAATATATTTAGCATTTATTTTTGTAGATGATTCAAATGTCATGACACTATTGAAATCTTATATGGATTTTGTGTGAAAGGTCAAAGCCATTAATCTTGCTATTCACGTGACTTAACGACACATTAAGAACTCTTGTTTTTATTCCAATATGCAGCTGGGAATTGTATTGACTATTAATAATTATTATAAGTGGTCAGTTTACATACAAAGTTAACATATGTTTTTTTTTATTATGTTTTGATAAAATTATATTATTCTCTCGTTTTTTTACAACGTGGTGATTTTTTTTTTTGGTTCTATTTTTTATGTTTTAATAATACGCGTTTTAAGATACTTTTATTACTTTTTGAATGTTTATTTTTTTTATTATTATGGAGTTTAATTATATATGATACTTTATTCAATTTATTTAACCTCCTTTCGAAATGTCAAAGTAATTTATTTGCAGAAAAACCATACTACAAAATTACATTCGAAAGAATAGATCATCGATCTTAAATTCTCTGTTCATTCATGCACAGATTATGCAAGCTATTGTGTGTGACATAATAGGTAATAAAAACGTGGTGACATTTGCTATTTTTTGTCTGTGATTTATGGTTATTAGCTGGTATTGTCTCTGTTTTATTTTGGTTTTAGAAAATATAATTATTCACGTAATCTAGAAGTTAAATTAGAAAGCAATATAGTTATATAAATATATTTATTATAAAAATATTAAATAAACGTTTCATAATTTTTTTTCAAATCGATATTTATGTAGTAAAAGTATGCTCAATTCCTTAATTTGATTTGACGAAAAAACATTTTTTATTTTCTCTATAATGTTCCAGGCCAGTCGTAATTTGAGGCCAGTTGTGGCGCAGGGGCACAAAGTGTGACTGTAAAACCGACAGGTTGTGGGTTCGATCCCCACTCAAGAAGATGAAATATTTACTTAAATTCATATTTACATTTCTTTGCTTTGGTGTCGAGGCAAAGCACGGTGTTGAGTTCCGCCACTCAAAACGCAATGCCTCCAGAATTCGGTAGAAATTGTGGAACGGAGTGTCTTAACACTAGGTTTCCTCTGCCTACCCTGCTGTGTGCGGGATACAGCGTGAAGCTGATTTATTTATTTATTTTTAAAATATTCCTAGAGTTATAATGTGCAATACTCTAACAATACAGTATACAAATATTGCAAGTACTTTACAGTTCACGTAAATATGTTTTCTCTTGTAATCGACGGTTCTCTGATTGAGATGTCTTTGCGAATACGCTTTCGTTTTCATCGATTTTATAGTTATGTAAGTTTTGTTTAGGTATATGTTACTTTCTTGTTCTATTTGTAAATGTACTTAAATATAATTTAAATAATAATTACTTAATAACTCATTATAAACTAAATCTATTAAGCCAAAGAAAACATAAAAATATGTTTTAAAAAATATTATTTTTGTATGAAATATAAATTTTAATTTGAAATTGAGAGGGTAGGGAATATTGGAGGTAACGTATACAATTTTTTCCCCTTATTTTCATTATTTTTTATTAAAAATTAGAAATCTCCTTAAGAAATCATCAACTTAATTATGTTGAGCGACAGCAATGTTGTTATATCCATTTTAGACTTTCCGCGGCCGTGATGTTAGTACGAATTAATTTCACCATTTCCTTTTATCTCTAGTGCTGATCTTTAGTAAAATATCTATTTTTAATTAAGTAAATTTATGTTAAGTTCAAGATTGGAATTCCAACCTAATTTTCCACTGAATTCTGGAGGCTTTGTCTCATTACCAGAGTAAAGAAATGAAAATATTAAATATTTCATTTCCTCGAATGGGAATCGAACCCACAACCATGTTGTTTATAGTCGCATGCTTGTCTCCCTGTGCCACGACGGCCTCTTATAATTGATATTGGATATTGGCGTCTGTTAATTCGATTTCCACTTTGAACAATAAATTATGTTTTGTTCCCGCTCATATAATAATATGACCAAACAAAGCGTTCAGTTCCGTCGCTCAATAAAATATATTGGAACTTTAGACAGATTTTTCACTTATTATTTTTTGTATTGAATTGTTTAAATAGTTAAATAAATATCCTTGCGATAAATCATAAGCTTTTTTTGTATACCTTAATTAATATGAATAACAGGTTTTTATAAAATTTGGAAAAAATATTGTATTTAAATTAATTAATTTAAAGGTTCATGTATAATTATGTATATATTCCACTTTTTAAAAGTTGTTTTTGAAACAATCAAGGTGGTTAATGATTGAATGTTCAAAATTTTACTTACTTTTTTATTATATATTTTCTTACAAAATCGCATTCTTTTGCACCTTCACGATTTTATCCCGCATAGAAGGGTAGGCAGGGAACCTAGTGTTAGGACACTCCGTTCCTCACTTCCAATTTTCAACTCAAAGCGCGTGTATGTTATGCTGGGTTCAGTAAACGAAATTATAAAACATAAAGTCAGCGTATTATTATTAAAAATTTTGTTAATCATTAAATTATGTAAAAAAATAAATAAAGAAGCTCTTGTTAATAGTGTCTTCTTCGTCAAGGCGGTTTTGTTTTTTTAAACTACATTATATCACTTATGGATTTAGACAGGTATTGGTAAGGTCAAAATAATAAGGACGCCACTTTTCGGTGTTCACGAGGTATTCTCGACCGTGGATAGATTAGTTTTTAATGACATTATAACATTTGAGTTTTTTTATAGATCGTAAAGAAGTCAAAGATCAAAAATATATATAGTAAAATAGCTTAAAATGCCTTCTTTTTCATTTTAACGTCTTGTTAGACGCTTTTGATTATTGTTATATATTATCTTCTTAAGTTTATATATGTACATTTAAATATTAAATTGAAGCTTGTTTTAATCTGATAAATTTTATGGTACAAAACATTTTATGACAAAAAAGGACTCAAACTCAACACGAATGTTTAAAAAATATGTCGGAATGATTTATTATAATAAAATGAAATTTCTATTTATATATAAACATTGATAATTATAAAAATAAATTTCATAAATAAAGTGAGCGCAGGCCATTCTAAGAGCATCTATTAGCATCTAAGCACAAGGTGGTATTTTGTAACTCTTCGATACTTGCAAAATGAGTTAAGATGCGTTAAACAAATTAATTTGTGTAAACATTAAGTAAGTGGACAGTAGTTTTGCAGTCGCCCCACGTACTGAGATGACAGATTGTAAGGTAACATCAGATTTCAGATAGAATTAATAATGCACTATTCTCGAGGCCATGTCAAGGGAATATTTTCTATTATTATAATATGTTAATAAATTGTTGTAACATATTTTTTTTTACTTTTATTTCTATAACTAACTGGTCGACGCCCTGAGCTTTGTATGAAGATGGAATATCGCGGTTTTTCCTTTTCTTATAGGAATTTTATGTCTGTGCGTTATCTGTCTGTCTGTCTGTCTGACAGTCATACCTTCCTGGAGTCGCTAAAAATGCTGTAACAGCATAAGATGTGTATCGTAATCGAGCTTTTTCAGCTTATTTTTATTTTCGTTGGTGTTTTGAAAAATAAATGCAGAACTTCGCGCTCCTTTTGCATACAACAGTATAGTAGAGACAACGTTGTGTTAAGACACTCATTTTTTCTATTCAGAATATATTTTGTTCTTATTTTGTACATATGACAACCTTACTCAAGGAATGTATTTACCTTATATGATAAGCAATTAAAGTAAAATATGTAAGAAACAACAATAATAATTTTAAATTATAAATATACATATATCTACAAATTCCTTTAAGCAAATTACGTATGTTTAACCATGTAAAGCACTTGTCAATCGGGAAACTCAAGCACAAACGAACTTTTCGAAAGGTTAATTAGTTTGCTAATCTGTGTCAGTACTGTATTTACATCATTTAGCTAATATTAATATGGAAATATCTTATTATAGTATTTATAATTCGCATATATTGTAATATTTACTATGTAAATTGTAAATGTTAAACTGAGTGGCGTAGATACTTGTGACGATTTTATATAAATATATTTATATCCGTGTAGTCGAGAAATTTAGAATAGTTTGCTTCACAAATATTTTGGTCCTATGTAAAGAAAAATGTGCAGCGTTGATTTCCGCCAATTAATATGCGATGTCTAGAATTCAGGAAGCGGCGAAGGGAGTGTCATGACACTGCTACATACGAGACAAGCCGTAAAGCTAAAAAAACATAAATAGAACTGAGAATAACAATTTTACATAAAAAAATCTTAGCTTGTCACTTTAAAATTTTAGTTTTGCTAATTGAAAAGAAATTAAGAAATCATACATACATACAACAATTATAAATTTTCTTGGCAATTATAAAGTCTCTAGGTCGAGGTCTCAAGCTGAACTTGACTTTCTATAAGGAACTTTCTATAGAATTTGTTTGTAATAGAAAGTATCTGAAAATTTATTGATAATTTTGTTTACTTATATATTATTTTCTATGGAGCTATTGATGATATTTAATATATTAGTTTCTTATTCGAATATAAAATGTTTTAATATAACTTTATTATACTGTTAATTAAAAATCAAATCTTAAGTTTCGTTTATCTATATTTATATGTCACTTTATGTTAAGACGCTCCTTTCACCCTTTTTAGCCGAATTCGGGAGGTCACGAAAAGTCTAGTTGTTTAAGCGTTTGAAAACTTCACTAGCTTCTATTGATTCGTATAGTTGTATAAAAATGATTCAAAATTTTAACAGATTTAAAAGTAGAGTCGGAACTACTAAATCTCCCTGAGCCCTACTTAATAATTAATGTAAATATTTCATCAAGTAAAACATAACAATCATTATCATCATATCATTACTTTAAGCATATACCTATTGTTGATGATAATGACGATGTAACATACAATTTCTTGTATTTAATCATAATTAGGCAGTAAAAATTTTATTATTTACGAACAACACGTACAAAGTTGTAGTTCTACAATTAACACGCAACTTTTGGTTGTTAAAGACATTTGAATAGCTAACGTAATTTTAATATATCTGTTACATCTAACTTTGTAAAAGGATGAATCGGTCTTACCAAATGAGCTGTCATTAAATTTCTCTCTATTTAAAGAGTGACATAAGATCTAGTGTCGTCTTGTTCAATAGGTTAGTTTGTATAGATGTGGTGTAGTAGTTGTCAAGACAGTATTTATGTTAAAAAAATATGTTATGTAAGAACTAAGATTACATTTAATAAAAAAGGTATAGCGTGTGACTATAAACGCGATGATCGCTGGTTCGATTCCCATAAAATGAATAAATTGTTCAATATTTTCATTTCTAAGGTTAGAAAAAAAAGCGCGGCGAAAGAAAATGGGGAACGGAGTGTCTTAACACTAGGCTCCCTCTGCCTACCCTGCTAAAGAAGATATACGAAATACAGTATGAAGATAAAAAAAAAATCCAATTCAATATGGCATAAATCAATAAGTCAACCACCGAACTAAGGTGTGTCACGTTTAGCTACAACAATAAGATATTACAATACAAAATTGAAATTTCAATACGAATTATGAACATTTTGCCGTTTTGTACCTACGAAACCATACGAATATATTCTCGTGTGGCGTCGATGATGCAAACGCAGCATAACTATTAGTAGAAACAATAGGCGTATATGAATTTTACGATAGGTACTCACTTTAACTTGTTGTTTATATGTTTGACCTACTGCCTAGTTTAAAGGTAGCATGATATGATGAAAATGTTAATAATCTGGTGAATAGTGCTTTTAATGTTATCTATTAAATAAATAAATAATACGTTTTTTTTATCAGCTTCACGCTGTATCCCGCACACAGTAGGGTAGGCAGAGGGAACCTAGTGTAAGACACTCCGTTCCCCACTTTCTGCCGAATTCTGAAGGCATTGCGTGTTAAGTGGCAGAACTCAACGCCACTCTTTGCCTCGACACAAGAGCGAAGAAATGGAAATTTTATATTTCCAATTTTAAGTAAATATTTCATCTCCTCGAGTGGGGATCGAACCCACAACCAGTCGGTTTTACAGTCACACTTTGTGCCGCTGTGCCACGATTGGCCCAAAAAAAAAAAAATTATATGTAAACTATGATAGTATGGCGTGTTCAAATAATTTAGGGTCAAACCAACGGAACGGAATATCTACTATTATCTATGCTGATATGATGTAACTGTGAATCTAAGAACCAATAGACTAACCCATGTTTTATTATTTTAGATTTATTGATATTTTAATATAAAGATTTGGAGTTGTAGTATAGAAAATGAATTATATAAATAGGATATACATCTTGGTAGGAGGTTTCCCTGCCCTCTGTGTCGCCAACATGTTTCTCCACTTTCCGTCCAATTTTTGAAGTATTGCATCGTTACTAACGCGACGAAATGAAAATATTAAATATTTTATTTTCTGGAGTGAGAATCGAACCCACAGCCGTCGCGTTTAAGGTCGCACGCTTGTGCCCCTGTGCCACGACGGCTTCTATTTATTTAATATATAGTTGGTTGTTTGTCTGTTCTCATTAAATAAAGTTGGTACATCCGCTATAAAAAACGAAGAGTGCATTTTTTTAAATAATAAAAAAACCCACAGAAAACTGTCACCATTAGTTAAAAACCATTTGAATCGTATTCAATAACTCAATTTTATACATTATTTAAGTTATTGAGTTATGAAATACGATATCGCAAGCTGTTAAGACATCTTTAGGGAAACTTTTTCCTTATTTAGATAATACTTCCTTTAAGCGATAACTAATAACCTTTAACTATGACACACTTTTTAATATTACGTTAGCGTATATTGATTTTGTAGATAGATGTGTTTTATGCGGTAGCATAGGAGCATGCTTACTGTATGAGATGACAAATGACAAGGAATTTTCTATACCGTAAATAAGATATATTTAATAAAAAATATATCTTATTTACGAAATAGAAAATACCTTTTCATTTTTTTACAGATTATTACTTTATTTTCATTTAATAACTAAACTATATCTTTAATTATTCTAAGTTATCAATTAATACTCAAGCATTTAACAACCGACAGTGTAGAATGGCGGAACTCAACACCGCAATTTGTAACACATGTTGTTAAGTTAGGGAATATAATGTAGATTTTTATTATAAATTATTAAAATAATATATTTCAGGATGTATATCATTAGGCAGAGGTCTAATGAGATTTTTTTTGTTCCAAATACTCCTTCAGAATTCGAATTGACTGCGCTACTATGGCGTTGAATTGATGTCTTTTAATAACTTTACTCTAAGATATTTACGCTTCGTAATTCTTTCTCGTTAATTAAAATAATGTGTGTTCTTAAAGCGTTTAGTATCAAAATGGAAAGTTTCTAACATCTAATTTGTGTTACTCTGTTGTATATATAAAGTAAAAATTTATTACACTGTTCATTTTATTGTTATTTAATATAAATATATTAATATTTTATATATTATAGCGTTAACCTATGGCAGTGCAATAGGGAGTCGTATAAGAATACGGAAGCACTTAATATCTAGAGATATTTACTAGGAGAAACTTAAACTTTAAGATGAGGATTTTTTTATTAGTAAAATTTCTGGGGTGGGCATCAGACTATTCTGGGGTGAGCGCTGATTCTCCTCCCCCCTATTCCCACGCACATGCGTAAGCATAAAGATACGCATTTTGATTTTAATTTATAGTAATGTTTATATTTTTATATTTAAAAATATATATGAGCAGAAACTCCATAGTTTAAGGAAAAAGGTGGACAGAGAATAAAACAGATATTAATTTAACATTTAGATTCTATTAGCTTTTAACATTTTTGTATTATTGAAACAAGTGATTGAAAAAAGAAATTTTTGCCTTCTAAGTATTTGGCCAAAATATTATTATCATATTATTTATAAAGAAAAATTGTACTGTACTGTACGGGGAACCGAGTATCTTAACACTAGGTTCCCTCTGCCTACCCTGCTGTGTGCGGGATACAGCGTGAAGCTAATAAAAAAAATAATAAAAAAAAAAAATGTACTAAATTATTTAGTGAATTTTCTCTCCCTAGAAAATATAAAACACGCTGTTACTGAGGGCGCATAATGTTACGTATTTGTGTCACTTTCGCTTTTAAAGAGATGTGCGAGACGAATCGTAGCGTTTGTTTTGACGCCTAGCCGCTTACGTGAACTAAAATTAACATTTGCTAAAGATCACAATTGAACTCATTTGAACTAATTTCTATGTCTATATATTTAAATAAAAAAATAATAACTAAAAAATTAAGAACATTTATAAATAAACATTTACATTTATATAAATTTTAAGTTTAAATTAAATTGATGATTTATTTTAATTATTAAAATGTGATTTATGAACAAAAGAATGAATTGATCCAAATTGGTTTCGTAACAAATGCTAATGTAACTAATAGTAACAAAATACATAAACATACTTTATTGTTTTAATTTAATATATGTATGTATATGGTATATGATATATTAATAATTAATATATTAGCAGACGTCCTTACGTCATTCATCATTTTAATATATAAACGCAGTGGTTATTATATTATATATTCGATACCCATTCGTGGGAATAAAGTGTTTAATATTCTCTTTTCCTTGCTCTGGTAAAGAATGAAATCAGCACGCAATGTGTTGAAAAATTCAGCGGCGAATGGCAAACGAGGCTTAATGAGCACGAAATGTTTTAGCATTAGGTGTCCCGATTCCTTCCCTACCAAGCCATATGCAGGATACAGCGTGAAGCTAAAAAAATAAAAATAAATAAAAAGCCTGGGACACAAAGAAAACTTAGTGTTGAGATACTCCGTCATTCACTTTGTCCAACTTCTAAATAGAATGTGATTGAAGCGTTTTTTGTATAGCGTATACCAGCGAAGAGAAATAAAAATAACATTTCTTACATCATTCTTTTTAAAAAATAATGTTGCATAAAGTGACAAATAAGGAAATTTAGATATACTTCCGTTTTAGGATTGACAAACACACAAACATCAACGACTACTATAATATATGCACAATATACACCTTGACGAATTAAATAACTATAACCATATATGGAAGTCCAATATATTATACTTTAAAATAGTATGCGTAAGCAGATGTTTTAATATAAATAAATTTGTTTTTAAATTATTATTGAAACTGTAGATCCATTTGGTTTTTTTTGTTGGACATAAAACTTGGTTAACTGTAGTTTTATTATAATTTTAATACTTAGTTTGCAGATTCGTTAAGATTATTATTTTTTTAATAGATCTCTTGGATCTTATGGATCTCTTTTTAACATCCATTCTTCTATTGCATAACATTATTTCTTCTTTACGTTCTCACTCAGGAAAATGAATTTTTTTATCAAAGTACAAGTAAGATTTTTATTTTCGTTTTCATTTTAGTTCCGCTAATCAACGCGCAATGCTTTGAGAATTGGGTGGAAAGTGGGGGAGTGTCTTGATTAGTCTAGGTTCCCTCTGCCTACCCTCCTAACTGTGGGCACAACATGAAACTAAAAAAAATGTTTATTATTTTACCAGTTCTATCTCATTTGAGTATTGAAAAATGAATATAATCTATTATGATGATATAATAGGATAACCTAAAGCGATTCTTTCCATAAGATACGTATCATCATTTGTAAAAGTCTAATTTGTTATGCAAATTTAACAGACGTGTTGGTACGATATGTGGTTCTTAGATCTATTCATTATATTGTAAGTTAGATAACTCTAACAAAATTCACGTGAAAAATTAGTAAACTTTATTTTTTTTATTTCAATCTATAACTAGTATTATCTAAACTAATATTGTAAAGCTAAAGATTATTTGATTGAACACCCTAATCTCAAGAAGTAATGGTTTAAGTTGAAAACTTATTTTTGTGTTAAATGTTCTATTAATCAGAGAATTTAGGCTATAATTATTTAGGCTATATTAAACCCAGTTAATGGGGTCAATGTAACCTTCATATAAGTGTACTTGCGGTCAAATTTACCTCGAAGACTTGGCATCTGTCATACAAAATTCTTAGTTATTATAATTTGACCATGACTGCACAACACATAAGATTTGATATAAAGCATTAAATATATTTAAAACATTAAATATACTTAAAACGGTAGAAATTTTGCTACAATTTTTGGTTTGGTCTCTTTTAATATGGCGTTAAACTACAATTTTTAATATTCTATAAAACTAATGAACGTAACAAAAGCACGTTGAATATTTAATCTTTGATTGCGACATATTTTTACGAAGTTCTCTGAAGTTCTAAAGTGATATCCGTGTCACTTTTTTATTAATATTTATAACTTTAGCTTTATTAAAAAGATATTTCTCCATTATACTTTATGTTCTGTATTTAAATTAATCTTTGTCGAGATAAGAAATGTTATTTTTCACTCTAAATCACAGACAGCAATGGAGCAATTGCCATTATTAACGAATTAGTAATATTCACACGCTTGTATTGTATTGTATTGTATGGTAACTCGATTGTTGTATATTCAATATGGTAAGCAAGTGAATGCGCTCAAATGCAAACTTTGTAATACTTTTAATTAAGAATATGTTATAGTTAAAAACCTTGAACTACTGTGTCAAGTATTTTTTTAAATTTTTCATCAAAGTTTTTATGTGACGCCCGTCGTGGCGCAAGGGCACAAAGTTAGACTGTAAGGTCGACTGGTTGTGGGTTCGATCCCCACTCGAGGAGATGAAATATTTACTTAAATTTATATTTCCATTTCTTCACTCTAATGTCGAGGACAAGCGCGGCGTTGAGTTCTGCCTCTCAACACACAATCCCTCCAGATACGGCAGAAAATGGGGAACGGAGTGTCTTAGCACTAGGTTCCCTGCCTACCATGCAGTGTGCGGGATACAGCGTGAAGCTGATTTATCATTTTTTTTTAAATAATGATTTGGATACGCCTGAGTGTATGCACATTCTTGGACGAAGAGTAGAAAGACAAACCCAAATTTTAAAATATTTAAAGATATTTTATTATATTTTGAAAATCTACTTCTTTGTAGAGCCGAAATAATTGATGGATACTAAATGGACATCATAGACTTGCTGTAGAATGTTACAATATAATTAATTTATACTTAGTCACGTCTTAGGTTTCCGAATATTTATTTGTGTTATTATTACAAAATTCAAATTATGACATATTTTGAAATTTCATTGTATGTTAGTCAATCATACTTCTCTATTAAATTAAATATTAAATTATCTATATTATTATCATGAACGTGTCATAGAGATGAACAAAAGTTATGGCTAAAATGTCAGCAATAAACTAAAAATAATTATGCTTCACCATTGAAATAAAGCCATATATGGCATAATTTGGTATCGATAGTTTATTATGAAACGATTTTAACGATTATGGTTTTTATAGCTGAAGCCACATGCGGTTTATTTGAAAATAGATATGTTGTAACATTTAAAAGTTAATTGATTAAGCATTCAGATATTTTTGCAATTCATATGAAATATACCTCTGTGGAGGGCCCTAGTGTAAATCACTACGAAATAATTCGATTTGTAAAGATTAACTTCTTTTATTATCAGCTTCACTTTTTGCCGAATTCCGGAGTCATTGCGTGTTAAGTGGCAGAACTCAACGCCGCGCTTTGCCTTGACACCAGAGTATTATATAGAATATTTCATCTCCTCGAGTGGGGATCGAACCCACAACCAGTCGGTTTTACTGTCACACTTTGTGCCGCTGCGTCACGACTGGCCTCATTAGATTAACTTTTTAGAAAATATAAACTATTATTTTCATAAAATATAAATAAATCAGTATTTTTAGTACAATATACGTATGTATCGAGTTAATAGATTTTTTTGCAAAGAAGAATTTGAACTAACCTAATATCAAAATGATTACCACAAGAGATTTAAACCTACGACCTCCTGCAGTGTGTTTGCTTCCATTATTTCTGTAGCCAGTACTTGTAAACATTCATCCATCAAAATATCATCATCACAAATGATCTAATGAAAGCTTAAATGGCTGTCAGGTCAATTACGCGGTTGTTAACTGACATCTGTATTATAAATGCATATGCATTTTCATCTACTTAGAAACAAATATAATACGTTCCGTATTCTTTTTTTATACAATACGCAATGCCTTCAGATTTCAGCGTGAAGTGGGAGACAGAAAAATCTTAATGGGGACAGAGCGTCTCAACACTAGGTTCCCAAATTTCCTCTGTGCTTTCACTACGTGCGGGATACAGTGCAAAGCTAAGAAAAATATTTTTCCCGCGAGTGCAATTGAATCCACAACCACCAATCTATCGTCAACTACAACAATGAAGCTAAATAATTGCAAAATTTAATTAATTTTATTAATTTATCGTTAGCAAAATAATTGAAACCTTTCTAGGCTGTGGTGTCGCTCCAAACCTGTTTATAATTCCATAATTGACTTTTCCTTTCGTTACTATATGAATGACTCATTCAGAAAATAACATCTAGTATTTTGTGTAATAGTAAACATGCGTTTTTATTTGACTTATTGTTTTTTTTTCCACTCTCCGCCCATTTTAGATAATATATATGGAATAATTGTTGACTGGCGAAACCCAACGCAGCAATTTGACAATCTAAAATTTTCTAGAGACATTACTTAGGCTTTAAACTCACAATCATTACTCATATTGGACATGTCCTACTTGCGTCATTATAGAGTTCAACACAGCTATTAATTTAGTAATTTTCACATGAGATAAGACATCCAATAAACTTACAAGTTAGATAACATTTTTAAATAATATTTCAAATTCTAAGGCGGCGATTTAAATATTTCAAAGATTCTTCTACTCTGTCGAGCATTGTTCAAAGGGTTCTCACGGAAGACGACCCACTTACACACTTCCAGCTTAGACATTCGATTTGTTTTGTTCATCAATGGCAAAACGGCAGGTCACGAACGAAAAGATGGCAAAACTTGTATTTACTTTTACTTTTTATATTTAACTAGGTAAATATTGTTGATTCGTTCATATTGAAAACTGTAATTTATTATTTTTGAATTTTTTTTGTTTTATTTATATTTTATTTGCGGCGTTGAGTTCCGCCACTCAACATGCAATACCTCCAAAACTCGGCGGAAAATGGGGAACGGAGTGTCTTAACACTAGTTTCCCGAGGGGAGTGCCTACCCTGCTGAGTGAGCCGATGATTATCGAGTGCTGTTACATTAGCTATATCAAATTTTTGGAATTACAAAGAAAGGTGAGATTAATGTCAACGACTCATCAACTATGAAGTAATGTAATTTAATATTTTATCAAGCGTTTTAGATAATGTAAAACGTTACAGCAATTTTGGAATGCCCGATTTTAGGCGGTAGTTGCGAGTTCAAATAATACTTAGGGATCCTTATACTATAGATATTTGCATTTTTCTTGTTTCAGTCACTCAGTACACAATAGGAAGGAAGCCAATTGTTAGTGATTTTCTACTAATGTGTAAAGATGTAATAAAAAAATCCTTGCAATTTTTTTAAGTATCCATTTCCAGGTATAAAAATAAAAATGGTATATCTACATTTTAGGTTTCTCAGAAATGATCCGGTTATTTTATTGATTATAGTTATTTTAACAAAAATAAAATAAATATAACTATAATGTTTTAAAGAATACTCGTTTCGCTGCATTTCAAATGTCACAGTTCATTTTTAAAATATACGGATCAGAAGATATTCATTTTACTACCTTAAACTTTATTTTTTAAAATTATCACCTCTATTTATAACCTTGTATTCTATATAATAAAATACCTTATATAGTTACTATAAAGGATTATATATTTTTTATTTTTTTTATTATAATGGAAAATATAATTATTTTTAATCAGATGTTATTTGCAGGCGTTAGTGTAGCGTTGAGTTTTGCCACATATCTCTTAAATTGAGGTGAAAGTGAAGGATGGAGTGTCTTAGCACTAGGTTCCCATTACCTACACAGCAAATTGAGAAAAAATTTTAAGCACATCCTGCTTTTTACAAGTATTGTAAATTGGTTACTTTGTCATGTCTAATTAAAAATAAATAAACACGTAATATATAAAAATTGGGCGGAAAATGGCAAACAGAGTGTCTTAACATTATTGACCTTCCTGCATATCGTGCTATCCGAAAAAAGAGCAAGAAACTGACTTATTTTTTAAAAAAATCTTATCTTTAAATCGATGCTAGCCAGTGACCTGTCTATGCATTGTAAGGCAATGTAGCGTGTTTCGCAATCTCCACGTAACATCACTTTCGCCGTCCGACCTCTGACATTAATGTGTCGGACAGTAGTTTTTTTTACCGATTACAAACTTTATTCGGGCTACGAACATTATGTATTGAATCTATGTTATTAATTAATTCAATATGAATATTTATATGTTTATTGTAATATATTTTGGATGTTGGGTATATTATATTATATATTTAACCTATTGAAATATTAACAAGGTTGTAGGTATGTAAATGCTTGATTTTGAATGTTTTGGATTTTAATTCTTATCGGAATGTTTATATTAAAAAAAACAAAATCAGCTTCACGCTGTATCCCGCACACAGCAGGGTAGGCAGAGGGAACCTAGTGTTAAGACACTCCGTTCCCCAGTCGGATTCTAGAGGCATTGCGTGTTGAGTAGCAGAACTCAACGCCACACTTTGCCTCGACACCAGAGCGAAGAAATGGAAATATAAATTTAAGTAAATATTTCTTCTCATCGAACCCACAACCAGTCAGTTTTACAGTCACACTTTGTGCCACTGCGCCACGACTGGCCTCTTCATTAAAAGTGTTGGTGTTTATTACATGCTAGGCAAATCATAGCGTCCAGCACCATATATTGGCAGGTAATATTTCTAATTAGACAGAAAATAAATAAAGAAACCTAAAATAAAACACAAATAAGTATTTTTTTGACCTTGCGAATTTCATAAGATATATCTGTTGAGAATGTGAAATTGAGATTGTAAAATAAAGCGTCCATAAAAAAAATCTTTAAATAAATTGACATACTATATTTTAGCAGTTTGATTGTTATGTTCCTTTTATTAAATCAGTGTACCATATCCGTGATGTATTGTTATTTATTATTAAAAAGTGCAATAAATAATATTTGTAGTATCCTATATATACACTGAATATTTGAAGTGCGACGTTGAGTTCTGCCACTTAACAGGCAGTGTCTCAAAAAAATCGATGGGAAGTAGACAATGTAGTGTCTTAACACTAGGTTCCTCCTATGCAATGTATATATATATATATATATAAATTCTAAAATATGATGTTGTTTTTTAATACATAAATCATACAAACTTGCAATAATATTATATTACAACATTTGGGAGAACGGCTCTATTACAGTGACTTCTGACCTCTGGTACAAATTAACATGTAAATGTACGAATGTACTAATTGAATAAGTGGTTTACTGTCATCTTTCTGCTTGTTTACGATAATTTAATATAGTTATTGGTATGTCTTTGACTTTTCAATTTGCTATTTTATACTATGTATATATTTTTAGGATGTTTTAGTGCTTTTTGTTTAAAAAGGTTGTTCTTGATGTTGATGCATTTTCTCCGTAGGGTAGGCAGGGGAACCTAGTGTAGATTCTGTTTTATCTATTTGTTTAATTCACACATTGTCTATACTGGAAGACCTTGTACACTTTTATATTATTTTATTAATATGAATACTATTCAATTATAATCAGAATTACAATTTTTAAAGTATGTTTTAAATTTAATTAAAATAGAAGCAAAAACTCAGAGATTTTGCCACAAGCGAACGGTCATTTGAACAGATATGTAAATTAAATGACTTTAGTCGAGTTTAAGTAGTTTTATAATAGACTAGCGGTCACTTCCATATACTACTTACGTCAAAATTTCAAGATATTGCTTGTTATGAATGGCAGAACTCAACCCTGTATCCTGTTCCGATCTTGTTATATGACAAAAAAAATAGCCAGTAACTCTTTTACATACACATAGAATATACGATATTTTAAAAAAATATTTAAAATTGTATACAAATAAAAAATATGTATTATCTGTGTTACTAAAGACTATTATCCATGGTCAGAGTAAAAAAAATAGGAACTTGTTTATAGCATCCAAAATTGAACCTATTAGCATAACTAATGTTAATGAAATCAGTTATGATACTAAGAACGCCATACAAGAATTAATTCGTTACAATTTACATAGTAATGAATTTTCTCTTTGTGAAATGTTTTTACTTTACTCTTTACAACATTATAATAATTATTATGATTCTGTGTACAAGTCTTGTAATTTATAATGATATATTTAACATAAAGAGATGAGCAAACATTATTTGTTTCACGTTACATCCTGCACAGAGCAGGGTAGGTAGAGGGAACCTGGGAACCTAGTATTAAGACACTTTATTTCTGCACCTGCCGCCGAAATCTCGAGATCATACACGTTAGTTGAATGGCCCAACTCAGCTTAGCGACTACTAATATAATGTACACATTATATAGATATTATAGATATAAGTAAAAACCCATTGAAATTCGTTGGATAGTACATAAGATTTAAACGTACATCGGCGAGTAAGTGATTTTGTTTTAAACTATGTTAAGATTTTTCTTGAATTGTATTCAATATTTAATAATATGACTGAAATAATGTTATTTTTATAATTAAAATAATTAAAATGGCAGAATATGTTATTTAATTAAGTTTTGAATATTAAAATGCTCTTTTTAATATTTATATTAAGATGTGTTATTACAAGGTTAATCGGCCTAGCTTAGGTCACACCGATGTCGGAGTCAAAGTCACTAGGCACCGCTTAGGTTGTACATAAATTAGCATACTTTATCATTTTGGAATATTAAATGGAACTTTTTGGAATTAATTAATAAGTTTAAAATTTGAAACGAAAAAACAAAAACATATTTGTTTATAACAAACAGTAAGCAGTTTCTTTTCGGCAATTTTCAAAATTATGGTAAATTCCATAAATAAAAGTATATAATAGTACCATAGTAGTTTACAATAATTTATTAAAATTTAACTTTAACTTTGCTCGAACGGTTGGAATGTTCGAGGATTGTAAACTATAAAGGGCAGGATGTCATCACTACATTCGACAAAACTAGTAGTGCTTATAAAAAAAAACATATGCATATAATTCTGTGACAATTACGCGGTGTTGAGTTCCGAACTCAAGACAAAATGTCCCGAAAATTGGGCAGAATTTGAAATAGGAGCATTGCAAGCACTGATATTTAAGCTGAATTTAGCGATTTCCAAGATTATTTTCCCTATTTTTTTATGAAAGTTGAACTAAAATTAAAATTTTGAATATGTGAATAGCATATTTTAAATAATTTTTAAATAGATATGACGACGATATTCAAAAAGTTATATTAAAATAATATTGTTACCAACTTTTTAAGTCAAACAGGCGATTTTAAGATTAATATCAAAGCCGGTTTCGATACGCTTTTGTTTAATTTTAGTATGCAGGTAGTAAGTAGGTAGTAGTAGTTGCTACGCGACAGCATTTTAACTGAAAAATCAATATTTTAATTAAAATTAATCAATATTTTAATTAAATTATGGCGTTGAGTTCCGCCACTCAACACGCAATGCCTCCAGAATTCGGCGGAAAGTGAGGAACGGAGTGTCTTAACACTAGGTTCCCTCTGCCTAAATATAAACTATATATTTCATAAAAAAATCAATGTACTAAATTAAAATATTGCAGTCACATATAAAATTAAATGCACAAATTAAAACAAGATAATGAGCAATGCAGGTGGCATCGAAACGTAGGGATTGTAATCATGCCTCTTTATAAGGGCATTTAGGTAAGTACTACTTGCATTAATGTGAAGGATGCGCTGACTTCAGAATGATCTTTTGTTATTTCATAGAAGAGCCGTTTAATTGATTTTTAGATAAAAAAATATTCGATAAATTTAATTTAATTTAGATAACATAATTTTATTATATGTATTGATTATAAAATTACTATTGTATAATTATACCTACTCATATTGTAAATGTGAACGTAAGGTTGTTTGTTACGCTTTCAAGCCAAAAAACTTCAAACGATTATCATGAACCTTTTTATACATATTTTTAAAGATATTAAGGGATACTTTTCGAAAAAAAATATAATTTTCTTTGGACATAATAAAAATTAGTTTAAGCTAGGGAAGCTGCGTTTGAGTCTTTAGTACTATATATTTATACGTATTCCTTAAACATATATAGATACTTATATTTTAAATTCAAATAATAATAAGTAAAATTTCTAATTAATAATTACAAAAATATTTATCTAATGTGACCCATACTATAGTAGTAAGCGCATCCTATGCAACCTTTATGTCATCGTTCATAACGATATGTTGAATAGTAAATGACTAAAGCTTTAATATTTAGCGAATGTCCTAGTTAGGTTTCTTCTATATAATAGAAGTTAAGTGTTACGCTGCATTATAAACATATATATAAATATATGTATATATATATATATATATATATATATGTATATATTGTATAAATGAATTTAGGAATTTCTAAATGAAATTTTAGAGATGTCTGTTCTTGTATCTAGAAACCAATAAGATATATTAAAACTAACTAAAATAAGATTATTATAAAAACGCCGGTGCAAATAATTTAAATTTCTATTATCTTTGTTCAAACTAACACTAAATTAACATATAAACGTGTAGTACTCATAAAAGTGTAATTTTTTATTTTCTCATTAATTTCACTACTAAATTTATTATATTATATTTATCTACTACTAATACTACATTTATCTATTATATAATAAAGTTTATTTTATAACATACTTCGTAAATTACTTGTTAAATATAAGAATAATTCAATGTTAAATGATGTTCAGGCATTAAATAATATAATATTTCAAAACATAAAAAATCAGTAGGTTTTGATTTTTTTATATTGAGCTACAATACAATAATACTGTATTCATTTTTAATATTTTTATAAATATATAATATCTAAGATAGTTTGTACTTTCAATCGATATTAAATCGCGATCGCGAATCTTAACAATAACCGCGTAACGCGTTGATGTCTTTTCTTCTACAATCTAAGATGCGGTTAAACCTTAGAGTAAAAGATATGCGATAATTAGTAATTAGATGATTCTGTAATTACATTATGATAAAAATTAAGTGTTCGCATAATTTTTATTTTTGTTCGTAAAAAATGTTGTTTATATACTTTTGCATAAAAATTATTAGAGGATATTTTTTTCTACAATTTACAATCTAAACATTTTTTTTAAATAAAAAAAACAATATTTAAAAATAAAAATATACATACGTACATACATATATATATATTACTATACATAAAATATACTTACCCTGCAAAAAGAAAAAAATATATATTATCACCACACGACACAAACACAACGCTGTCAGAGTGCGACCTGCGCCTAAGTGGGACTCAAGCGCATCGCGAGAGAAAGCTCTTATATAGCCTCATCTCACATCTACGTCGAACAATTGAGATCCTTACGGGATGGGATGTATCTATTGAAATCGACAGTTACATTTGACTATTTTTTAAATGTTTAAGTTTAAATGAAAATTTACTGTTTTATGTGGTTAAGGTATCATCTAAAAATATATGTTAAATAAAAAAATATACATTTAGATGATTTTAATTTATACAAACAACAGTAGCTATATCTATATATATTTTTGTTTCTTTTTTATGATATATATATATATATATATATATATATATATATATATATATATATATATATATATATATATATATATATATATATATATATATATATATATATAATAAAAGTAACACTTAAATATAGATAAGGTAGTTTCTTATTGTCTCAAGTTATTTCGAACAATTGGAATCCTTACACAAGGAACTTATTGAAATGGATAGTTAAATTAAGTTAGTTTTAGATGCATTGTTGTGTAAAATAATTGATTTTTTTTTAAATACAATAATAATTTAATTTAAAAGATTAAGTATTTAAAATTGCAGATGGAATATCGATTTATAATGTCTTCTTGTTTATTTTAATTATATATTTCTTCGTTACATTTTATTAATAAATAATTAACCGAATATTGTAAAAAAAAAACAATGAGTAAAATTCCAATGGATTTCCCCCTCTCGCTGTAATGATAAAAAAATAAAACCTTTTGAAGGACAATCTTCGCTACTCCATAGTCCTATATAAAATACTCACATTAATAAACAAAACAAAAATTATTAATAGATGACTTTTGAATATTATCGAAAGATATAAAAGAATAATATCATATTGAAAATGTTAAAATCTCCTCGATATGATGTTAGATTTTCGCTTACTTATTTATTACATAAATTATTACATTTAACAAGTTTGTTTTGAAATTTTAAATAAGTCCCTAGCAAGTATGACAATTATAGATAGATAAATGTTCTATAAAATTAAAAAAAGAACATATCCATATCTAAAAAAATCTTCGCTTCATTATATGTTCTACTATTATAGTTTTGACAATACAACTACTTTTTTACAGTTTAATATTAAAAAGAAGTGCCGACTACAATTAGAGGATGTTATCTACAACTTGATATGTATCCTTGTCCAAATAAATAATTTCATATTCGAAACTGTTTTAATACCTCTAGTTTCCTCTTTAAATTATTAAAATGGGGCATTCCATTCAAAAAGTTTACGAATTTAATAATTCCGATTTGAACAAATATGTTTTTTTCGGTTACGATCTCGAGAAAATCTATGTATTTTATTGTAATCTGAAGTGTCCATACTACTTTTATAACAAATAGCTACGTGGAATGACAGAGGAGGTATGAAACAGAAGATGGATGGATTATTAGATGTGATTGATAAATGAGATCTGAATTTTATTTGTGTGACTGAGACCTAGATTGCACTTACACAATACAGGGGACCGCCCTAAGGTTGGTTTTGTTTGGCATCAAGGTGGAGATAACAGTATGTGTGTGAGTGTTCTTGATCTGCGCCAGTATACTCAGCTCTTTTAAGCGTGTTAAGGATGCCCTAAAATATTAGGACATTTAAATGAAATGATATTTCTGGGAAGTATATTTAGTGTGTTTTGGCTACATTAATAA
Organism: Heliconius himera; assembly: GCA_021202915.1. Taxonomy (NCBI): domain Eukaryota; kingdom Metazoa; phylum Arthropoda; class Insecta; order Lepidoptera; family Nymphalidae; genus Heliconius; species Heliconius himera. The sequence continues at coordinate 215,600 of JAJHJA010000658.1, read as the reverse complement.
GAAGGCGAAACGTCAGCATAACTGCACTTTTGGTCGTACATAGAGCAGTGTTGGTACCGACATTGTTATATTAAATGATCAGCATCAGGGTAAAAATTAAGAAGAACACTTTGACGCAATTTAGGCATGACGAATGAGTGATGAAACGATGGCAAAAAAAATATGAAAGAAATTGAGTGGTAGCGTATGGCGCTCCGTTCTCTCTGGAGAACCTATTAGCATACGAACCGCACGGTGTGCGGGTGCGGCTTGGTCACGGAATGACAGACCCCAATGGGCATACGACGTTGACGGCTGTGTTAATTTTCATACATTAACGATTTATTATTATACAGATGATTAAGAGGTTATTTGAGATTTATTATTAATTTATATTTATGTTTGGGTACATTAGCAAGAGTTTTAAATTTCTTGGTAAGATAATTGTTAAGTATTTTCTTTTGTTTTGTTCTGGTTCTGGTTAAAATATTATGCAGAGTCGTATCGGAGAACAAAGTGTTTTAACACTCCGTTGCCTACCCTGCTGAGTGCGGGAAGCTGAATTTATTTAATTTTGGTGCGGAGGCTTGGTGCAGGGGCACAAGCCTGCGACGCTAAACGCGACAGGTTGTGTATTCGATTCCCACTCGATAAAATTAAATATTAATGATTTTAATTGCCTCGCTCTGCTAACAAGTCAAAGCGCGGCGTTGAGTTCCGCCACCGCCACAATACTTGAGAATTTAATATTTTTACTGGAAAGTGGGAGACGAAAGTGTCTTAATGTAAAGTGTCTTGAGTTATATTTTTTATTTTCAAAAAAATCCAAAATTCTTATGGAAGTTACGATAATGTAACCTAAGGGACTAAAACTTTCATATTAATAGTCTTTATAAGTGCACTACAGATATACATATCTATATATATATATATATATAAAGAAACACAAATAAATTCGTGATTTCGCGGGCGAAGCCACATTCGGTACGCTAGTTATATGTGTGTTCGTACATATAATATATACGTACTGTCTCAACGCCAGGTTCTATCTACCTTGCTATAATACTATAAAACTAAAAAAGCATTTTTTTTTATTTTTTTAGTAGACTTGTAAAAAAAATGGTAAAAATTTTCGCATATGAAATGTGTCATTAAGATTTGACAAAAATGCTTTTCCTATATATCAATTTTATTGCTGAATACATTGTTTTCAGCTTTTTAGTAACAACAGAGTGCGAATTGCATTTATCGTAAAATAATTATAATGTCTACATTTTATCACTTCATAACATTTTCAAATAGAAGATACAAAGCATATTTCGTAACATATTACAATACATTTAACTTGTATTGTAAATATTCTTGATTTATAGACAGATTCTTAGTACATTTATAATAATATATCGTAAAGATATGTATGTGCGTTTCAAAAGAAGGACTATAATATACCTCTATGCTTTGTACACATTTAAAAGGGAATATTCTCGTGTGCGCGGTATCTCTCAAGATGTCCCAGTTTTTATTATATCTTTTAATATTACTCCATTTCTTATGGTGTGATCAATATTAAAATATAATGCAATTCCCCGATACATGGATTTCTAATACAAAAAAAATTCTAACTTTAAAAGCAATTCCTGAGAATAAAATTCAACGGTGAGCTTACTCTCTTTAGAGTCATAAATTATACAAAATATATATTGATTGCAAAAAGGTTAAATTTAGTTGTCATCTGTAAAGTGAGTTGAAAAAACTACTTTAAATAAATTTCATACAATAAATGTCAAATAATTGAACGATTTCCTAGAGATTAAATCATCGTACAGGTGATGAAGTTTTTATATTAAGATATATAAAAATCATTGTTAAAAATATTTTTATGACAAATTTAACAATTTAATATATTTTCATTTATTTTATCTCTTTTTATTTTAATTGACTTGAAATAATAATAGTGTCTTAAGTCGCAAAATAAATTATATTTATAATTCAGAACTGAGTGTCTAGACACTAGGTTTGCTCTACCTGCCCTGCTCAAATAGAAAATACACTAAATATTTTCCTCAAAATGTTAGTCAGAATAAATAAACCAAGTGGCAATACAGTCCATTTCCCACTTTCCGCTCAATTTTCAAAACATTGCATTTGAGTGGCAGAAATCAACACTGCGCCTTATCTTATTTCCAGAGCGAGGGAATGAAAATAATTTGAAAGCCACTCTTAAACCGCATACAGCGTGATAGACAGGGGGAACCTAGTATTAAGACATTTCGTTCCCAACTTTCTGCCAAATTTTAGAGACATCTGTGAGTGGTGGAACTCAACGCCGCTCTTTGCCTCGACACTAGAGTAAAGAAATGGAAATTATAAATTTAAATAAGTATATTTAATTTCCTCGAGTGGGTATCGAACCCATAACCGGTCGCGTTTACAGTCTCACTTTGTGCCCCTGCGCCATGACTAGCTTCAATTTATTTTAGTAGTGACTAATTAATTTGTTATTAAAATAGAATAATAGGCCAGTCAAATCGCGGCTATAACGAGGTACAAAAGCGCGTTATCGTTTAAGAAGATCGGTGTTAGTGTCGAGATTTCATAATACTGTTGTAACATTATGAGAAAGCTTTGAAAATAGAAGCTCCTCATTTGTGGCGATATCATATTTTTATATCTTTTTTATAACAATGCAAAATTTACACATATAAATCAAATGCCATAATACATATAAATCTTTTACTTTCAATTTGAACCTATTTTAACATTTACTTTTTTTTTTAGCTTCACGCTGTATCTCGCGTGTAGCAGGGTAGGCAGAGGGAACCTAGTGTTAAGACACTCCGTTCCCCACTTTCTGCCGAATTCTGGAAGCATTGCGTGTTGAGTGGCAGAACTCAACGCCGCGCTTTGCCTCGACACCAGGGCGAAGCAACGGAAATATAAATAAATGTAAGTAAATATTTCATCTCCTCGGGTGGGGATCGAACCCACAACCAGTCGGTTTTACAGTCACACTTTGTGCTCCTGCGCCACGACTAGCCTCATACACTTATTTTAGATATTAAAATATTTTTACAGAATGGAGCTTCTCCAGCTGCCATTCGCTAGTCGCAAAAATACCGCTCGAGTACATTCTAGTGAAAAAGCCTCAGTGGAAGGCGCACCGCTTTACAGGTGAATCATCTTATCTCAAATTGTCCTAAGGCAAAGAAAGTTGGATATACATTTTTCAGTGATAAATCATCTGAAGATATTTCTGTCCTTGAGGGAGACTGAATTATGTGAGATTTTATCGACTATTACACCAGTTTCCTGTCAGGATACTCTTTTTTCCCAAAACCAATAATTAAATATGGCAAACTTTTATAGGATTACAAAATATGAGGGGAAACACATTAAAAAACGATTATATGCATACTTCAAAATATATGAAGACGTCTCAAGTGTATAATGAGATGAGTTTTCGCAATAAATACCAAGTTAATTACTCTGGAACTGTGGTTGGTTGTAGTTCAAGGTCGTTTTGTCATATAAATGCGAATCCATTGAGACCATCGTGGCACAGTGCTTTGTGGGTTAATGTCTTCTACTTAATTTACTTGTATTGGTTGTAGTTTCTCTTCTCTGCTAAGAAATACACAGCATTGGAATCTGTTAATCAACATGAAAAAAATGAGATTAAGACAACTAAGCATTATTGTATGAAATTTAAATTGCCTGCGTAAATGTTAATATTATTTACTGATAGAATATTAAGAATCAAAGGTAAAAAAGCCAAAATGTTCGAAAAAAGTTATGAAAATGCATAGTGTGAAACTGTCAGCAAAAACGTAATAAATTTTAATTAATTATCGGTACTTTTTATTATTCAATATATTTGTAATTTATAATAACGGATATTAAATTCAATATAATAAATATGAAACCCTCCTTAGAAAACATCAAAAAACAAAAAGTAGAGGTATAAGAAAAAAGACAAAAGTGACCGATGCATTGTATAAGACATTAAAATTAAAATGGGGCTCGGCTGGCCACGTCGCGAGATGCACGGACCAGCGATGGACTCTCAAAAGCACAAAATGGATCGGCCCACAAGGAAGAAGAAAAGTGGGCAGGCCACAAAAACGATGGGCAGACATCTTTCTAGGGTTAAAGGGTTGGGATGATGTTGTTTTGATTGAAGTTTTCGTTTTGGTGTTTAGGAATAACTTGCTTCCATTGCTTCTTATATTGTCTACTAAATAGAATCAAAATTAATAAAATAATTAAACTTAGTCTCTATACTAGAACATAGATATAAGCTGCATTTTATAAGTTTAATTTTTTCTGTATTTTTAACGCTCAATCCTGAATATAGCGGAATAATCAGAGACAACCATGTGTAAAGACACCTTTCTATGTAATCTTATTTATGTAACTTTAAACAGAACAGAGAAAAAAAAATATGTATTAATACTTAACATATAACATATTGAAAATAGTATAAATTTACACGCAGTAATAACAATTCCAATTCGATTTTACCATTATCTATAATCGTTAATATTAATTACTTCTTTGTTCTAAAATACACAATGAACTTTAAAAATCGTCGTTAATTAATCTTGTACCTTGAAACAGATGCCACGAATTTAATAAATACAGAGTTATATATACACACACACACACACACACACACACACACACACACACACACATATATATATATATATATATATATATATGTGTGTGTGTGTGTGTGTGTGTGATATTGATATTAATTGATAAACATATATATATATATATATATATATATATATATGTTTATCAATTTATATATATATTTGTATTAATTTTAAAAGTCAATAAAATTAAAGAAAATAAGGCTTAGATTGTATTTGATTTTGTGATGATAGCCGCTAAGTAATCTGTAAAATATTTTATTTCATAGTTGTAGTGTCTGTATGACGCAAAGAGATAGCGTCAGACGATGATTGAGGTTCGATGCCCACTCGGGTTAATTATTTGTCCAAAATGACTAATTATTTGTATTTCCCTGTTTTGGTAAGATTTAATGCGGAGGTGAATTCTGCCACAAAATACGCTTTACGATGTATCCCGCATATACCTGTAGCACGGCAGGCAGATGGAACCTAGTGTTAAGATATTCTGTTCCCATTAAGACACTTCTGTTCCCCACTTTCCGCTGAACTCTCAGGCATTGCCTTATTGAGTGGCGCAACTCAACGCCGCACTTGGCCCCGTTACCTGAGCGAGGAAACGAAAATATTAACCCACAACGCACGCTTGTACCCCTGAGCCACGACGGCCTAATAAATGGTTCATTCAATTCACAATTGCTCACCATTTTTCAAGTAAACTCCTATTGCGTATTAATTATGACAGTTTTCCTCATCTGGACCAATAACGGTCCAAGGGCTATACAAAAACGGCGAGTTTCGCAAACATTTTAACATTGTAAAACAGGTTCCCATCGTCAACTCCACCCATATTATGTACGAGTTACTATGATGTTACCATAAGTTATGAAACGTTTGAGCAAAATGTCAATACAATTATCTGAATCAGTGTTGGAAAATCTATGGAAATTGATTATAAATTTAATTTACATTATTATATGAAATTGTCGCTTCATTTAAATGATGAATAATGTGCTCCTATAATATTAAACAATACTTGATTTATGTTTATATTCTGTGCGAAAATTTGGCGCAAAATATAACAGGAACATTTGTTTAAATCTTTCACAACCACAAATAAAAAAACAGAACACGCACGCACGCATATCATAGTAGAGCCAGTTTACTTAGTTTCACTTATGTGCCACCGGGACGAAAGCCAAGAATTCACGACATTGCGATTAGAGAGACGGAACTCAACGCCGCACATTATCTTACCAAAGCGAGAAATTAAAAATAATTTTATTATAATCGTCATCATTCCACCGAGTTAGAGTCAAACCCATTACCACCGTGACTACAGTCAGACGCTGTCCCATTGGGCCACGATGGCATAATTAAATAATAAAGTATATTAATAGATCAAGCCAACAAACATTTTCATAAGATGATTTACGATTAGCCTGTGAGAATGTATGTATGTTACGGGTCAAGCATGAATAATCATAATTGTTAACAAATGCTATTCATTTTGTCATAGATTAACTCATAGACAAACTTTATCACAACTTTATTAAAGAAATTTTGGGAATATATTTTTTTTGTGTTTTCCACATATGTCATAGCTTACCGTTTTATAAATATCAGAGCAGCCAGAATGAACGGACTACTGTTTCTGTTTACTTCTTTCACTTCGTCCATCAACCCGTGTCATCAACCCATTCATACACCCTCCGAGGGGTCCTCATGCTTTTTACGTAACCTTTACTCCAGCATCACCGACGGTGTGTTTTCGAAGGTCACGCAGGTTATCCCCAACCTGCTTTACCACTCACTCTTCCTTCATTTATCTTTTTTGTCATTCTTTCATCATTCATTCTCTCGATGTGCTCTCATCACCTGAACACGTTCTACTTCATTTTCACCGTGACATCCTCGCATGTAGCTGCTGTTCTGTCATATTCTGTAATAAAAATATTTATTTTTTTAAGATTATTTTTTTATATTTTGATCAACTGACTAGGATAGGATAGGATTCATTTCTTAAACGTCAACTCTTATTTCGTGTGCGCTTGTGACTTTTTCTTTATGATTGTTATTTTGTCGACAAAAAAACAAAAAAAAATCTTTCTATAAATAAAAAGTAGTTAAAATTACAAATTTGGATCCACATTCCTACATATACATACATACAACTTGCGTTTAATATTTTTCATAAAAAACGTTAGCTCTAAAATCGTTATTGTTATTAGAAGTTTCTCATGACATTGAGCCTTAACACCCGCAACATTTACAAGGCATAAATAATAATAAAATTAGATGAGTTGACCTAATTTTTCATTATTTTGTTAATTTAAATCATGAACTATTAATTCTACATATATTTAAATATAAATGATCTGATGTATCAATGACATCTTAATGTATTATAATGTAACCAAACATTGCAAGAAATATAAGTTTATATTCTTATTTATAAAAAAAGTTACTTTATATGGAGGCCAATATGGCGCAGTAAGGCAGTGCCTGACTGTAAATGCCATGGTTATGGGCTCTATGGAGGATGATGGAGTGTCTTGACACTAAGTTCCATTTTTGATGGAATATATAAGTAACCTTAATTGGTTATTATTTATACATATGTCACTTATTTAATAATACTTGTTTTAGAGAAATTTAATTTTAAACTTAAAAAATAAGTTAAAACGTAATTTATTATGAATGTAGGCAAATAATAATATTATCATTTTAGTATTAAATGTATTGCAACGAATTACAATAAAAAATTTATAGCTTTCATTATATACTTTTATGCAAACATGTGTATACATAATATTGCGCAAATGCTTGCAGAATATCAGCTAATCGTTAATATTAAGTGTATCTAGAAAATAATATAACGTTTGACCTTTTCATTACGAATATATCATATTAAATTTTAATATATTTTATTGTTTTATATTTTTTTTAAATTAATTCATTTAAAAAACTTATAAAACAATATAAAATATATTAGATTTGAAATTTAATCTTCCTATACATGCGCGTTTATGTGTAAGACAGAAGCTGCCATCAAAGTTTTTGCTAGCTAACAGATTTGTTGGCAATTTTATTTTTATACCCAATTTGGTATGAAACGTATGAAATGGTGAAATCGATGTTGATCCATCTGTAGACTAAAGTAGAACTGACAGATTGTCAATAGTCAACAAATCAACAATTTACTTAAAAAAGGTTGACAATTAAGATGGATTTTTTTTGAAATGTTATATTTGCATAACAAAGATTTTGCAATTATAAAAAAATATATATATTTAAAAATCAACCAAATTCACTCTACACTGCTATATAAGACCTGTGTGGCACTAAATAAATAAGCTAAACTTATTTTTCATATAAATCAATGAAAAACTTATAAAAAAATATTTTAAAATATTCATAGACACCAGATATTTTATTACGCGAAACATAAATCATATATTTATGTGAATCGACAATGTCGTACACATTGTTTGCAATATAGTTTCGAAATACGTAACAAGATATTTTTATATTATGTTATATTCCACAAACAAGTGAAAATTATAAAGTAGGTCAGCAATGTCATTTTGAATGAATAATATATAGATACTAGATACGAGAAAAAAGTTAAGTATACATAAGAAATCAATATTAAATATACATATATGGATATATTCATAAACTTTATATTTTAAATGTAGGCAGAGAAGGATTTAACAAAAAATCACTTCGCAAAACTCAAAAAAATGTACAGAAAATCATTTTGTCCCATACAAAGTTGGATTCAAATGAATACAACTACTAGTTTTTTATTATTTCATATGAAATAATGAAATAAAAAAATATTTATTGAATTACTTAATACATTTACTTATTCCACATTTATTAATTATTTTTTTTTAGGAACATTTATCGACTTATTGACATATTTATAAACATTTCGACGGTCCCTAGATAAAGTATCGAAAGTGATGTTTTGCTAATTTCTTTTATTACTATTTTGAACTACTAATAAGGACAGTTTCCTATTACAAATAACCATTGCAGCTATTCACTTTCGATTCTTTACTTAGAGAACATCGATTTATTCTGAAGTTAGAAAACCTTAAGTTGATTGAGATAACACATTTTGAACAATAGTATTTCATTCAATAGCCATATTAATTATCATCTATTTGCTAACTTGGTTTGTAGCTGTACAAGTGTATGAGAATAGCTGAGTTTCTTTAGAAATAACAATAAAACGCGGTCATTTTATTAATGGAAATAAATTATAATGTTATTACAACATATTCATTTGAATACGTATATTCAATAAATTAACATTTGGAATAGGTTTTTTGTATATCGAAATTATAATGATGCCAATCATGATGCAGGAACACAACGTGTTACTGTAAAATCAAAATATTATTTATTTAATTAGGCTTTCGAAACGTCAAGTTATATAAAAGTGTAATATTTTTAACTTTTTAAAAGTGTTATTTTACACTTAAGAAAGAAAAATACTTATTTAGAAAAAGTTTGTTTTATAAATAAATGTCAGTAATGTCAGTAGCGTCAGTCCTACAGGAAGCTACTACCGCCTCGGAAGGCAGTTCTGCTGAGAGGAGCCGTCAAGAAATACAACAGTTGCTCTTTTTAAAATATAGTTTACAATAGATATCTAACCATCATTAGCTTCCAGCAGCATTTAATTCCACGCATTATTTTAATTATAGTAGTGTTGGATTGAATAATACGCTTTGCTTAATAATATATTTTTTACTAAATTGTTCTAGAGGCAAGTCTAAAAGCACTCGTGGAATTTTGTTAAATATACATCCACATTAAACATGAAATGCTTCCAGAATTCGAAGGAAAGTGGGGAACGGAGTATCTTTGTACTATGTCCCATAAATTATTTAAAAATCAACAAAATCAGCTTCAATCAGCAATTCTGGAAGCATTGCGTGCTGCGTGGCGGAACTCAACGCCGCGCTTTGCCTTGACACCAGAGAATTATTTGAAATTATTTAGTCCACAGTAAACAGAATAAAATGTTTTTATAGGATTATAAAAAAATCCACAATATAAGTATAATAATCAATGAAAGTTGCTTATGATTTAACACAGTCATAGTATCTTAAACGATAAATATAGCTTATTAAATAACGATGATCTAACGACCCGCAAACGGATCTAATCAAGAATATTATTGATATACAAGGTACTTGTACAGATAAAATTCGTTTGGCTTACTAAAAATAACGTTAGTACTATAAGGCAAAATATCAATTGGTATATTTTGATACTTAGTATAATATGGTTTTATTTTGATACTTTATCAAATGTTTTTGAAGGACGGGCAAATGACCACTTTTCGTTATAGATACTGCACCAGTCCCAGGACCCAACATCGCGCTCTAAAAAATATTTTTAAATCTATATCTATTTAGCATGTAAGTTCCTGAAGGAGTGCAGGAGAGCATTAAAAGAGGATTTAACGATTTTTTTTTATATTTTTAATATGTTATTTCACACCTAGGAAAGAAAAATAGTTATTAAGAAAACGTATGAAAATTTAGTGGGGTTTAAACCCGCGCCGGATAGACCTTTTTAATTTCTATCTATAGGTAATATACACGCCAAGGAAAATTCTAGGAGAAATGTATAGCTTGGACATTTAGCTATATGTATAATAAAATTATAACAGATCTCTGCCCGGAATGTAACATGGAGGATATATGAGGAAATCTATTACAGGAGGCATGTATCAATGATGATTGATGATGATGATTTAAAAAATTTTGGTCTATTTGTTGGTTTGTCTGACTGTAACTTTGTACATGCGTTTTTGCACGCTAATCTCAGAAACGGCTCAATCGTTTTCGAGATTAGTTTTCACTGTTGTATTTTGGTAAATTTCCCTTAATATTTGAATAATTTAAGAAAGTTCATAAATAGTTCATAAAAGTTATATTAATATACTTGGTTCGACAAAATTGCAACAAAATAAATGTTTTATTGAATTGGCTGAAACTTTAGTTTTCATTGTATGAATATTGTCTTTAAAATTATATTATTAGAACAGGAAAGCAATTCAGATAGTAAATAAATAATTGAGTAGTTCAAGCGGGCAAAGCCGCAAGCGAGTCGCTAGGATACATTAAAAAATTAAAACAATTGCCTTTGCACCTATACCTTATGAAATACGTGATAAATCAGTTGTTATTTACAATACAAATGTACCTACACTTATTGACCGTATCTTCCTCATTTAACGAGGATTAACCAATTTTTTACGTTTTTTTTTTATTTAACAGCCTTGCGGTTTAATATGTTATAACTTGACGTTAGATCGTAGGTATTTATAGTATAATAATAGCTTTGGGAAATTGATAATTGTAAGTTATTATTTGAACTTTATCGATATTTATGAACTTCTGTTATTAGAACAAATACCTACCGTGTGGTTGTAATTGCTAGTCTTATTCGGAATATGTTTATAATTTGTCTACCTATTGGAAGCCATTCGTGGTCAAGTCAGAATGTAATTTCATTCTCATTTGGGAAAATGTATCTTTTTAATTTATCCGCTCTGTCAAGATATAACATGGAGATGACGTGAGGTCCTAACGCAGTGTCTCGAATTCCAGCGGAAATCGCAGAACAGAATGTTTCGACACTAAGTTTCTTTTTTTTGATTAACATATTTTATTATTGTAGAAAATTTTAAATTAAGTAAATTAAAATGGCTTTATTTAGTTATTTTAAAAGATATTTAAAAACCATATATAATTGAAGAATAGATAATTAAATTGATAGATGTAAAAATTAAAATGTATCATGAATATTTAATTAATTAAAAATTGAACAGTTACTAGTCCATTATTCATAATGTGAGAATTCTCTAAGATCAGAATGTATGAGTAGAAATGACATGAAGCACACGAAACTAAGAACAAGTGCGTTCTTGTTGTTAATCTACGTTTGTATTAACAACACCATTTGGAGGCTAGTTGTTGTGGGTTCGATTCCTACACGAATAAACGAAATATTTAATATTTTCACTTCTACGCTCTGTGCTCAAGGCAAAGCGCGGTTTTGTGTTCCGCCACTCAACACGCAATGCCTCCATATTTCGGCAGAAAGTGAGGAGCGGAGTGTCTTAACTCTAAGTTCCTTCTCATTCATTTTTATTAATAGTTACGTAACTGTGTAATAGCCAATTTTCTTCCTAGTCTAGCTACTTTTAATAACATTATATGCACATATTTTATTAAAAATATAACAGTTGTTAGCATAAGTTACTTATAATGTAGTAATAGGTGTCATTATAATTACAAGTACGTCATTTGATATTGTTTCCATTAGCGATTGTATTAAGTGGCGGTAGTGTGCTGCGTCTTTTCCGGTGTATTTCCAATATAAGCACAAACGACACGGCACTCGTGTTCATTACGTTCTAAGATATTGTCAAGACAACTTGTCATTACAATTCATATTTCAATATTGTGACTACGAGAGTATATGTGTATATAACAAGTGTAAATAAATTTATTGTAAAAGCTGGATTTTGTTTCTGATTTGTTGGTTCGCCTAACAGTTCAGAAGCGGGATTACGAAAGGATATACAAAATTTCCTGCCACGCTCATAAAGTGTAAGTAGACCATATATATATTCTTTTCTTTTTTTTCTTTTCTCTCATTTTTCTTACTCCTTAAAGATTAGCTGAATAATTTGTATGTAAATTGAGTTCTCTATAATTTTTAATTTTTCTATTCTGAATATAAGCAGAGTGTTGCTATTCTAATTATAGTTTTTAGTTACTCTTATTTCTTTTACATCAAACAAACAACAAACGGATAAATGAAAGATCTTCAATGGAAATTTAATAAATAGTTTTAACAGTTAAAGTTTACTGATGACGATGCGTAGAAATCTTGTACTTCGAACTTTTCGTTGTGTGGTGATTGGTAACCTTTATAACAGCCAGAGTGGTTTTTTTTATGAAGGGAATTATTGCATAAATTTGGAAGGTTGAATAATTTGAGAATACACTGGATGATGTGCATACCTAAACATTTTCCATTTTATAATACTTACGTAACGTTTCAGTTTTGAGGGTAGTTGATAAATTTAGAATTTGAGATTGTTTAAGATATACTTTAAAAGAAGTATACAATTGCTTATAGCATCTACGTTGGTAGACGTGATCGATAGGATATTAGTTCTTCCAATAGAGTATTTACTTATACGGGTGATAATTTAAAGATATTTGACACCATGATATTTCACACGTTTAAAGATATATGACATTCATTGGTCATGAATAATTTCAGTTATCAAGACTTTCTGGAATACTTATTTTGGAATATTTATAATGGGTATATTCAAATTTATTTATTACATATCTGGAATATTTCTTTCGTTGTTTGTCATTCTTTGGAAAGCTTTTACATCGTATAGAGGATATTGTATTTCGCTATCTATTGGTTAACTATTAATGATATTAGAATTGTTTTTGTGATGACAATAATATTAGTGAAGTAACTATTTTGTTGTCTTAAAAACGTCAATATGATTTTGTTTTATCATCATGCGGAATTGTTCTACATATATTCTTTATGTGTAGTATGTTTAGAATTGATGAATTATCTGAATTGAAATTTGTAAATATTTTCATTGATTTTTACTTCCGGCTTTGTCACTTTATTGAGAAGTGTCGTCTTGAGAGTTAAGTAAGAGAGTTTAAGAGTTATAAAGCTATTCTCGTAATGTAATAGTCTCTTTTTGAATGTATTAATTTTGAATTAGATTGTTTTATGGTATACGAATTTATTAACACGTATAATAGACACAAACATAGAAAATATATTCGTAATAGCTATGGGATCTAATATTCCAATGAAATTAAAGTACATGTGTTCTTATCTCAATTTATTAGTATCTCATTTTATTTGTGTTATGACATATGGTAAAAATTCCTTTCTTTTACGGGATAAATATATTGTGATTTGATAACTATTCCTGGTTTTGGATAATTGTTGTTAATGTAGATATTACAGTGTAGTTCTCTTTATCCCGTGAATCAATTCACTTTCTTTTCCGTTTGCTATTTGTTTGTTGTTAACATGATGTCAAAGTATTGGCCCTGTTTCACGTAATTGTAGACAAATCTAGATTTTATTTGTTTATTGGTCCATTATTGTCGATTGAGTGTTTTGATTTGTAATTTTCTCTGGAGCGTTAATATTCTTGGTTATTATTACTTTATAACGATTAAAAGTCGTGTAATTGTAAAGATAAAATATCATTTATGTGCATTTATGGCCAGATTATACAGTGTCGGTTAACTTATTAATTTTTATGAATTTCGAATGTCAAAGTTATTTGAATAGATTTTCAAATTCATAAATTTGAAGGAATTTTATGTTAATGTAATGAAGTTGATAAAAAAGTTATTATGATTTGTGCAAGTCTAAGCTTATATTGTTTGAGTTTCAGGAACATGGAAAATAATATTGCCCGAGGATAGGGCTTGAGATTGAATGATGCCCGAGGATAGGGCTTGAGATTGAATGATGCCCGAGGATAGGGCTTGAGAATGAATGATGCCCGAGGATAGGGTTTGGGATGATGGTGCCCGAGGATAGGGTTTATGGGGCGGATGGTGCCCGAGGATAGGGTTTGGGGTTGAGTGATGCCCGAGGATAGGGTTTAGGGATGATGATGCCCGAGGAAGGGGTTTGAGGATGGATGACACCCAAGGTTAAGGAGTTAAGCATTCATCCTTCATCATTCGTCCCTCGTCATTCATCCTTCATCATTCGTCCCTCATCATTCATCCCATATCATTCGTCTTTAATCATTTTAATCTTACCCGAGGTTAAGGATAATGGATGGATTATACCCGAGGTTAAGGGTGATGGATGGATTATATTTCAGGTTAAGGATAATGGATGGATGATACCCGAGGTTAAGGGCAATGGATAGATAACATTTCAGGTTAAGGATAATGGATGGATGTTACCCGTGGTTAAGGGTAATGGATGGATGATATTTTAGGTTAAGGATAATGGATGGATGTTACCCGTGGTTAATGGTAATGGACGGATAATACCAGAGGTTAAGGGTAATGGATGCAAAATACTCGAGTTTAAGGATAAAGGGAGCTTAAGAATCAGGTTAGTGAAGTCATTTTTGAGCTCATTAAAGAAAATGAATAAAAATTGATTGATTTTTCGAAATTTGAATTGATATTAAAGTATTTCTTTTAAATTGTTGTAATTGACCGGAATGGAATAAATTCATAGCGAGTCGTTCCCAAACGACGAGAATTAAGTATATTCATTTTAACAAATATGTTAGTATAAATGTGTTTACGATGAGACACGACGCAAAATTCTTATAAAATAAAACTTTTAAATGGCTATTGGTTGGTAAATGGTGGAAATGATCACGGTGTAGCAATAGATACAAATAGAGACATACGTAGGTAGGTAGGTACAGTAGCTTAAGTTATGAATCCTAAAAACATGTTTGAAATAGTTTTGATCTGAAAAAAAACATATATATAAAGGGGAAAATAATGATAATGGTAACTACAAAAAAATGCAATGTATAGCTGAATGAAGTGAATCGAATTTAAATTATTCTTTTTATTTTTATTTTAGTAGCAAAATTACAAAAAAAAATGTCTAGTGAATCTATGATGTAAGTCTTACCATTGGCTCAGAAATATATTTAGATTTATTTTGGCTAAGAAGAGCCGACAAAATACTCAAGAAAACAGTATTTGAAGATAAAATTTACTTAATACTTAATAAAAGTACAACAATCGTTACTTTCCAGTTATAACATCGACATCCTTTAAGTCCATATATTAATATCGTTATAGTAATATAGGATACAAGCTTTGCCTAGTAATTGAAAATTGGCTGTGGAATTTTATAATGCATACGAAGATGGAAAATGATGCAAATTTAATATAACTTATGCCTAAAGGAAAATTAAGAGCATATTACTCTATCTGTCAACTTGTTGTTATTTGTTTGTTTTTGTATATTATCAATTCCTTGTTTATTACAAGTAGACTTTCAAATTATTAGATTACGCGTACAGATGACATTTGTTGAGGACAGTAGAAGTAAACCTTAAAATAATCTGAATTAAAAAAAAAATAACCAAAAAAACCAATCGAATTCGACACGATTTTGCCCACCAATCTCCTTTTGTTAATTCAGAAGACGAATTTTCCGCAGATTTAGTGTATTGTTGATCGGGATGTTTCATATTAATTTTAGCTTGATATTTCCATGTCTTCATTAGATAATTAGTCCTGAGACAGACAGACAGACGTACGTAAGGACAGGACTTAATGCATAAGCGTTTGTAGATATTAAGCACTTATTATTTTTTTACATGTGACTGGCAACGGCTGTACGTAAGAGCTGATGGTCAATCTTCGTGACATATCATTGAAGAGACCTTTGTCCAATAATGGACGAGGACAGGCTAATAATCATGGTTGTGTTGAGGATCATGGTTCATAACCATGATCCTCAACACCATGGTGATGGACCATGGTGATGATATGGATCGTGGTGATGATGAGGATCGTGGTGATGATGAGGATCGTGGTGATGATGAGGATCATTGTGATTATGAGGATCATTGTGATGATGAGGATCATTGTGATGATGAGGATCATTGTGATGATGAGGATCATTGTGATGATGAGGATCATGGTGAGGATGGAGATTATGGGGGTGAAGATGGCAGTCATTATGGTTGTGATAATGTGCTTTGAATATGGGAGTAATGAGGCGAGCGGTGTCACGTTCTGTTTATTGTATTTGACTGATCATGGCTACACAAATTGTGTGTTGAATATTTTTTCAAATGAGTTGCTTTTATATGTAAGATTTGTACAATGTATAAAGTAAACGTGTGTCATTAATTATTAGCTGTGGTTGAGTTGAGAATAACCTTGATAATATATATGGATCTTTAATAGGAAATAGAGTAACTCTATACAGTCATGTTGGTGCTATTTAGCAGTACTAGTATATGAAAGTTAATGAATGAGGCCAGTCGTGGCGCAGGGACACAAAGTGTGACTGTAAAACCGACTGGTTGTGGGTTCGATCCCCACTCGAGGAGATGAAATATTTACTTAAATTTATATTTCCATTTCTTCGCTCTGGTGTTGGTCGAAGCTAAGCGCGGCGTTGAGTTCTGCCACTCGACACGCAATGCCTCTAGAATTCGGCAGAAACTGGGGAACGGAGTGTCTTGAACACTGGGTTCTCTCTGCCTACCCTGCAGTGTGTGGGATACAGCGTGAAACCGATTTATTTATTTTAAGTTAATGAATCTGCTTAGTTTACGAATTGAAATGTCATTAATAATAACATGCTCTTTTAATGTACTAAAATAAGTGTTCGGTATTAAATAGGAATCTTCCATGTAGCGTTGTTAGTATTGTTTAGCCAAATTCTTGTGAAAAAAATAATATGTAATAGTTAAATTATAACATGAATGTATATGGCTATGAATGTATACTGATAGCTCATTGTGTTAATGAGAATTATTGAATTGTATAAATCTACATAATTATATATTATCTAATATACATAATTATATAATTGTTGTATAAATCTAAAATCAAAAAACCTCAAAATGTATAAATACAAAAAAAAAATGTTTGCAATGTAAAATATAATTTATAAATATTTTGTATAATCAATTTAATTGCGTAACGAATTCAGTGTAGTTAACATTTACTTTATTTAATTTTAGTCTAGTTTTATGTAATAATTATTTTGATTTAAAGAAAATTACGAATTAAGAAAATGTATTTCAAATTGTATAATTTACATATTATGACATGTGAATATATCTAATTTAATAGTTTTTGTAAATATCCTCACTTGTGCTAAAAATATAATTGTTATGTAACTGTTGGCACAAAACTAAAGCTATTTAAGTTAGGACATTTAAAAATTGTGAACTATTCTTAAATCGCGAAGGGACTCGCGATTAGCAGGATGGCCGAGCTGTTAGCATAAGTTACTTATAATGTAGTAATAGGTGTCATTATAATTACAAGTACGTCATTTGATATTGTTTCCATTAGCGATTGTATTAAGTGGCGGTAGTGTGCTGCGTCTTTTCCGGTGTATTTCCAATATAAGCACAAACGACACGGCACTCGTGTTCATTACGTTCTAAGATATTGTCAAGACAACTTGTCATTACAATTCATATTTCAATATTGTGACTACGAGAGTATATGTGTATATAACAAGTGTAAATAAATTTATTGTAAAAGCTGGATTTTGTTTCTGATTTGTTGGTTCGCCTAACACAGTTAAATATAACAGTACAAATATAACAGTACTTTGCCCAACGTAATTATTAAGCGACTTTGGGCCCCTAATCTCTTCATTCACCAATGCTTGCTTGCAATGATCGAAAAGTAATAAAAATAACAGAGTCGCCGCAATCACATAGGTTCGCTCGATTTTTCTTTTTTTTTAATAAATAAGACAACGTTATGTCGTTTATTAAAAAAAGTCATCGGCCACGACGAAAAATTTTTTTATACAATAGAAAGAAATAAATTTTGCGACCTTAGATTAGAAAAGAAGAGTGTGAGAATGAAACTCTTTTTTTTACTATATATTTTATTATATCACTATTTCCTAAAGTTAATTAATTTATTTTATATCATATCATAACATCCTACTGATATTATAAATCTGAGTAAGTTTGTTTGTTACGCTTTCACTCGAAAATGACAACCGATTATCATAAAACTTTGTAATTGTACACAATATATATTCTTAGAGATTTTAGAAAGGACATACGTAAGTTTTAATAGTAATTATTATTGCTCTGATTTTTATCCTGTGGCTATTATATAAAAAAACTTTAAACAAGCGAAGCCGCGTTTAAGTCTCTAGTAAATAATAAAACTACGTAA
Organism: Heliconius himera; assembly: GCA_021202915.1. NCBI lineage: Eukaryota > Metazoa > Arthropoda > Insecta > Lepidoptera > Nymphalidae > Heliconius > Heliconius himera. The sequence continues at coordinate 197,011 of JAJHJA010000658.1, read as the reverse complement.
GCATAGTGAAGATCTATGAAGAATTTCAATATCGATGCTATTTCCAGCGACTTGTTTGCTTTAAAATGTTCTCATGTCATGTAACTTGTGCAACTAATTATCATATTCTTGGCAGTTAAAGCTTGTTGCTCATAATCACAATTATTTTTATTTTTATTAAATTTTATTAATATTATTTTGCATATAGGATTAAAATGTAGTAATGCATTTACGATAGTTGTGGGTTCGATCTCTAATTGGGGAAATATCCGGTTTCATCCAAATCGATAAGTCTCTAAAACATAAATTGACCTCGCCTCGGCTAAATAAATATACATATCTCAACTGTAAATATAAATTTAAATAAAAATAAAAATTATAATGTGATATGTAATATGTTACAAAATAAAATAACATGTACAGGTAAAAATATTACATACCTACCTATATTCCAAATATTAACTAATATCCTGTAACTTTGAAATAACACGTATAAGAAAAATATATTATTTACATTCTTAGAGGTTAGTCGAGGCGCAGAAGCACAAAGTATGACTGGTAAACACTTCTGGTTGTGGGTTCGATCCCCAGTCGACGAAATGAGATATTTACTTAAAATGTATATTTCCATTTCCCCGGTCTGGTGTCGAGGCAAAGTGCGGGATTGAGTTCCGCTACTTAATACGCAATGCCTTCAAAACTCGGCAGAAAGTGGGGAACGGAGTGTCTTATCGATAGGTTCCGTCTGCCTACCCTGCTGCGTGTGGGATACACCGTGAAACTGATTAATTTGATTTCAATTAAATTAAAATCTTTATACCTATGTGTAATCCTTACACACCTTCACTCATGGTAAAATACGACATGACATAACATTTTAATTTAATTACCATAATATTTTTAAGCCGTGTAGTCTACGCCTGTTAGAATCACTGCAGAAGTTGAAAGAGCACAGGTGAAGGCCGCCCTGACCGCATCCGCTTTATAGTGATTCACCTGCGTTTTATCGATGTCGTGAGCATTTGTAAATTTTATTTTTTTTTTGTTGTTAAACGCCGCCTATATTATAATCGACATATTTCCATGCATGGTTATTTTCTTCAAGTAAAAAAAACATTGTTAATATATATCATTTATTTTTTGTTGTATACTTAGTTAGACCTTTTTTTTATTCAAGTAGGAAATAGGTTTATATGACTTGCTTGATAATAAAACTTTAATTTAAAAATTTGCGTTTTCTTTTAGTTACATTATGTCTAAAATTATATAAAAAAATAATTTAAAGTGTAAACATAATTATAAGTGGTTTTTGGTATCGCAAAAAAAAGCTATTTATACGTAAATATATGAAATGATGAATGTTTGACTTTCAAGTGGTATAGAGTTTTAAAAAAGTTAATATTAATTTAATTTACTAATTTATAATCAAGTAATGTTTTTTTTAATAGTAGTGTGATGACACTTTATCATGTTATCGACATGTCATATTGTTTGTTCGATAAATATTTGAAAGGTACAACACCAAAAAATTAAATTTGTTAATTTGATGATCGTGAACGGCATTTTTGATTTATGATCAAAGAAGTTATAAGGAATATTACACATTTTATGTTTTATTGTATCCATAAATAAAAAAAACGCTTCTGATTCAGCGACACAGACCGTTATATGGTCATCTTATCACAACTAAAAGTAAAGTAGCATTTAAAGTAGGTCGTAGTCTATTTTTTTAGCTTCATGCTGTATCTCGCACATAGCAGGGTAGGCAGAGGGAACCTGGAAACGTTTTGTTAAGATACTTGGTTCCCATTAAAACACCGTTACTAATTTTCCGTCAATTTTTTTATAATTAAAATGGTTTAATTGTATTAATTATTTGCAATTTAGTATTAAATTACAAATCAGCAACACGTGCTTATGTTTTTTCCGAATTCTTTCCAATAATTTTTATATTTTTTATATTAGAATAAGTAATATGTATTCAGTTTTAATATGTTCCAACAATTATGAATGCAATCTAACTCTCATAGTGTTGTTACATGATATTATCATCTTAGTTATCATTTCCTATCAAATATCAGGTCAAAGGTCTCTGAGCGAGCGAGTCAAAACACATCGTGATGTCTGTTCATAGATTATTATTATCCATTGTCCTTTCGTATTTCGACATATGGCACATATTATAATTTCATTACTGCTAAAATGGATATTTCGTAAGGCATTGATGGTCATATTTAAATATATTAACATTATAATCAAAGCTCGTGACGTGAATATAATGTATCTATAACTTTTATGTGAGAATTCTGTATATTTGACACTCTATATTTGGAACTCAATATTTAATTATGGTTGAAAGTGGTAAACGGAGTGTCTTGACACTAGATTCTGTACGGCTACCCTGTGTGATGAAGAACAGCGTAAAGCTGAAAAATAAAAACAGCCTAGTTATACCTACAAATACATATTTACGGAATGTATTTGTTCATTTGTGGATTTTTTGATATTATACCAAATTCTGATTTAGAAATATAAAATGAAAATTTTGTTCATTTTAAATACATAACGAGATAACATTTTATTAAGGTATTAATCATTTTCAATCTCAATTAATATTAAAATTGGAATGAAAAAATCATGATCATAGAAATAGCCGTCTCGATAATAAAAAAAGCCGTCAGATGCGAGTCGGATCCATCCACTGAGGGTTCGGAACCAATTTCAGGATTGCAGATCAACGAGAAGACCAGTGACAAGAACTACAATCGTATGTTGTGCTTTGTGATAAATTTTTAAGTTAAGTTTTTTGTCCCTTATTTATACTACAACTCTTCACATTTTGCCAAAATTTCTTAATTGTAGGTCTAAGGGAAATATCTTATACTCCTATATATGGATTTTGACTTCACGAAAAATGCGGGCGGGCGTATATACTAATTTTGTATGTTATTAACTAAAACGATGTCTTACATCATAGACATCGCCAATTTTTCGAGACATTTGTAACAATTCCTACAAAATTGTGTAGAAATAAATTGTTATTAGTACGATGAAGTTTTTTTAACTTGGGTGTTTTTTTATCATTTGTTGATAACTTTGAGCTTGATGTTATTACATTGAAAAATGTTAATTTTAAAAGATTTTGTAGGAACAAATGTTTCGAAAATTTGGCGATGTTTAATAAGGCAACATTGTAGTTATTGTCATATAAAATGAGTGCATACGCCCGTCCATATTCGTCGTGTTAGCTTACTACAAAACGATAAAAGTATTTCGGTACAAACAATGAAATATTGAACTTTAGGCAACATCTTATCGATTTTTAAGATATAGATATGCATGTAAGAAAGCGACAGTATTACAAAAACAGTTACAAAATGTCAAATAATATTACAGTAAATTATATCAGTACAGCAAATACCACTGAGGCCGCCACAGAGTGCGGAATTCAACGCCGCACTTTGTCTCTTTACCAGAACGAAGAAATGAAAATATCCAATCCATTCCGCTGAGTGGAAATCGAATTTAAAAGTTTTACATCGTGTTTACAGTGGCACGCTTGTGCCGCTGCGCCACGACGGCCTCTTCGGGCGACGGATGGACGTTGAGTTTGCTTGACTCAAACGTTTTCTTGGAACTACTTACACAGATCAGAATTTTGACAGAATTACAAAAATTTTTGATTTATTGGGTATATTTGATATATTTGGGTTATTTTGTAGCAATTTTAGCATTTTAGAGCCAGCAACAGAAAAAACCCTCGGTATCCACATATACGTTTATTTAAATAAATCAGCTTCTTTCGCTGTATCCCGCTCATAGCACGATCCGTTCCCACTTTCAGGTCCCATTCCTCACTTTTCGCCTTAACGCCGCGCTTTGCCTCGACACCAGAGCAAGGACATGAAAATATAATTTTTAATATATATGCACAACCAGTCGCTTTTACAGTCACACTTTGTGCCCCTGCGCCAGGACTAGCCTCTAGCAACAGATAGGTCTCTAGCAATGTATATTTAAATGTAAGATATTTCCCTACTAAATTCATTGAAAGTCATTTACTCAGAATTTGGATATTGAACTTGTACCTAGTTCTCATTTCAGTACTTGTATCACAAGGTCTTTTAATGGCTACAATATTAAAAAAAACGTTCTTCACACAAGACAATTGCTACATCAAGAATCATTAACAATGACCTTTGACACTAAAGAGTGCATTCATTCAAAGCAATCACATTTTATTTTTAAGAGTAATCTATGATTACAAATGGCATTTACCATAATATAATGGTGTGGGTACACTAAGATTGTTCGAATTATTGTTTCTATTTTCAATTTCGCTACACTATGAAATCTGAATGTTTGTTTGTTTGTTTGGGACGTTATTCAATAATATTTTCATGAATAGGGTTAACAAAGTTTCGTTTCTACCGATACCGTGCTAATGTACGCTGAGATGTTTCATATTATGCGATAAATTTTATGGCGGTTTTCACCAATGGATAGCGATTCATGAGGAAATATTTTTGTATAGTACCTAATACTTTTATTTTAACTCCAGCGGGCGATGTCATGTAGGTACAGAACACTAGTAAATAATAAACAAATTATTACTAATCAGACAATAGATAAACTAAATTGTCAAAATATATTGAAAAATTAAGAAAACACAATGTGAGTAACAAATTTAAAAAAAGTGTTTTTTACACATATACTCAATTATATTTACCGACACCCAATTTCTTTTCATATATCTGGTCTGATTCTTATTTTGTTTCTATTATATATTCTTATTTTGATACTATTCTATGTTACTTTAATTTGGTCATAAGTAAAAAGTCAAATACTTATAACAAACAACGACCATATCTATTAAATTATTAAGTATACAAATTAATTTTGTCATGTTTTACCGGAAATAAAATTTTCAGTAGTAAGTATACCGGAGAGGCCGGTCGTGGCGCAGCGGCACGAGGTGTGACTGCAAAACCGACTGGTTGTGGGTTCGATCCCCACTCGAGGAGATGTGAAATATTTACTTAAATTTATATTTCCATTTCTTCGCTCTGGTGTCGAGGTTAAGCGCGGCGTTGAGTTCTGCCACTCAACACGCAATGCCTCCAGAATTCGGCAGAAAGTGGGGAACGGAGTGTCTTAACACTAGGTTCCCTCTGCCTACCCTGCTGTGTGCGGGATATAGCGTGAAGCTAATTAATTTTTTTTTAATTAAAGTATACCGGAAAATAAATCCCCCGAAGTACTACTGGTACTGGTGTACCGATACCGGTACTACTCAGTAGAGTTAGCAACTTTCTTTAGGAATTTTGCTGAACAAAAAACGGAGTAATTGAAACACCTTTATTGATATTTTCCAGAGTTTTTTGTAATCGCCTTCACAAATTTGCAATAATTAAGTATTAAGAAAAAAGTTTTTTTTTTTTCAAATTGTATCCTTCGTTTTCTAACTCGTAAGTGGAAGTCGAACCACAACCTTCACGCTTGTAGACAGACACTGTCCCACGATGGCTTCAAAATATTGACACTTTCATAAAAAGACTAATAATAAAATATTTTAGAAGTTAAACTTCTAAACATTATGAAATTGTAAAATCAATAACAGTCATTTAAAATGTAATAGTGCATATAATGTTTTAGTACAATCTGCCTTGTAAAAAAGTGTAGGCGTTATTATGTATTTTATTGATATATTAATACTACTTGGTCTTTAGATATTGCCATACATATATTTTAACAAATAAAATGAATTATAAATCTAACATTATTATATCACTTATCTTCTACTGTCTATTTTAACTTAAGGCTAAGGCATATTTCGGAATTAAATTTTGTGACAAAACTCGTGTGGCGTTTGTAAAATTAAAGCCGAAGATCCGTTGAAATTCTTGTACATTGCAACAGATAGTGAAGCCTTTATTCACATCGTACCATTCTTTATTCCTCATCCACTCTATTGTGTGACAAATGTCGCGACAAGGTATCTTTTTAAACGCTTCAGATAGCGTCAAGTCGGCTAAGTTAATTTGGATAATAGCGACCGCTTCATTTTCTTTCGGGTTATATAATACCTGAAATCAATAATAAATTATAATTGATTTCATTATAATAAAAAAAATGAGGTAGAGAGAGAGGAGCTCGGATACGGATACGGAGGAGTTCATTCATATTTTAGACTCATTTAGGTTGCAAGTCCCAGGCACTGTCCTGAACTCCTTAAACAGCAACGCGATGGGATGTCTGGTAAGTTAAGAGTTTCTTCTCTTCGTAATGATTGGAGGTCGATCTATAATCGAGGGAATAAAATATACGGGAAGAATAACCAAAATGAAGTATCTAGACTCTAGAAACAAAATTCAACTTGCACACTCCAATAATGTAATATTGTAATGTATAATTGTGCTATAAATATATATAATACATAAATCAAACTAGTACCTTCCATAAGTAGGGGGATATCGGCTGCTTATCATGCTCGTCCATTAAGTACTTATTTGCATCAGATGAATTCAAGGTTTTGGATGATCCTGTCCATACTTCCAAGCTCTCATCCAGACTTTGCACAAGGTTTCTTATCCGCCACTCCACTTCGTCCCAATTCTGTAAAAGATATATCAAAGATGCCATCATTACGCCTGACTAAATATCTATTTCGGTTCTAGGTTCAAACATTATAATTATAGGATTCAAACAGGCACATCATATTTGTGGCGTTAGATTTGCGATACGTTATGAAAGATATATAGCATAACTAAGTAAATGGATATTACTATTTTTTTTCAGCTTCCCGCTGTATCCTGCATACAGCAGGGTAGGGGGAACCTAGTGTTAAGACACTTTGTTCTATACTTTCTGCCGAATTCTGGAGGTATTGCGTGTAGAGTGGCAGAACTCAACGCCGCGCTTTGTCTCGACACCAGAGCGAAGAAATGGAAATATAAATTTAAGTAAATATTTCATCTCCTCGAGTGGGGATCGAACCCACAACCAGTCGATTTACAGTCACACATTTTGCTCCTGCGCCACGACTGGCCTCAATTTATTTGTATTATTTGTAAATTACAATTTGCTTTGTATTATTTGTAATTATAATGAAAGATATCAGTTTTAAAATCAAGGTAAGGTAAATTTCAAGACTTACCTCTGTCCCACATGTACTCCAATGAGGTACGACGTTCAAATAGCTATATGTGGCAAGTTGAGGTACTCCAGGAAGAACATCCTTGGGATTTATTAACTGTCTTTTTTTGTAGCAACACGAATCTATTGTGGCTGAACGTGGGTCAATGAAAGCACTCATCTGATTTTGACAATCATACATAAAATCAAATTCAAAAGGTAAATGGCTACTTTTACTGAAGTTGGTATTAATAAAATCTTTGGGAATAATATTTGCAAATGATGGACTTAAGGTGTGTTTAGCAAATACTGGCACTTTTTTGTCAATATCAACACATACATAGTAAACACCCCAAACTTTTGATCGTACATTAAAACCAACGGTCACCAACATAGTATGTTCAGCAACTTGGCTACAAGAATTACTTTCCTTTTTAGCTATTGGTTTGTTTTCTTTGAGGCAATATAAATCTTTATAATCAACTAGTTTTCCATTTATTTTGAATGTAGACTTCTCTATACATGTTGCATAAACAGTTTCACGGTAGATATTTTCTTTATCCGTAACATGGTTCATTGGACAGTTTAGCAATAAAGTATTTCCTCTAGGAATTGTAATTAAACCATCGACTTGCTTAAACGGATACCATTCTCTTCTATATGTTATAACAAATGGCTGTTTCCTATTGAAATCACTTTCAATATTCAATGTGCACTCTACAAAATAAAAATTAGTGGATGTTATAATTGTTGTACGCGCAAAAATAAACTTCATTCATTAAAATCCTATACTGACCCTGCCGATTAATATTGAAAGTTCGTGTAATTTCTCCAAACATATTGCTCACTTTACAAGTATAATGCCCAATATCACTGGAATTCATGTCGATTATAATTTCCGTGAGAGACTCATCTAATTTAAGACCATTTCTGTACCAATCTACCTGAAATGTTTATAAGTGGAATGTTAACTATGTCTGCTATCATTGCGCAACGGTTACATGAAGACATGTACTGCAAAGTAAAAAGATTTATATATTATATATTTTATTGATAAATAATTTATTTTCATCCTTTTCAGTAATAAAATTTATTGTTTTTCAATATATGAGTAAATTTGTACGTGCTAAAATATAATGTAGCATACTTTGAGTTCTGTATCGCTGATGGCGTCACATCCTAAGATAACTGTTGATCCTTCCTTATATTCTATTTCTGTTTCTTCGTCAGTCAAAAATTGGGGTTTTCTACCTACAGTGATCTTTTTATGTGATGAATCAGATTGCATAAATGTGCTAACTCTACAAGTATAAATTCCAGAATCACTTAATTTTGCATTCATAAGATGAAATTCGCCTATTGCTATGATCCTCCCATTCTAAAAAACACAAATATAAAAATAATATATTTTTTATAATTTATCGATTTCTACCATTTATATATTTAAATAATCCTAATTTTACCTTATACCAGCGCACCAAGTCTTTTTTATCATGAGGTAAATCACATTCAAAGTTAGCAAATGCCCCTTCTTCAAGTAGTATATTTACAGTACTACTATCTGGTTCAGGATATTCTAAAAATAATATACTATATTTATATATGTTAGAGAATAATTGAGGTCAGTCGCGGCGCAGGTCCACAGGCAACAAGTATGTAGATTCAATTCCTACTTGAGAAAATTAAATGTTTAATATTTTCTTTCTAAGGTAGGAATCACCTGTTATGAGGCAAAAGCGCGGCGTTGAGTTCTACCATTCAAAACGCAATGCAATCTAAATGTCTAAATAGGAATGGAGTATTTTGTCAATAGGTTCTGCCATGTACGGGATATAGCGTGAAGCTAAAAAATGAATTTATGGATACAGTAGATTATTGAAATTCAGTAATGCGAGGTTCACTTCCGAATAAGTTCCCGACAGTCACCATGGCTAACGCAAGCAACGATTTCACTGTACCCTGTATATGAATAGTAAAAATCGCTTAATTTGGTCTTGTATAAAAGGATTTTTCGAATTATACGATTTTATGTCGATCCCTGCAGCTTGAGCACATTTTATTCCTACTCGATACGATTTTTATATTCGCTAACGTTAATACACTTGATGTCTATGCAGCAAATGTATGCTCGTTCGTTATAAACTTTTTTTAGTTCCTTCAACGTACCTTGAATAGCCACATTGAACACTTCTGTAGCAGTACCTAGTTTATTTTCAGCTTTACATTTATATGTCCCTGCAGCGCTTTTGTCCAAATTTTTAATTATTAATGTTCCCTCTTCATCAACATCATACCAATCTGTTCCTATAATAGTATAAACTGTTATAAACTGTTTATATTAAACATAGTTTCAAAGTGTTTCAATAATTTTTACGACGAAATCGTCGAATTGGCTATCACTTCCATCTAATTTTAAATCAAAAGACTTTAAGTAAAATATTCCATAATCGATCATTATATTTTACTTGAACCTTGTAAGTATTTACAGTGCCGAAAGTATATAGAAAAAAAAAGTGTGTTAAATAACATCTGGCACAAGAGGGCCTTATATTTTTTATTATTTAATATTAGTATAATAAAAGAAAGACAGGCTGTGAGGTGGACGAGTCGTAACTCGTGGAAACGAAATAATTAAAATTTTCATTTCCTTGAGGCAAAAGCTCAGCATTAAATTCCGCTACTCAACACTCAATGCCTCCAGATTTCAGCGAAAAGTGGGAAGCTGAATGTTTTAACACTAGGCTCCCACTTTCTACATGCGGGATTCAGCATGAAGCTGAAAAAGAAAATAATAATATTTAAGTTCAATATACATCTATTTATCTGCCGCAAAAATTCTTACCGACAGCAATATTGTCATCATTTATTGTCCAGGTAATCGTTGGTTTTGGGTTGCCCACAGTTTTGCAAGGAATTCTTAATACTAGATCTCCAAATACTCCTTTCAAATTTTTGTCGATTAATGTATTTACTATAGATGGTTTTGCTGTAATGTTAAAATTACTTATTTTTGTTATAGTGTAGAGTAAGTTAAACGTTACCGATTTTCAACAATATAAGAAAAAATATTGTAATTTACTTATTATTATTGCTTTAAATAATATTTTAATAATAAAATTTAATTTTTCACTTAAAGTTCACTTTAAGTAATTAATATACTTTTAAGAATCTCATAATCCTAAGGTCGTCGTGGCGTGCCACGACTGTAGGATCAATTTCTACTCAGGGGAAGAAATTATTTACATTTCTTCGCCGCTCTACATCTTTTTCTTGGTAAAAAGATGTAGAGCGGCGATAAATTTCGTCTCTCAACACGCAACATCACGCACACGCTAACCAAATCAAGGGCTTCATCAAATAATAAAAAAATATCGACTGCAAACTGCTGAACTTTAAAATTGCCTTTCCAATGACACGAAAAGGTATGATTAATCAGTGATGCTCCACACTATTCTTGCTCTATCTAAGACATAGTTCAAATGTTGATCATCAGTCCATTTGCCCCATAAGAATATGCATAACTTTAGATATGTTTTTGTCACGAGATCGAGTAGTGCCAAAACCATGTACTAAAATAGTCATTGGTATGCATTGGTCTTTATCTGAACGTCAAAACACATGCCCATGCTACTTCTTTATTTATGCACTTAATGAATTTTAAACAATTTTAAAACAGCAAATATAGATAAATCAGTTTTTTGCTCGATTGTAATCGATATAGTTTAAAAATATCAATTTGATACTTTTCCTTGATAAACATTTAATTTCCGTTTAAGAGATATTTGTAAATTACGGAAAAAATAAGAAAGCTGTGAAGTAAAGATAACAAAAGTATCAATTTCTGTTTTTACCTGTGACATGGACTTCATATGTTAGATATACTGGATCCAACGAATTATTTGCCATACAAGTATATATTCCGTCATTTTCAAATTTAGTTCGTTCAATTTTTATACTATTTGTCTCATCATCAGCCTCGAAACTCCTGTTAAGTAATGCATTAAATAAATATTTTATACTTATTAAAGGAACTAAATTTGTACATGCATTATGTGTGTATTATAGATTAAATTATTACATTCCTATTATAAATTATTAGCATTTCTAGAGTTTTTTGGGGGGGGGGGCGATCACCGAGCCCCCCAACCCTCTTTATGCTCATGATAGTAATGTTAATCTGTAAACTATGGTATGGTTTGTTTCTACCTGATTGAAAACACACACAACAATGGTTGTGTTATATTTGTCTCAGAAAAGTTTTGTTTACAAGTAGATAAATTATTATCTCTCTCGGAATATGAGAAATTACTTGTTGAGTGGTGAAACTTAACGCTAGGCTAGGTCCAGCCCTAGCTGGGAAATGAAAATAATTAATTCGATCAGATAGATAGTGTCAAATCCACAACCGTCGCGAACAAGTTGTTACATTCCTCTATGGAATCTGAAGTTTTAAATAGTGAGAGATTAGGGAAAATATTCACCGTAAAGCTTTTGACTCATTTGTTGAAGAACTGAAAAAAGTCCAATGTACTTCAGGTTTAGGGACACCATAAACTGTACATGTCAATGTTAATGGACTTCCTATATCTACATTTATTTCTGTCACCTCGGGTGTTTGTATGTAAATAGAAGCTACAAGAAACAAGATATCTCTTTTTAATTTTGTAAAAATTATTAACATAACCCACAAAATATTTCTTTATTAAGCTCTTATTAAGTACGAATCGAACAGCGAATGTTTTAATTATTAAAATTAATTTTAAGTTAGTAGTAGTAGTTTTAAAAATCAATAATCACTAAGCCGATTGTAATGAAAATTTACAAAGATTATACTTATTCCATTTAACTTGAAAAATAGTAAAATTTTTTTCTGCATTTTCATTTAGAACCTGAATATTATATAGGTGAACTAAATGTAATTATAGATAGAGGTTGATCAATCACAAATTTGGAAAAAATTAAGGGAGGGGTCATCTTATCGTCATAAAAATAAATATTTTCTTAAAATGGAAAGCTTATAAAAGAAATACTACCGTTACTGTTAATAAATATTCTTAATAAAAATCTATTTCCAAAGGTTAATTTATAAATAACTACAATTCGAATTGAATAGAAATAAGTAGACAATTAAAAAATATATCTTACAATGTATATTCATTTGGAAATTTTTACGTGCTTTTCCTAATTTGTTTGTAGCCTCACATGTGTAAACAGTTCCGTGGTTGTCTAAATTTGCTTTAAAACTGAAAATACAGATTTATTAAATTTTAACATATCAGACATTAGACCTCCCACATTATCGTAGTGCTAAATACCATATAAACATTATTTCGACAAATATTGCTTCTTATAACTGTAAAAAACTAAAAAATGTAAACCTTTACAGGATAGGCAGAGGGAACCTTGTGTTAAGACAACCTGTGGGGAAAAATGCTGGAATGTGGAAGGTGGAAGTGCTTGCCAGAGTACAGGCATTTCGCGCAAGCGGGAGGTCGCGAGGTGTGCAACTATCGTGGGCGGACATCGTACGGATCAGGAGGAGAGCGGACGAAGTCCTGATCTAGCGATGGCGAGAAGAGCGATTATTTAATGCGAGCGATCCCACCTTCCAATTAATCCTTCGCAGCGATATAAATTTTACGATACATTTTTGAGACATTAAGTTATAAGTAGCGGATTTTAATGTCGTGCTTTCTTAGATAATGCGGAGAAATGAAAATAATTTTAACATAACCATTCCGCTTTCCTTTCCCATAAGGCCAGTCGTGGCGCAGGGGTACAAAGTGTGACTGTAACCGCGAGTGGTTGTGGATTCAATTCTCACTCGATGAATAAATTTAAGCAAAGCTACGAAAAAAAATCCCCTAAACTGGGATCACTCCGCAACACCACTGCGTGACATAAATAATTTAATTATTCAATATAATAATACGTGCTAAGAATATAGGTAATTAAATAGTCATCATTATCAATGCAATGTCATTACGTAAGTTCTATATATGGACTTATAATATTACAAACAATATTATATATAATATGATAAGCAATAAACCATGGTTACCGCAAAATATTGCCACTGTAAATACGATGTCTGCCTGTACTTGTTATGTCAACATTATTTTCAAACCATTTAATACTAGGTAAAGGGGCACCATCGGTCGAACAAACAAGTTTTACACGATCTCCTGCTGCTGCACTAATAATTTCATCTTCTTCGTCAATTGTTGGAGGATCTGAAGAAATGATACAAATTTATAAAATATGAACAAAATTATACTAATATTATAGCTGACGAATTGTGTTTGGTTAAACGCGGCGATCTCAGGAACTTGTGTTCATTTTAATTAACAAAGAAGGCTATTTTAGTTTGTATTAAAAACGACAATCAGAACTATCACATACACTTAGAATGTACAAAAATAACTAAGAGTATATCTGTAGTACACAATTCTTAATCATCGTAATTTTACCAGTCCAGGCCAGTTTAAGGCCAGTCGTGGCGTAGAGGCAGAAAATATGACTGCAAAATCGACTGGTTGTGGGTTCGACCCCCAATCGAGGAAATGAAATATTTATTTAAATTTATATATTGAGATCTTCAGTCTGGTGTCAGGCAAAGCGCGGCGTTGAGTTCCGCCATTGAACACGCAATGCATCCAGATTTTGGCGGAAAGTGTCTTAACACTGGATTCCCTCTGCCTGCCCTGCTGTGTGAATCTAATTTTTTATTTTATTTTACCACTATGATATTATGATATATACTATGATACCGCAAGTTAAAATTATTCATCGTACTGTAATAAAAGCGATTTTATCGTCTTAGTGAGCTTCAATATTACTTAGAACTTATATTTAAATATATTATAATAAGTAAACAATAATATATAATAATATAATATATTGTTTACTAATTAGTTGCTTAAAACAGATTCTATATATTAATATTCTAAATATAAAATTATTGGTTCTTATGGTTTAAAGCTTATATTGATATAATTATTCACATCTGAACCTTTTCCTCAATATGACAAATTATTCTTATACACATACTCCAGCTACAAATAGCACAGATAGTATAGATAATAGCTAGTTATTATATATAATAACTACAACAATTCTACAAAATGATAAAATGCATGAAAATATGGCAATATACAAAAAATACTTACATTCAATAAGAACATCTGTTGCATGGCTGTCTTTACCAAGTTTATTATAAGCTGTACATATATATATCCCTGTATTAGCTTTCGTGACATCGTTAATGACGATCGTATCTTTTTCTTTATCCAGTTTAATGGCTTTAGCTGAATTATCATATTTAAATGACCACATTATCTTAGGGACAGGGTAGCCACGTATAACGCTAAAAAAGTGGTTCATTTTATAAGATGTAACAAAAGAAGGCTTGCTATGAGAAAATAACACTAAATGATTTATAGAACAACGAAAAGCTCCAGGCTCAGTAGAAAAGGAAATTTATGCAAAAAAAATTAACTTACTTGCATTTTATTACTGCGGTAGATCCAGTCCTGAACGTAAGACTGTGTATGCTTTTGTTTATTTTTGGTAATTCTGTAATGAATTTATTATATAATTTATAAATATAGTAAGAAAACTATTTTTATTTAATCTATCTGCTCATGTCATTATTATGATTTTAGGCAGGACGTGGTTCAGAACAAAGCGGAAAGAACGCTTAAATGCGTTAAGTACTTAACGCATTTAAGCGTTTCAAGATTCTCTATTAATGTCATGTATATTTTGTTCATATTTCACCTTCATATAAGGACACTTTAAAAGATATATTCTCGCTTTGATATCCATTGGAAACTTCAACAAAATAATTTCCTGCATGGGCACTATCTACATTTTTTAAAGTAAGAGTGGAGGTAGTGTTCTCCGTTGACAAATTGTAGTTATCGTCATGATTTATGGGAGTTGAGCCTTTGTTCCAAGTTATCGATGCTGGAGGATACGCATCTACGATTACTTTAAAATTAAATGAGTCTCCATACCCTATGGTTTTATCTGAAAATGACATATGAATATTAACTTTAACAAGAAACATTTTTATTATCCAATAAAAATCAATAATAAGCGCACTATATAAAACTTACCTATAGGACCGTGTAAAATTTTTAAGAAAGTTTTTTGTTTTGTTTTAATTTCAATAGACGCTTCATTTTCACCTTCAGTATTTACAGCTTTGCATGTAAATGTTGAATTTTTATTTACTTTATCTATATTAAGAATACTTATATATTCGTATGGTAGATCAACTGGTACGACCTATTAGGTAAAATTAATTAAAATTAATAAAGTATGGGGAATTTGTTTATAATGATCAAAAACAATAGTTAAATGTTTTTTTTTTATATTCAAGAGGCCAGTCGTGTCAAATAGTATCGACATCATCGAACATTTCAAATGGTAAATTGAATTTTATCACAATAATATCATTGAGTCGTCAACAGCCATTCTTTAATTTTAATTTATTTCGCTTGAAGTAACATTAGCTGTTCAAATTAGGTTACATTGGTCTTTTTGTATTTAGTGCTTTACTTCTTTTACGTGATAAACGTATAAGTAGTAATAGCATTTAAGTACCTACTACCTTTATTTGGCGTACAAAGAAATAAAATTAAAAGAAATTTGATAAAAGCTTTTTAAAACAAAAACATAATATTTTTATTCGCATATGATTTTACTTTCAATAGACAAATAGTTTCTTTCTCATTTAGCAGCAAACTATTAGACTGTTAACTTTATTTCTAACATCTACCATGTTGACATACAAAAAATCTCCAGCGCCTCCTTCGGTAAGTAATGTAAATCATTTAACAGAACAAAAAACCTTTTCTCGAAATTGAGTTAATCATATGATATTATAGATCTGGACACATCATGATCTAAAAAAGTAATAATTGATGGTCGATGTTATCATAAAATCGAAATATTTTTGAAACGGCCACGACTTTTATATATTAACAAATCTCTAGTACATTTTAGTAGACTATAAATAAATATAAATAATAATCTACACTCATATCAATATAATATTTTGTCACTGAGTTGAACTATAGT
This sequence comes from Heliconius himera, assembly GCA_021202915.1. Lineage (NCBI taxonomy): Eukaryota > Metazoa > Arthropoda > Insecta > Lepidoptera > Nymphalidae > Heliconius > Heliconius himera. Next base: position 180,811 of record JAJHJA010000658.1, on the reverse strand, counting down.
ACTTACTTTAGACAGCCAGTCCGAACCTGTAGAGTCATACCATATGACGTCGGGTTTGGGATAGGCATTGATCTTACACTTAATATTTAAAGGTTCATCAAATTCAGCATCAATTTTATGTCCGTCCACAATAGTGACTGTTGGTAATTTGTTTTCGATCTTTTTTTCTACGATAGAAAACACGTATTAATGTATAATATTCAACTATACATATATTTCAAATTCTTAAAAAGATCTTTGGTTAGTGTAATGGAGACAATACATGTTCATATTTTAAATTTACCTAATTTGACGTTTTGTGGCTCAATAGACGTGGTTCCCAATCTTATAATTTTTTCTCCTTCTTTCGTGTAACCTGTAACCTAAATTATCAATATAATTCTTTTTCTTATAATAAACAAAAAATGTATTTGTTTGTACAATAAACATTAATAACAACAATTTTAAAAAATAAACCTTACTATGAGCTTAAAACCATTGTTACTTGGTAGAAACGGCTCAGTTGCATAAAGTTGATCGTCTTCATTAATTAACTGTAGAGGTAATGTTGTAATGATATTATCGTCTAAATCTTGAAGTATAACATTTTTTAAGGTAACGTCTTTATTATAATTGTCTAATTTGATGGCCAAATAAGATTTTTCATCTAAAAATATATAATTATTATTGTATTTTTTTAGCTTCATATATATTGTACATATTCATGCGCTTTAAAACATTTTTAATTATAGTATAGAATATTTTAAAATTTAAATAGTTGTCATTCTTTATATTTCATCAATTTATTCATACCTGGAATAGGTTTAGTAGCAGTTTCCTTTAAAAATGCTGGTTTAAAAGTTGAAAAGCCATGACGAAACGTTACTAAGGTAGAACCAGTTACTACCACTGAAGCTGGTCCATTTGATTCGAAAACAATAGTATGGACTCCTGGTTTTACTTTTACTTGCTCTATCTAAAAAATACAATATAACAATTTGCAGTCCATATTTTTATTATTTATTTGGAAAAAACTGTGTATTTGTGAGTGGTATCGAATTAATTGGTAAATTACCTATTATTATTACTTACTTTTGTTCCATGAGTATGTATACTTTTATCCTTTTCTGTATCTACTATCTCTCCATCAGGTCCAATTACATGAAATTTAGGATCATCTGCTGATACAGATACAATAACATCCCAAACTTTACTGTCAACATTAAACTGAAAATATGGTACAACATGACATTTTATATGATATGATACCTTCTAAAAATCCGCATGCTCACGCTTACCGTACACCCTCCCCATTAGAAGCTACTTTGGTATTAATCCAAATAAAAATTATAAAATCGTTGCAATAACCTTGAATCAGTATTATGTGTATATATCTTACATATTTCCTACATATTATTTGAATTTCAAGTAGGCAGTAAAAATACTAAAATAGTTACTTTGAACTAATCAATAGAATATTTTTCCTCTACGCTTAGAAACAACTGGCATATCCATAAGCTGATTAAATTCTTACTTGCATTTGTTTTTCTGAATCCTTCGTTATGTACTTTTGTCCCAGAGTAGTTTTCACGTGTTTTACTGACTCTATAATGTAGTCGATAATCTAAAAAAATATTATTGAGATATTAGTGACAATTTAATTATAGTAGCATATTAAAATCAGTATATCAATACTTATTTTTTAACGCTATTCTTTTTAATTCGCGTCAAACTGTGCAAGAAAAATAAAGAAAATATGTAATCACCTTATTCACATCATGTTTTTCTATGTGAAAAACTTGTCCGGACGTCGCTACTGCAAGCTTATCATATACTAAAGAATTACCAGAATAACATTCTCCAGTCAGTAGAAATGTGACCTACAATGAACGTACAAATATATACTAAATAAATAAATGTGTTAATAGATAATTTCGTAAAAAAAATATAGTATATTAAAATATTAACAAACTTTCGTACCTTAGTTGATTTTTTAAGACTTAAGCTTTTAACCCTTTCAAAAAGTTCATAATCTTTTGCTGAAGCATCTGTGTAGACATATATAGATGAGTCTGGTTTACTTTTTTCTAGTGCTAATTCAATGCCTGTCATTGCATACTCGGGGCAGTCGTCTCCTCCATCCACATTAATATTATCTAAAGCTCTTTTAAATTCATTTTGATTTCTTGTTATTGCTCTGACTTTTGTACCTAAATAAATAGATAAAAACTTAGTAGGTATATAATATATATAATTATAAAAAAATACACATAATAAGCTTTTAAGGTTTTATCTATAATATTTAATTAATAAAATTTTATTATGACGTGCCGTTTCCCACATTCTATCGGGATACATTGCGTGTTCAGAGGTGAAACTAACATTAGACAGCAAAATATATAAACCTATATTTAGAATCCGTTGTGGCGCAGTGGCTGATTATTTAACTGTAAGCACGTCGGTTGGGTGTTCGATTTTTACCCAGGGGAATAATTTGTTATTTTCATTTCCGCGCTCTGGTAAAAAAACAAGGCGCAGTGAATGAGTTCCAGTGAGTTCCATCTCTCAACAAGGCGGTAAAGTGGGAAACGGAGTGTTTAGACACAGCATCCCCTCTGCCTTCCCTGCCATATACGGGATGCACCGTGATGTTAAAAAATATTATTTATTTAAAAATTGTGAACATTACCTGGATCATTGAAAGTTACTAAAATGAAATCGTCTATTCTACTCCCATTCGATTTCAGAACAGCATCAAAAAGTAATTTAGTTTTTTCCTTCACTTGATATATTTCATCTGACATCGATCCTGTATCATCAATGACGAAAGTAAGGCTACTTTTTGATAAATCTCCGTAAACTAAATACTGAACTAGACATATTATTAAATAAAAATAAATTTTGCGAAACATTGTTCTTGTCACCGCTAACGTGAGACTGGACCGCGCACTTCTATTTTATACGAGTCTCCTTATCATATTATTAATTCTTATTTATTATTAGTAGTAGTTACTGGGAGTTCCCCTGCACATTGCGTCAAAACATCGTCTTCATATTTCACATGTGCCAGCAGATACTATAAGAACACTATAGTTCAACGTAGGTCTCAAATTACACGAAGTAATAAGACTAAATGACTACTTGTTTAGTTGTTTTTGCCTGTCCTACTTTTGTCTGTTCAATTCCCACTCGGCGGAACATCTTTAAAATTAGGCGGAATATGAGAAACAGAGTGTCTTCTACTTTTTCCACTATACGGGAAAAGGTGTGAAACCTCAAAAAAAATGTTTTATTAATTTTATATTAACCCATAACAATAGTAACTACTAGACTAATTTTAAAAATTGCGTTTTTGTTTTTGTCGTGCGCTGTAATAACTATTCATATCTATAATACCTACTATAAAATAAAGTCCAAATTTGAGGCCGGTCGTGGCGCAGCGGCACGAGGTGACTGCAAAACCAACTGGTTGTGGATTCGAATCCCACTCGAGGAGATGAAATATTTACTTAAATTTATATTTCCATTTCTTCGCTCTGGTGTCGAGGTTAAGCGCGGCGTTGAGTTCTGCCACTCAACACTCAATGCCTCCAGAATTCGGCAGAAAGTGGGGAACGGAGTGTCTTAACACTAGGTTCCCTCTGCCTACCCTGCTGTGTGTGGGATACAGCGTGAAGCTAATTTAATTTTTTTTTTTATAAAATAAAGTCACCCTCCGCCTCCGTATGTGTCTTTCTAAGTATTTTTCTTCTAAACCACTCAACGGATTTTGATGCGGTTTTCCCCATTTCTATTAATATAATATTTCTCAAGACAGGTTTATATAAATTTTATTATGTGTACATTCATTATTATGTAATTTAACATAAATACGATAAATCTGTATAAAGTCCTATCCGTAGAGACACTTCCGTTCCGTGTATGCGCTGCTTTAATAGTAAGTACTACATGAAAATAGTGTAGGAGAGTATTGTTTCTCTTAATAAGATCTACAAAAAAGTCGGTGATAGCACATTCATGTCTTTTAAGGATAACGTATAGTAAGCCTATTTCTGTCTAAAAATAATAATTTGGATATATATTTTTATTGTGAAGGATATTTGTCCATAATGGTATTAATCCTTATCCTTTTAAACACTTTATAAATTTTCAACGTTAAACGAAGATAAAATATGCTCTTTACACTATTTCGAAATTACAAACTACAAGCTTAAGTATGTTAACTTTATTCGCTGTAACATAAAAACCTATTAGATATTTCCCAATCAATTTTGAAATTAGTACAGAACCGGGCGGCGGGTTTCTTCATAAATACACTTAAATAAACAATTGACTCTTTCGCGGCTTCGCCCGCTTGAATGTAGTTCATAGGTCCTAGGTAGGTTCCTAGGTAGTTACTTTTAAATAATACGACACATATTAAACTTGAGAGATAATAAATTTAATTATTATGGTTATCTTACTATAACATTTTTTTGTTTCAATTAGTCATCGGAATAACAAGATAATTATAGAAAATGAAGAAACCGACTGGATAAAACTAAAAGTAAAAAACAAGCCCAATAATATTTGATTAACTGTTATTGGGATTAATAGCCTGGACTCATTTAAATTTTATAAACAGATTTAGTTACTCGAAAATTAGATTGTGACTATGTTAATCCTGGTAAACCATTTTGTATGTTTCATTCTCTTTAATTTTATGCAATCGGGTTTCTCATTTTCTTATTCCTATACAAATTGTTTCACGCAGTGTTTAGCACTACATGAATGTGGGCAGAGAGAACCTGGTAACCTAGTGTTAAGATTCTCCGTTTCCCATTAATCCTCTGCTACTGATGTGGCTTAATTTTTACTATCATGCTGACGTGGTAGTCCACGAGACGTATGTTAGTCTTTTATTTGTTTTATATTGTAAATATACTTGACCCTTATAAATAATAGAAGCAATCAAGCGTTAATAGAAGCAATTGCGTTTGATCAACGAGTAAGTCTATACAATATAATCACATCATATACATAATAATCAACCGTAATTCCAAATAACACAAGAGAAATCACTGCCGCCGCGCCGTCGTCACGACGATGTAAGTAGTGAATTCTATACTTCAAAAATTGGTACCTAGTACTTATGCTAAATAGTAAAAGTAAATCATTATTGGCCTTAGTGACAACGCTATATATATACGTACGTATATTATATAACATGGGAAAAACCGTACGGTAATCGATCTAATTGACCTTTATTGACGATATCTATTAAAATATTGAGGCCAATCGTGGCGCAGAGGCACAGGTGCGTGACTGTAAACGCAACTGGTTGGTTCGATCCCCACTCGATACAATGAAATATTTACTTAAATTTATATTTTCATTTCTTCGCTCTGGTGTCGAGGCAAAGCGCGGCGTTGAGTTCCGCTACTCAATACGTATTGCCTCCGGAATTCACCTGAAAAGTCGAGGACGGAGTGTCTTAATATTAGGTTTGCTCTGCCTAGCCTGCTGTTTTAAAATTCAAATAACTTTATTCAAAATAAGAAGTTACATGCTTAGTTTTTTGAACGACAAATAATTTACCATCAGTTTACTAAAGTTACCTCAGACCTGAGAAGATCCGGCGCAAGAAACGCAGCGGGACTTATTTTTATTAAATCAGTTTTATACAAATACATATTTAATTATTTGTGACAATGATGACCTTTGAAACAGACTGGAGCGAGCATTTCATTTTTAAGGCGTGTTATCATTTATAAAATCATTAATTTGGTAATAACCTTTAACACAAACGTCTTTTCACATTTTTTTTAATAACGATAGTACCTCTTTTACGGGTGCAACATATATTGTAAAAAAATATTGCAAAACCTTATACAAAAAAATGTATAGAGGGTTCGTCAATTATCAAAACGCAGGATTTATATTTTACTTTAGGGATTTATTATTTAAAAACATTAATTTCATAAAAATACTAAACCACTCTAATAAACTCGGCTAATTTAATTTAATTTGTCTATAATAAATTTTCAATAATAACAGAACATACAAGAGCCAGATTGCAACCAGACCTTCGTTATTTTATAAAACCTGAAAGATTATCTGCGTAACCCAATACCAGTACACTTAAGACCAGTCAATACTATCAAGGAATATGACATTTGGATATTGGTTTCTTTGGCAGTTATTAGGTGTATAAGGTGTATAAAATAGTACCTAACTTTCGTTAAATTATAAAACTTAATAAATTATAAGCCGCCTACGAAATTATAGGAGTAAATACCGGTTTGCTTCACGTTATTTAATAAAAATGGCTATAAATTTTTCTTATTGTAATTTTGCATCTATGATGTTGTAGGCGCTTATAATTTATAAGGGTTTAGAGGTGTCTAACTAGACGGGTTAAGAGTACTCATGACAGCAAAAGTAATTTATTTTATAAGTTGTTCATCTTATTACAAACAATACATTTGAATGTAAATAAATAATGTACTATACTAACAATTTTATTGTATGTGGAAAAATATTTTCATAATGAAATATCTTCATAAATTCTTTGAGATCGCAACAAAAAACGCAGCCTTTTGATGGATTTCGCCATTGCGAATTTTTCATCCAACTTGTTTTATCACAAACATCTGTACACGGAGGGTTGCAAGAATAGTCGGAAGCTTGCGGTATATTTTCTACAATTATTGCAAGTCCCTTGAGTCCATCTTTGTTAAATATTATCTAAAAAAAATTATTATATGAATATTTCCAATATTATCTATTAAAGCCAATAAAAAGTGTCATTTTAAAGTTTTTTTTAGCTTCACGCTGTATCCCGCACTTACCTGCACATAAGAGTGAACTTGGGAACCTAGTATTAGAACACTTCCGTTCCTAATTTCGTTGAATGGTGGAACTCAACGACACCAGAGCGAAGAAATGAAAAGTGGGAACCGAAGCCACAGCCTGTCATGCTTACAGCTACTTATACAGTACACGCTTGTTCCCTGCATCCTATTTTAATAGATTTTATTATTATTGTCCAGCTGTGGGTATACTTACTAAAGAAACCAACAATCTATAAATCCAAAAAAAACTATTAAATGAAACAATTTAGACGATATTGCAAATTTTTAAAATAAACTATTAATATCTTTACCTTCCATATGTAACGTGGGACATTGTGACTCCGATCATACTTATCATTTATTATTGTTAACTCCGATATTCCTATCCATACTTCAAGATATTGATTTAGTGATGTAGAAAGAGTTCTTACGCGTCTTCCTACTTCGTCCCAATTCTATGTAAAAGTAAAAAATATTGATATTAAGAACTAAGAAAATAAATAAGTTTTACAACATGTTCTTTTAAATTAAAAATGATTAATGATATAAACGCTGAAAAATGCACTTAATCATCACAGAATATCTGAAAGTGATAATGAAAAATAGTAAAATACTTATTTTTTTTAAATAAACTTTAAAATAGTAACATGAATAACCCACTTCAGTACCACAAGAACTCCATTGGGTGATAAAATTTCTATAATTGTATACTGCAATTTGTTGTAGCCCTGGCAACACATCTTCTGGACTTAGAAGTTGCTTTTTAGCAAAACAACATTTTGAGACCCCAGTTGTTCTACAACCTAAATCATCTTCTGATTTAAAGGACAATAACTGCGTTTCTGCATAATCTTTTGGCATTTGATTTCTCATTTTAATATTCATAGAATATTTTATGAAATATGTAACATTCGTATTTTTATCAATACAGGCATCAAAAATCCCAATCCACTCCGTTTCTAATTTAAACCCGATACCCATTAGCTCAGAGGGCTCTTTAACACAATATTTTTCACTCAATTTGTTTTCTGTCAAATGCACATCTTTGTCACATTTTAATTCCGATATATCGATAACTCCGAATTCTTTTGTCTTAAATGATGTATTTTCTAGGCATTTTGCTTGAAGTGTGGTAGAATAGCTACGTTTACTATCGTACATGACGGAATTCAAACAAATTATTTTGATATTTTTATTGATTTGTACGGACCCAACAATCCAAGCTGCAGAAGTTGATAAAAACAACGGCATATTTCTATGGAAAGTCACATTTAATTGGCATTCTGTAAAAAAAGGCATTATTAATGAGCATCAAGACAAAATTAGGAAATCATATTGTTAAATTTTACATTTCACCTTTATTGCTTTTGATTTCAAATATACGGTGAATACTTCCTCTTTCGTTACTTACTATACATTTGTATATACCAATTTTCTCAATTTCCATTTTTAAGGAAATCGTAGAGTTTTTTGAAATTATTTGAGACCCCATAGACCAAACTATCTGTAAATACGAAAAAAAATTCGCTGAAAACTTTAGAATTTGATATTTTTTATACTTTGTTATATTGCATTAAGTGTCTTGTTAACAGCAATATTTTAATAGCAGTAATGAAAAGTCTACCTCAGGTGTTGGATAACCATCTGAATTACAGTCTAAATATGCCAATTCATTTTCTTTAAACGCTATTATTGTTTCGACTTCGTTTCTAAAGAATGGCTGGAAGACCACAATCACTTGCTTATGAACTGAAATTGAGCTTTCTATAGTGCTTATTCGGCAACTATATACACCTTTATCATCCAATGTTGCATTCACCAGATCAAAGTCGCAAAGATCGTCTCGTGAACAGTTCTTAATAAAATATCCATCCTGAAATACAACTAATCTAAATTAAAATCAGAAATTTAACAAACCGATATACTAAGTGATTATTTATTTTAATATATAATAACGTAACCTATTTGGTGATAGAGCAGATATAATATACAGGCCATCACAATTTCAAATGATTACACTAATATTTCGAAAAACATTTGCACAGCAAAATTTAATTTACCTTATACCAGCGAGCATATCCTTTAAAGCGAGTTTTATCTTGCCGTTCATCACAAGGCAGAGGTAAAGATGATCCCAAAGGCAATGTACTCTTCGGCCTTAATTTGGGCACAGGTGGGATTAAATTTTCTGAAAAGCATTTTTTACAAGCAACGATTCCAATATGAAACATTTTTTGACATAAATAATTGCTGATATAATATGCTAATAAAAAAAATATTTTTTTAAGAAAAGATCAATAATTTATCTGGAAATGATGCACTGTATGTCTGTATCTTCTTAACTAGATTTTAATAAAATATTCGCTGAATGAAACAAAACTTTGCCTTGAACGAAGATGAAAAGTAAAATTTACTTTTTTTCGTCGTTTCTCTCTATTATTTTTCGTTATAACACCGTACCTGATACCAGAGTAATCACTTACCATTTACTATTACTTCAGATTCAGTCCAGTTAATGCCATCAAGACTTTCAACTGAACATTTATAAAAACCTTCGGCATTCTTGTTAATGTTATTTAATATCAAAGTTGCGTTAATATCAATTATGTATTCATCTGTTTCTGAAATAAATTTTGTATCATTATTATTATTTTAAATTCATTTAGTAAAAGTAATTAAAATAATAAACATATTTGTTGTTAAATATTTGGCAAAAATGTAAGGTACGATACTAGATCGCACGTGCGGCTTTATTTTGTATCAACTCGTATATTATATAATGGATATAGATTTTAAAATATACTACTTCAATCATATATAAAACTCTTACAGTTTAGTTATAGAATAAACATTCATGGCTTTCGAGCATGCCAATTTAGCAACAAATATTTCACTTAGCCTAAAGAAAATTGGATGGAGATTAGTCGATTAAATAGTAAACTATCTCAAAAAACTAGTTTGCTTGTAAAATAAGGTTACTCAGTTTAGTATAGTACCTCCCGCGAACCGGCATTGCTTATGCAAATATTATTTAATATTACAAACAAATTATATATATTTTAATATTATAACATGAATCTTGAAGTATTTAAGTAATTTACCTTCTCTTGATAGTAGCTTTACTTTTTCTCCCGATCTATATTCCCATTTTATATTCGCATCCGACGATCCTTCTGAAGTTGTATTACATGGTATTTTTAGAACTAAATCGCCTACAATAGCTTCGTATACGTAGGTAACGGGTGCTGGAACTATAATATATTTAGTTAATAACAATAAAATAACAAAGAAAATAAATAATAATCGTGCTATATAAATTATGTATAAATTACAAAATACTACATCACATACTACTTTATATATACTAATATTTATAAAACATTAAAATAAGTTAGCGTTTTATTTTACCTGTTGAGCTATCCACTATATTTCGATTTATTTGTAAAATAACAGATTTTTCATCTTGGCCAACCGCGTTTGTGGCTTTACAAGTCAATACTCCTTCCTTATCAACTTTTTCAATAGTCAACACACTTCCGTAATAGGGAGAATCATAATTTATTATCTTTAACATATTAAAATCAAAGCATGAGTAATCAGCATAAAAATAAAAACATAATTCTCACAAAAGCAAATAGAAAAAAAATATTTTAAAGGAAATAAAAATGTACAATAATAGACTTATATGATTTTTTTCGATGATTGTAATCTCCGCACTGAGAACTCCAGAATGCAGCAGATATTAATATATTATATTAATATATTATATAGTATAGATATAGTATTTTCTTCGATATTAATAACTTTTATAGTTTTTTTTTGCTTACTTTGGGCTGCACCTCCCGCCCATAATTATCTACCCATGTAATATCGGGTACTGGCACCGCATGAACTTTACATGTTACGGATATGCTCTTGTTAAAGTTTACATTAATTTTAGGTTCCGATAATATATTTATTTCTGGTGCTATTTCGTTTGGCTCTTCTGCAACGAGAATGTTAATTATTTAATATTTAAATTAAATCAGAAATTAAATCAGCTTCACGCTCTATCCCGCACACAGCAGGGTAGGCAGAGGGAACCTAGTGTTAAGACACTCCGTTCCCCACTTTCTGCCGAATTCTGGAGGCATTGCGTGTTGAGTGGCAGAACTCAACGCCACGCTTAACCTCGGCTCCAGAGCGAAGAAATGGAAATATAAATTTAAGTAAATATTTCATCTCCTCGAGTGGGAATCGAACCCACAACCAGTCGGTTTTGCTGTCACACCTCGTGCCGCTGCGCCATGACCGGCCTCTTTAAATATATTTATATTTAAATATATTTATATTTAGTGTAGTTTTTTAATATTGAGTTAACTAAAAGCGTTAGTGTGTGATATATTTAATTTTTTTTTTCACAGATAGGTAACTTTAGTTGCAAGACATTGCTTTGCAAATTCAAAACATTGCTTTGTGGCAGAACTTACCACGGCACTATACACACGACTTATAAGAAACACATTACCTCTTTTTTCTATTTCATGGTCAGGACGTTGAATCGTCGGGATGGTGACTCGTCTAATCTTTTCGTTTGTATCAGTATTTCCAACGATCTAGGCGGAATATTTTCAATATATGCAGTTAGTTATTTAGTTTGACTTTTCCTACTAAATAAGTCTCATATAAGCAAATCATCATCAACAATGCGAACTGTAGGGTAAGCTATCAAAAGAATATATTCTTAACTAATATCCCACCAGCTGATTTAAAAAGAATATATATTTAACACCTACCGCTATACGAAACGTCCTGTTAGGTACGTCAAAGGGCTCTGTGACATAAATTTGTTCATCTTCGTCGATCAGCATTAAAGGTAAAGTAGTTGAAATAATATTATCATTTACATCTACTAGTTCGGCGTTCTCTAGTAAGACGTCATTTGCATCGTTATCCAGTTGTATCAATAGATAATGCGGTTCTGAAGTTATTATTGAATAAATATTTTTATGTTTAAAAATTTATAAGAAATATGATAAAGAAAATGAATGAATGATTTCTAATTTATTATACCTGTTAAGTTACCACTAGGCTTTATTGAAGTTGCGTTTAAAGATGAAGGCGGGGTTGTTGAAAATCCGTGTTGAAAGCATATACTAGTCGACGCAGTTACTGTTACTAAAGTTCTTGTTTTCTGATTCAATTTGATAAAGTAATTTCCATTTAATTCTTTCTCTAACCTTACTATCTGAAAGTGAATTAAAAGATTATCAGCAAAAACAAACTATATACATACATACATCAACTTTTTCTCTTGTCCACTTTTACAAAAACCAAAAATAAATATTTTCTATATTTAAAAAATGTTTGAATAAAAACTTCTTCCTATGTTAAATCCATACAAATTCAGGTGTAAAGTTTTAACCAAAGACAATATAGCTTTTTTCGATTATTATTATTTAATTATCATCATCACTAATAGATTTAATTATCCGTCACTATTATTGTGATTTGATTATCCATCTCGATCATAATGCGATTCTATTTATTTTTTATTTCGAGAATTTACTGTATAAATTAAAAAAAAACTTAAATGTTAATTAAGATTATGAATACTATACGAAAGCTAAGGTAAATGTTACTTACAGAGTTATTTTCAGTCTTCACTACATTTAGAATGTTGATTTCCTCTGATTTAGAATTATATACAGAAAAACGTGGATGACTAGATGACACGCATAAAAACACATTGGAATTCTTACTATCTACAGTGAACTAAAACAAACAACAATTGTCGTATTTGAGTGATGTTTACACAATCATTATTTTGACATTTTTATCATTGAAGTGTACAAGTAAGTTGTCTCAATGTATAAGTAAGTTGTCTCAATCTTACCGGAATCAGTTGGTCAAAATTATCTTCCACAAGTGTTCGCTTCAAAACAGTAGTCTTACTTTTCAAATTATCCGCAATGAAATTAATAATCTGAAAAAACAGTGATAAATTAATCTCACTTGTATAATAACCGAAAACGTCGTATAAACACGTATAAAAATTTAACGGGACTCAAACTCATGTCTCTCGGAACTTGTTTTCGGAAAGCACAGGCTCGAGTCCCAAAATGTGAATATTTCTAAATATTTTTTTCTTTTCAAAACAAAACAGACTTTCAGGTCCAAATCAGGAAATTGTGAAATATTTTTAAGGTAGTGAAACAAACCATGAAACAAACGTATACATATTTATGAGGTACATGGTACATCTTAATAAGATGAAGATTAAACTTAAATATTCCTTTCACAAACATCTGAACCTTCCACTCCATTCTCAACCTTCCGCCCGAATTTGAAAAAATGTGTTATTAATTAGAGTTCAATGCCGCATTAAGTGAAATATATATTATATTAACCTAAATTACCTGAGCAACGTCATCTTTTTTTATATTAAAAATATGTCCAGACGTAACTTCAGCTATTTCATCATAAACAAGATAGCTTTTCTCTTTTCTAAACTTATTTTTGGGACACTTGCCAGTTAAAAGGAAATTCACCTGTAATGTTAATTCTTGTTAAAGAATCAAAATGCATTAAGAGCCAAAGCAAGCCAGACCTTCGTTAATTTATAAAACCTCCTCCAGTTCCTGTGCCCATACATTCAACACCGGTAAGCGCTATTAGAGAATATCGAGTTAAGATTGTGGTTACTTTTATTGTTATTATTTAAAAAAGGTACAAGAAATAGTACTCAACTTTCATTAAATAATAAAGCTCAATTTTTAATATTTTCTTGGGTATATTATTAGAAATGACGTTATCCATTGCCAGACACAACATGGTTTTAACTCCCTGCCAGGCACTCTAAATCCTAATAAGCTATAAGTGCCTACGAACATATTAGAAGCAAACACAGTTTTTCTTCACACGAGTTATTAAAAATAATTAATCAATAGTTCACGTTGTAACTTTAGTATATTATAATTAGCGTTTAGAGATTTCTGGCAGGGGGTTAAAATCAAGCTGTCTGGAAATGGATGAAGTTTTAAATTATTTCCAGGAAAATATGAAATAATGAGCTTTATAACTTTACTTTGGTGCTATTTTTTGCATATTATTTATCTTATAACTGCCAAAGTAATCGCTATTCAAACTCCCGTTATTCAAATACCCAACACCGTTAAGTATTATTATAGAGATATATAATAATACTCACCGATGTTGAGTGTAAGTTAGTTGAGTTAAGTGCACATAAACTTCTAGGTTTTAAAACATAACGAAGGTCTCATAATTTCACAAATAAATTATTTGTATATAATGCATTAAAGCCTTTCAAATTTAGGCCTTAACTAAAAAAAATAAAGAGCCACCTGGGTTGATAGTTTTTGGCTGAGACTCTTGACGATTGGCGCATCTTTATAATCAATAGCTGAAGCATCAGTGAAAACATACAAAAAAGAATTAGGATGACTATTCCTTAAAGCTAATTTTATGCCCGTCATAGAAGCTTCGGGACAATTGCCTCCACTTTGCAATTCTATATCTTGTAATGCCTGTTTAAATTCGGTTCTGTTTCGGGTTTTGACTGTTACATTGGCACCTGGTGAAAAAAAATGCATTGTTATTACAAATAAATTGCTTATTACTGAAATATCATAAATAAATTGTTTTAATATTTTCTGGTTTATGTTTCAGCCGAAACTGAGACCTGAGACTTAAAGAACCTTTTCCAATTTTGACTTATAACTTTGTTTCGGCCTATTTAACAGAGTATAATAAACTTTGATCGATACAGCTATATCTATGCAAATTTACCGTTAGGTCGAAACTTCGATACGTGTATGTTGTATGTTTAATAAAGCGGAGTTAAAGCATTATTAATGTCATAAAGAAAAAGACTCGAAAAAAAAAGGCTCGAGAAAAAAATCCGACTAAAACATAAACATTTGTTTATTGTAAATCACTTACTAGGATCTGCAAATGTCACTATAATGAAATCATCTATATTATTCGTTGTCGAATTAAAAACATTATCGAAAATTTTGTCCGTAGTACTTTTCACCTGTTCTATTTCATCACCCATTGTCATAGTTACATCTATGACGAAAGTCAAACTGGACTTTTGTTTATGCCCATTCACTAAACAGAAAAATGTTCCAATCACTACAATAATATACTTTTTAAGCAACATCACGTGAACTTTGATACTAAACTATCTAAGTGAATTATTTTAGCTGAGAATAATTCTTTCACTCGTAATTTCAGCGAGTTTCATACATTAACGACGGCGTTAATCACCACCCGCAACGAGATTAGTTCTAATTGTACTACCACATTATTGAAACGATTTAAACTCTGTAATTATAAAGTGCTTCCATATATAAAAATGATAATTAGCTTCCTGGGAAGATTGCAGATACGTATGTTTATATTGAAATCTGTACATACGAGCTTTTATATTTTTTTGCAGCTTTTGTGAATAAATTAATATGGCTATTGCAATAATCTACCACTATCAACAGACAGGTCGTGGATTCGATTCCCACTCGAGGAAATGAAATACTTAATATTTTCATTTCTTTGCTCTGGCGTCGAGGCAAAGCGCGGCATTAAGTCCCGTCACACAACATGCAAGCGCTCAGAATTCGGCGACAAGCGACAGTGGGGAGCGAAGTGTCTTAACACTAGGCTCCCTTTGCCTACTTTCTACCTGCGGAGTAGTGTGGAGTTGAAAAAAACCTGAAAATTACATAATTTTTTGGGTTCTGTATTTTCTAAGCAAAAAGGAGCCCTAATAAAATCACTTTCTTGTCCATCTGTCTCCCTGTCAAGAGTGTTTATCTCAGGAACGCTTGGAAATATTGAGTTGAAATTCATACAATATACTCAGATCTGTGGCCCCAGGATTTCCTGAAAAAAATATATATTTCTACATTTACCTAAAAAAAAGATATGGCCGCTTATATCGCAAAAGATGCGTATTTCGACACTATCAAGGCAATCAAAATTCATAGTGTACTTCTGGTTGACTTAGAATAAGGAAATTTGGCAGCTAGCATCTACAAGCAGTAGGTACTAGTTCAGGACATAATCTGAAAACTATATATTTCGGGTTAAATCCTAAAAAATAATAGCCTTAAAAGGGTGGCAAAATTTGGTATTGAAGCCGCTAGTTCAAGCGAGGTATCAGATGAAGGGGCTAAGCTAGGCTTGAATATCAGATAAAAGCGTCTTGAACGGCTAATTTTTGTACGGAATCCACGCTGGGCAAGCCTGACTCGCGCTTGTCCGGTTTTTATTCTATCAATACGTGTTATAAAATGGAATTCTCCATCGGTATCATACATGGTTTTCACAAGCACTAATCACTTTAGCGTAGGAACTTGTTGAATTCGTTCACATTATGAATACGACTATACTACTAAAGGATTAACTTTTTCTACCATGGGCACATCTTTTGCGCTCTACTCTGAAATAATAATGAAGAAGCTAAGCGTAATATGCACAATGCGCATATACTCATACATTTATATATTTGTATTCTAAGGGTGAGGTGTACTATTTAGATGATGAATTGATGATTCAGATTGTACTAATAAAATCTGCTTATAAATCAGATTTACGCTGTATCACACAGCTGGATAGGCAGAGAGAATCTCGAGTTAAGACACTCCGTTCCCCATTTTCTACTAAATTTTGGAGGCATTGCGTATGGAGTGGGAAGAAATGAAAATATAAAGTTAAATAAATATTTCATTTCCTTGAGTGGGGATCGAACCCACAAAATCTTCTAATAGTAACCTTTTTTACAATTTTACCCTTTTTTAAAGAAATTGACCAGAAAAAAGAAATTCTGAGAAAACATCAAATTTATAAATGATACGATATTTTTTGTAGTTGTTAAAATAAAAAAAAAATTAAATTAGCTTCACGCTGTATCCCGCACACAGCAGGGTAGGCAGAGGGAACCTAGTGTTAAGACACTCCGTTCCCCACTTTCTGCCAAATTCTGGAGGCATTGCGTGTTGAGTGGCAGAACTCAACGCCGCGCTTAACCTCGACACCAGAGCGAAGAAATGGAAATATAAATTTAAGTAAATATTTCATCTCCTCGAGTGGGGATCGAACCCACAACCAGTCGGTTTTGCAGTCACACCTCGTGCCGCTGCGCCACGACCGGCCTTTGTAGTTGTTAAACGAACAATATTTCAATATTTAATTTTTTATCAGCTTCACGCTGTATCCCGCACACAGCAGAGTAGGCAGAGGGAACCTTGTGTTAAGACACTCCGTTCCCCACTTTCTGCCGAATTCTGGAGGCATTGCGTGTTGAGTGGCAGAACTCAACGCCGCGACACCAGAGCGAAGAAATGGAAATATAAATTTAAGTAAATATTTCATCTCCTCGAGTGGGGATCGAACCTACAACCAGTCGGTTTTACAGTCACACCTCGTGCCGCTGCGCCACGACTAGCCTCGCGCATATTTCAATATATTATATAATAAATAATAATAAATTTACTTATAAATTCAACAGTTATCTATGAAGTCCACGTTTGGTGGAATTGCAAACAAACTTACGTGAGGGCATAATGTTATCAATTTTAATACTATGTATGTAACATGTTGCATTATACATACCTAAACAATAAATATATAGGTATATTTTTAATAAGGACCTGCTCTTACTTTTTTTTATTTTTCAGAAAGAAAAAAAAAGACAATACTGTAAAAATTTAAAAAACTAGATAACAATATAAATAGACGTAATTATAAAGACTATTTGTGAACTAAATATTTTTTTTTTTTACTGAACAACAACGAACAACTGAACCATTAAAGTATAAAAAATTTACTTAATGTGCAATGCCGCCAGATTTCGGCGGAAAGTGTGGAATAAAGTGTCTTAATAGGAACGGAATGTCATAACACTAGCTAGATTACCAAAAAAAAATAAAGATCGTGAGATCTAAATGGATAGTACAAAAATGCTTTATTCAAACGAATGTACCGCTTGTACTCTATGTAACGCGTAAGATACGCGTTAAGGGGTACATTAATAGTTATTAAGTCACATCGCATAAATGTTTTTTTTAGCTGCGCGCTGTACCCCGTGTATAGCAGGATAGGCATAGTGATATGACACTCTGTTTTCTATGCATCGTCCAATTATCGAGGCATTGTGTGTTCAGTGGAGGAACTTATTGCTGCCCTTTATAGTGTAATCATAGCGAGAAAATTAATACTTCACTCACTCAATAAGAATCGAACCCACACCCATCGCGTTTACAGTTAAACATCGTCCCTCTGTGCCACGGAGGCACAAATGTATTTATAATAGGTATCACTATATATTACTTGTATTTATTTTATTAATTTATATACCTGTAGTAGTAGTACTTGTGAATAACCACATCCTCCTTGTAACATTTTTTTTATGGTCATATCTAGATAAATATTGTATTTAATTTATAATATTAATAATTTAGAGTATTAAATACAATATTTATCTTTCTGTTTTCCTATTCAATATAATCTTTTGACATGCCAAATTTTACATTCTTCCATCTGTACAATTATTGAAAAAAAAAATATAGTTTATTTTCAATAAATTATATTTATAGAAGAATATTTTATATCTTAAAATGCTTGTCCTATTATATGCACACACGACTTGCCTTTAATTATAATGAACTTTATCATTTGTGATAAGAAATTTCTACGTACATATGTTCCATTAGTCAGATGACATTTGCAACAAAAGTACCTACATTAAACATGTCTAATATGATTTTCATATATCTTACTCTTACTCTTTTAATATATTCACAATGTGTGTCCTCTCAAAGAAGTTTCACTCTTGTCGTGGATACCACAGCCTCTATGAAATTTGAAATAGATTATTTAAAGATGAGCTTACACCCTGTCCTAGCCGCGGTCAGGTCTAGTAATCTGGCCAATTATATATTGATACCATTCGGCGATCAAGGTAAGTTATATTTTATATTATAACTGACAAAAGTAGAATAACCTTTTTAAGATTACAAAAATCAGCTTCACGCTATATCCCGCATCCAACAGGATAGGCAGAGGGAATCTAGTGTTAAGAAATTCCGTTCCCCACTTTCTGCCGAATTCTGGAAGCATTGCGTGTTGAGTGGCAGAACTCAACCTCGCGCTTAACCTCGACACCAGAGCGAAGAAAATGGAATTATAAATTTAAGTAAATATTTCATCTCCTCGAGTGGGGATCGAATCCACAACCAGTCGGTTTTACAGTCACACCTCGTGCCGCTGCTTTAAGATTACAACAGAAGAAAAAATCTGAATTAGGCGGAAAGTAGGAAACGGAGTGTCTTAACACTGAGCTCTCTCTGCTTACCTTGGTTCCCACGGGATATACCGTGAAGCTGAAAAAAAAAAATTTCAAACCCTGATATATTCATCTAAATCAATGACTAAATTACGTCCACGAGTTGAGATAAAATCTCATTTTAGTATTACATATTGACTTTGTTAGTTACTTTCAGACGTGGGTCCACCATTAGTATCAAAAAGTACAAGTGGTATCATGAACATAATAGAACTAATGGAAGTTAGCGGAGGTGATGATTGTCATGAGAACTCTTTGGCGGCTATAGAAAAAGCGCTTCAAGTTAGCCTACCCAAGTCCTATATTTACGTGTTTAGCGATGCGCAAGCGAATAAGTACACGCAATTGGATTCCATAAAAAAATTATGCCAAGAAAAAAAAAGTCAGGTAGAATATAATGTTTTGCTATAATTTCTAAACTGAGAACGCTAGCTTTAATATGTCCTATATATTTATGTCAATCTTTACATTTTAAGAAACATATCTACGTTACAATAAACGTTAGATTAAGAGCAAAGTTGATATATTAAGTGAAATCGTGGGTTTCATTTTTCTAAATATTATATTGCTTTATTAAATTTTTTATAAAAACTTGATGCACCGCATTCTGACTTCCTGCGAAATGTATGATAATAATGTATTGTGAATAACCACAT
Source organism: Heliconius himera (assembly GCA_021202915.1). NCBI lineage: Eukaryota > Metazoa > Arthropoda > Insecta > Lepidoptera > Nymphalidae > Heliconius > Heliconius himera. Next base: position 160,997 of record JAJHJA010000658.1, on the reverse strand, counting down.
CCTCTTTATGCCATTTTTTATGGCCACGATATCATTAAGCCGTGATGGCGTAGTTATTGCGCATTCGATGCTTATAGGTTCGATTTTTACTTAAGCGAATGTTTTTCCTTAAAATTATTTTTATATTTTTTTCTTCACACCTGTTCCACTCATCCGCCAAAATATTTCTTAGTTCCAAGAAGGAATTGAAGCGATGACTGTCGTGTTAACACTTAGTCACTAAACTAGATATTACTTTTCAGGTTGTAATATTTCAAAGTGGAGAATGTGCTCAGAATAAGGATCTTCGAGATAATGATGAAGATAATGCTTATTATGAAATAACCAGTAGTTGTGGAGGATCCATTTTTCATTTGAGCTTGAGCAGTTTCCGCGATGTAAGTTTGAACATATGTTCTAACTACAGTAATCAAGACAAACAAACTTATCTTGATTATTATAAATGAAAACACAGTTTGAACTACTCTATAAACACCTAATACAATGAAAAAGAAATAGATTTTGCCAAAAAGAAAAAAGTAATTTTAAATGTGATTTCAAAGAAAAAAAATATATAAAATTATCATTGTAAAAGAAAACGCCAGGCTGTCAAAGCGGCAACGTTGCACACACCTCTTTCACGAAATCGATTCGTAGCTAATGGCAGTGAAGTAAAACGTTGTTTAGATTTATAGAACAAAGACCTTATTAGGACAAAAGATGTCCCTTTCTCGTTCTAGTATGTTTTTTTGAGAATGAAAAGTGGCATATTAGCAATGTTTAGTAGTATTTCTGTAGTAGTAGGTGTTTATATGATTGGTATCTATTTATTACTGCCTCACACGTTATATAGTATGGATAAAAATCATGAAATGAAAATAATAATTCTATGTCTAAGCTATTGACGAATGTTGACTAATTTCTTTAGGTACAGGCTTGAAATTTCTTACCTTATATGCCGTACCCATAAAAGGAGCGCATTCTTCCATCCGGTATTTTAAAAATTGAATATAATTTTATGATACACAATTTCATTCCGTTATGCACAGCACGTTAAAAACGATTTATTATTTAAACTTAACTTATCTTAACTTAACTTAGCTTCACGCTTTATCCCTAGCGGGGTAGTCAGAGAGAACGGAGCGCCAAACGCTACGGTCTCTACATACCTCTTTCGCCTCGTCCACTGTCATCAACCTCTTCATACATGCCCTCCGGGGTGTCCTCATGCTTTTTACGTGACCTTCCTCCAGTATCTTTGATACTGTGTTTTCGAAGGTCAACCGAGGTCTCCCCCTATCTCTCTTACCACTCAATTTTTCATTCCCTCTAACGCTACCTAGAACATCCCTGACACTCTCCCAAAACTCCTCGAGTTCGCTTAATAGAGCTGAGGATACTGGCGCATACGCCACTAACAAGAATACTCTTATTAACCCCAGCTTGAAGCGAACCCAAAGCAGTCTCGGGTTGATCGCCTTGTATTCAACCGCTGTATTCAATCGGTCGTGTCATTGCCCTTTCGCTTGGTCTCTGTCACACAAACGACATCCAAATCTCTATCATCCATCACATCTAATAATTCATTCATCTTTTCTTCCATCCCTCCTCTTACATTCCACGTAGCTATTTGTAGCTCCGTCCTCCACCTCCCGCCGTTACGGACATGGCGTGTTGGGTGGCGGTCCCCAACGCCGCATTCGTCGCCACTTGACACACCAGCGGGGACGCACTGGTGCGCGTCGCCTTGGGGGGACGCCCTATCAGTGCGCTCTCTCGAGGTGCACGTGGCGGATGGAACGTTGCAGCCCTCGTAAGGGCTGGCAGGGGTCGCTGCGAGCAAGCCTTCCATCTTGGACCCCATATTTATTATTTAACTTATTTAAAACAGATCTAAATGTCCTGTTTAATGTCTCTTGTATCTATCATGAATCTATCGCTAATCTATCACTTTAGATTAACATTTTACATAAATAAGAAAGTATTATAAAAATATTGCTTGTCAGGCTTTGGGATATATAAAAGAAATTACAAAAGTAGACTGGACCAACGTCAACACCCATGCAGAATTTAATAACAACAAGCAAATTACGGTAAGTTACCTTTCAGATATTTATAACTTAAAAGAAATGAAAGATTCTATAATTTTACTCTTTTACTCACACGAGTTGGTCTGCGTGAACAAAATTCTCTCTCTTTAAGATGATTTTTGTCAGGGAAGCTATTGTAATATATTATAAGTATACATATTATTATAATAAGTAAGAATTTTTACTTCTATGAAATAAGGTATTTATTATACATTTAACTCAGCTTTACGCTGTATCCCGCGCACGACAGCGTAGGCAGATGGAACCCATATACCCATATGGGCCTTTGTGAATAGGGTATATACGCTATTGCCAAATCTAAAAATGTTTCTATTCACACCATTTTCCGGTATCATAAATACCATAGATTATTTTCTTAATTTTCATAATAATGTTTAAATACTTGACATTTAAATACATACAGTCACATTTTGTACTCCAGCGCCACGACTTCGTGTAAAGGTAAAAAAACGTATAAGTATATTATTAACGTTACCAGAACATTTTTAGATCTAACCTCTGGAACGTTTTGGAGTAATTGCAAGTGTGGTCATGGGAAGACTCAAAGATGTACATAAAGCACTTAAATGAAATTGCTGACAAAAAGTTCTGTCATTAATCTTTTTTTAACTATTTTTTTAGTTAACTATTGATACCTATACAAAAGACCTCGTCATATCAGTTTCTGCTATTAATCCAACGTTACAAATAAAAAACGTCCTCGGAGATAGTATGACAATAGAAAAAATTGTTGAATCAAGAACTATGCTCGTAAGTGCTCTACATAAAATTTAATTAAGTTATTTAAATTATAAGGTAAACCCTTTTTTAATTTAGTTCCTTTTTCACTACCTAACATAAAAAGGGAGGTTATCACTTTGACATGTATGTACGAGAATGTGAATTTTTTAATTAGACAACATTTCAGTGTTTAGGCACGTGTGCTAACGTAAATTTATTATTATTATTTTATATATATTTAGGAAACGTATATAAAATGAATGTTTTGTATGTGTATGTATGTTTGTTCTCGATATTCTCTGAAACAAATAAAGTCGTCTCCCGATGGTTCATTTTGATTAAAATTTATTTAAATTCTAATTTAGGCAACTATCCAAGTATTATTTGAATTGGTGCGTTCGTTTTTGAGATATGAGTATCCATGCATTTCTGGAGGGAAAATATTTTACATTTAATATAAGCACGTAGATAATTGACAGGATGTGTTGATATTTAAAGACAAATTATTATTTTTTTTAATTAAGTTATATATCACATATTTTTTAAAAATATGATATGTAAATGTGTATGTTTTTAAAAAAATATATGATTAAAAATATATAACTTAATTAAAAAAAATAATAAGAGAAAGAGTTTTAATAACTATACTTAAAAAATAAGCAATAATTCCAAATATACATTTAATATACCACAAATTGATTACATTTATTTCAGGTGGTTCGCGTACCAAATATAGAAGTAGGTGAATATACAACGGAAATAAATTGCCTTGGACGAGCTATAGCAACATTATATACAAAAAAAGAAGTAGAGTTTCAGTATGGGTTTTCTTCATTAGAACCGGCGAGTTTTAAAGAGACGTCATTAAAACCTATTCCAGGTACATCACATTTAAGTAAAAAACATCAATAATTTATTATTAATGTTAATTAATAATAAAATCTTTAACATTTTGTACCATCGTTTTGCATCATACCATTTTTCATTTTAAAAGTCGTTTGCATTAATTAGAAACGTAGCTTTCTTATTTTATTGTCAGTATTTTTATTAATTCAAAAAGCTGTCATTTTAAACTAAGAAGAATCTAAAAAATATATATTTACTGAGTTTTACCGCAACTCACAAGGCTCGTTTGGTGAATCCATGAAATGCTAAATCCTCTAGTTATGAGCTTCTTGTAAATCGTATCCATCACGACTGTTGATCGTGGTTGGAGGTCGTCGTATAAGTACAAATACATTCCTGCCATCGACTGCGATCCGTTACACACCTAGCCACCTCGTGAAATTAGTGAGGTGGTAAGAGCCACCACATCGGCCACCGTGTCAAAGGTGGAATAACCAATCCATTCTAGACCTAGCAAGGATAGAAGAAGCTGCAGCTAGTCTTGTGGACTAAATATCCATTAAAATATCGGGTGCAGAAGGCAAGGAGATCCACTGCTTTGTTTTTCCCATGAAAGTAGTGATGAAAAGTCAAATTATAAACTATATCTAAAATAAATCAGCTTTACGCTGTGTCCCGCACACAGCAGGGTAGGCAGAGGGATGTTAAGACACTCCGTTTCCCACTTTCAGCTGAATTCTGGAGGCATTGCGTGTTGAGTGGCACAACTCAGCGCCGCGCTTTACCTCGACACCAGAGCGAAGAAATGAAAATATAAATTAAAGCAAATATTTCATCTCCTCAAGTGGATGTCGAACCCACAACCAGTCAGTTTTACAGTCACACTTTGCGCCCCTGCGCCACGACTGGTCTCACTACTACTACTACTGTACTATATCTCTTATGGTATTTATATATCTTTAGGTATTAAAAGCTTCATGTTGGTATCTCTTCCGGACGTTTCAAGTATTGAATTAATATCTGTGCACTTACAAGAGAACACAGCAATACCAGTAAAATTAGAATTTTACCATTTAGAAGCAAAAAATGGTTTTTATGTTGTGGCAAACATATTTATAACACTTGAATCAACTTTTAGAGTGATAGTAAGTTTTTTTTACTTATTTAAATATTAACAGTTATTCCGTCATTATTCTTCAACAATGATTTATAGGAAATAGTAGAGCTTCAGACAACTCTGAGGACTGTATACGCAGTGATTGTGGATTCTTCGTCTTTATTCTATCCTCACTCGGGGGAATGATTAAAATATTTAATTTAATTTAATTTCCTCGCACTAGTAGACAAAATTCGGCGTTAAGTTCCGCCAATCAACATGCAATATTTGGAAATTGGGTGGTAACGTGGAGAACGGATTTGGTGCATTAATGTTAATAAAACTGCCTACCCTGATATATATGCGGGGCACCGGATCCAGCATGAGGCTAAAATTAGATAACTATAATATTAGCTAAATCGTTGAATACTTATTTTAAAAAAATATATTTATTTTGATTTTAGAAGCCATTGATTTCTTTTGTATTTTTTTTAGTTACTAAAAGTGACTTACAATCTTTTTTCTTTAACTGTGCAACAATAGTATTAAAAACAGGTTTCTAGTAGATTGCAGTTATTGCACTTATTGGAAGTCCTACAAAATAATAATTAACCTAGTGCCTCCACAGTTCACAGTCAGTTCTTGTTCACACAGCCACGCTGCTTGCTTTTAAAAATATTTTTTGTTTGCATATGCAATAATTGAACTACTTTTTGTAATTGATAAAGAAATTTATGTTTAGTTATCTAATCATTATTATATTTATTATAATTATTGTTCCTTCAGGTAACATGTCGCGACAAAATAAATTATCAAGAGATAAGTGGTGAAACTCCTCTATTGCAACCTCAATTAATAGGTAATATTGTATTTAGTTTTTAGAAACGGTCAAGTGTGAGAGGGACTCGCCCACCGAGTGTTCCGTACTAATTTCAGGAATGCACAATTTAATCTACATTTGGAAGTGAATTTGTAATAAAAATGTAAATTTCATACTCATTCGTCAACGGGATACTCTATCTAGTTATAGCCGTATAATTATAACTAGATACATTTATAAATTTGTAATGATTTTTTCTATGAAATTCCTATAATTTTTCACTATGTGATTTTTTTCCTTTACTTATATTTTAAGTTCTTACTACGACGAATTTAATACAACATGCAGCAAAGGAAAAGGTGGAATCGTCTGCGTTCCTTTTACGGGAGCAGCCAGCATATAGAATAAAATGTTTCAAACCTATACCTAAAAAAAATTATCAACATTCGTCAACGGTTTAGACGTTGGATTTTTTTTTCAATTTACGATTTTTATCCGTACTGTATTTCGTGTGACGAAGTTTAGAAATAGATATCAATTACGTAAGCGCCTACTACTACAAAAATACTACTAAGCTTTGCCGATCTGCCACTTTCATTCTTAAAAACCATATCAGAACGAGAAAGGGAAATCTATTGTACTATTTTACGCAATTACTAAACTACGTTCAACTTCCTCGCCAATACCTACAACTCGACGTCGTGAATGTGCGGTGTTATCGCTTTGATAGGTTAATGTCTGTGTGCGTCATTCTTAACAAATGGTGTTTTATTTTACAAAGATAATTTTATTTATTTATTTTGTTTGAAAAAAAAACACTTTTATTTTTGGCAAAATTTCTTTTGTTTTAATTGCATTGGGCTTTAGTAGCGTAGTTAAAACTTTGCTTTCATTTAAAGTGATGATGACAAAAATACTCGCATAAATACTTGTATATTTTGACAGCGTTGACTTCTTATATGTGATATTAATTTAACTTTGATACCTTTACGCGATCTCGAGATAAACTTTCAGAACAGACGCACAACAAAGTGATCCTTTAAGGGTTGCGTTTTTACCTTTTTAGATATGGTAAAAAAAAAAAAAATGACCGTTGGCATATAAAAATTTAACAACTTATAACTACTTAGATAGTGTTTACTTATGACTTACTACATAAAAACTTATAACTTACTAGAATGGTCAATTGAAAATCATCAAATTGCGTATGATTGATGATTTTCAGCTTTACCCTGTATCCCTGCTTTAAAAGGGTAGGCAGGGAGAACCAAATGTTAGGACATTACAGTATTTGTACATATATAAAAAATACTTTTAACACATTTAAAAAATTTAAAAATATTTTATTATAATTCCTTTAATAACAGTTTCCTCTTCGAAATGGTCAAAACCAGAAGCAAATATAATTGTACAAGAACCACCTTTAGTTGACTTTGGCACAAGTTACAGAACTGCTTGCAAAGTGAACAGCTATCCCAAGCCCGAGATCTGGTGGGAAGATGATGCTGGAGTGACATTACCGTCTGAAGTATGTATTTAATACAATATTTTATAGAGGCCGGACGTGGCGCAGCGGCACGAGGTATGACTGAAACTGGACTGGTTGTGGGTTCGATCCCTACTCGAGGAGATGAAATATTTATTTAAATTTATATTTCCATTTCTTCCCTCTGGTGTCGAGGTTAAGCGCGGCGTTGAGTTCTGCCACTAAACACTCAACGCCTCCAGAATTCGGGGAACGAAGTGTCTTAACACTAGGTTCCCTCTGCCTACCCTGCTCTGTGCGGGATACAGCGTGAAGATGATTTTATATGAATAAGTAATCTATATATATAAAAGGACTTGTTCTGACTGACTGAGGTAAGACGCACGCAGAGCCATAACCGCTGATGGTAGAAACGTGAAATTTGGACAGATGTTTATTTTCATATTCTGGACATCCACTAAGAAGGGAATTTGAAAAATGTTAACCCTAAAGGGATGAAATAGGGGTTGAAAGTTTGTATGGAAAAAAAAATTAATCTGTACCGGTTTTTATAAAATTTGAAATTCAGACTCTTAAAAATATTTCATTGAACACGTGTTTCATGGTTTTTAAGAATTCACCCCCTAAGGGTTCAAATAAGGGGTTAAAAGTTTATATTGAAAAAATCTTTAAATTGCCACTGATTTTTATAAAAATTTAAATTCAGACTGTTAAAAATATTTTATTAAACACGTGTTTCGTGGTTTTTTTAGAATTCACTAGTAGTAGGGATTGGTGCGTTCTGGCTCATTAAATTGATCGCCTTATCAATCAAAATCAAAATTTTCCGCGGATTTTATCGCGGGTCGCGGTTTTGATTAATTAATTGAGCGCGGATTAAGTTGATTACCCCAGATCCGCGGCTTTTTTCGCGGTTAGTACCCGCCATAATTTCGAGTCTTTTCATAGAGTAGTAGGGATTGGTGCGTTCTGGCTCATTAAATTGATCGCCTTATCAATCAAAATTTTCCGCGGATTTTCTCGCGGGTCGCGGTTTTGATTAATTAATTGAGCGCGGATTAAGTTGATTACCCCAGTTCCGCGGCTTTTTTCGCGGTTAGTACCCGTCATTATTTTTTGGGTGCGTTCTGGCTCATCAAAAATTTCGCCTCGATCGCCTTACATTTTTTTAAATAGCAGTGTATTAGTGTTTTTTATTTCTTTAACATAAGAATACCTAACCTAACCTAACCTACTCATCATAGAACCGTTTCATATTTGTGTTGGTGGCGCACCATTTTGATTAATTAATTAATTAACCGCGGATTTCGTTTTACTTTTTTTAGCATAACAATACTAACCTAACCTAACCTACTTCGCAGTAACATTGTTTTCCTATAACACCTACTCATCATAGAGCCGTTTCATATTTGTATCGGTTGGTTATCACCTAGTTATTTTGTTGTAATCATCTCTGACTCAGGGTTAAATATTTAATACAATCAACGCTGATTTGAAAGGCTACGTAAGCTGATGTACAAAACTTGTTGATACATGGAAGCATTGGAAGCTGTTCTGATATGAAATAATTGTTGTTCGTGATACGTGAAAGTGCTCTTCCGATACGAAACAATGGCGGTGAGTATTATTTTTAAGTCATTTACTAATTTATTTATGTTGTTGCCCAGTAAATATATTGTGTACTTTTTCATTATTGCAGCTGTCAAGTAACAACTCGTTTGATTGTACATTTAAAAACTATTACTATTCTAATCTAAGCGGAGATGAGGCTGAAGAGGTCGCCCCTATGAAAATACAGAAACCCAAACAAAAGAGAGCCTGCAATGATATTAGTGGTTTCTTTGCGAAGCCAAAGAAGCAAAAGAAAATAATATTATCATCATGTGTTGCTCAATCGAATCCTGAGGGAACATCGTATATTTCTACAAACTCGGACGATGGTTCGCAGGCAAGCCATTTCATAAAAATCGAACTATATGACACAAAGAAACTAAACGGATTGCCTGCCACCGAGTACTGGAAGAATGCAGAAGTACGCCTTAAATACTATGTGCAATCTGAGCGTAATGAACTTTATGAAAGCTTGCGTGATATTATATACAACATTACCAAAGAAATCGCAGGAAGTAGCCAGTGTAAAAAGTCTTACTTTGCAGCTACGAAGCGATAATCTTATTACCATCAATCTATCATCCATCATGTTATGAGCCATCGTTATAAAATATTATCCTAATAAATTAAATATGTCATGAATTCGTTTGTTTTATTTTGTATTTAATAGTTTATTCACTATTACTCAAATCAAACACATTTGTACAATAAAAAAATATTTTATTTAGAAAATAGTTTTAAACATTTCATCCACAATTAAATCATTGTACAAAGTATTATTAGAAAAAACTTTCTTCACTCATATTTTTTTAAGCTTGCCGCTTTTATCCAACTATTAAATTTATTTGGATATCCTCTCCACTTTACTAACAACTCTTTTCTATGACCCGAATACCGTGAACGTATTATTTTATCAATTTTATATTCTAGGGTGGGGGTATATTCTACTTTCTGTAACTCTCTTTCATAGAAAGTCCCAACGATTGGTTCATTTTGCAAGTCTTTAATGCTATATACAACGAAAGGGGATCTGTAAATTATCGATGAAAATACAAAAATTTCATCACTCCAGTTGGTTTCGTAACCTTTTTGAAATATATGTTTATACTTGGTTATTCTTACATAATCTCCAATGCGAAATCTTGCTCTTATTTCAGTTGTATACTTCGAATTGGTTTGTTTATCATACAAATTGCACCAAACAGTCATAATATTGCTAGAGTTTACATCACATGGACACATTTTTATGCTTCTATGATAGCTGTGATTATAGGAATATAATAAATCTTGTAATATATCAATAAATTTATACGTGTTGTTATGGGTGAAGTAACGCCACATTTTCATTTTTAAAGTCCTTTGAAACCTTTCCACTATACTTGCTTTTATATCAGGATTATTAGTAGTATAATAATTAATGTCTCTACTTTTGAAATACGTTCTAACATCTTTGGAAACAAATTCAGTTCCTTTGTCTGATTGTATATCTCTAGGAGTACTGTTAGCTTCACTAAAAATACTTTCAAAACATGTTTTCACAGTTTGAGAATCTTTCTTTTTCATGGCTCTCGCAAACGCATATTTACTAAATACATCTATAACACAAAGTATATAATTAAAACCATCATTATAGTTACTATACGTCCTCATATCACTCAAATCAGCCTGCCAAAGCTCGTTAAAGTTTGATAATATGTATTTATTCCGAGGGAATCGTCTCTGTACGGGTTTATGCAGTGTGTAAGTTTCTTGAGATTGTAACCATTAAAAACTTTAACATTAATAAAAATTAATTTTATCTTGCACGCTGATTTGGTCCAGGAAAGTAAAAGCTTAGAAAATTCATTCGATTTTCAAACCGTCAATAATTCTATATGTATCGGTGATGATTATGAAGCAACTTACCAAATAATAATGAATGACATTTGTAATAAAATAAGTGAGTTTGAGAAAAAAGATAGTGGATGGAGTCTTAAAAAAATAAGAAATATTGATTTGAATGTTAATAAATTTAATCCTTTGAGGGGGTCTTCGTATATTGACTTACCAATTGACATAAAACATAAAAAGGCAATTATAAACGTCAAAAATAATGATGTGCAGTGTTTCAAATGGGCGGTACTCTCTGCTTTATATCCAGTTACAAAAAATTCAGATAGAGTGAGTTCATATATTCATAATCAAAATAAACTTAAATTTGAAAAAATATCTTTTCCTGTAAAACTCAAAGATATTCACAAGTTTGAAGAATTCAATAACTTAAGCATAAATGTCTTTGGTCTCAAATATAATGCTGAATCTCGATGTAATAGACTTATAGGTCCGCTATACTTTACAAAACGTCGAAAACTTACTCATATTAATCTATTGTATATAAACATAATCAAATATAAACTAGTGTAATCATCCATGGTTCCACATTTGAAATGATTCCAAACATCTTGGGTATGTCTATAATCATCATTTGATACATTTGTATTTACCAACGAATTAAAAAATTGATTTTGTGTTGGCAATGATGATATTTTTAAACTTTCGAACGAAGTCATTATTTCGTATGGATATACACCCTTCCTAATTAATCTTTTAAAGTCTTCATCTCGCGGGTAATTTTTTTTGAGCTCAACAAATTGATGTGTTTTTATATTATGTGCTAATCTATCAAGACTGCTTGACATAAATTTAAATGAGTCTAAAAATCTTAACGAGATATTATTATTCTTAATTTTTAAATATTTTGAAAAAGAAATATATTTTTCTTTATTTTGAGGGATTCCTAACCTATAAATAAGGTCTGTGCGGACTTGCAAAATTTTGTCGGAAACGAAAGTTTCCTAAACCACTAAAACTCAAGTTATTTCATTGATATTTGGCATACGTGTCTTAAATTGTTTCTTGATTAGTTTGTAATCATCATTTTATACATAATTTATATATTTTCTAAAAAAAATCACTTGTAAAAATTTCATACTAAAATTTCATATAACAATTATTTCTAAGTATTTTTTAATTAAGTTCTAGCGGATAGATTTTGTTTATTTTTGTTTTGTTCCGTAGGGTCGTGCTCATTTGCGCGAATCCGTTGCGTATATTTTGAAAAATTAAAAAAAAATACCTAACCTAACCTAACCTATAAATAAGGTCTGTGCGGACTTGCAAAATTTTGTCGGAAACGAAAGTTTCCTAAACCACTAAAACTCAAGTTATTTCATTGATATTTGGCTTACGTGTCTTAAATTGTTTCTTGATTAGTTTGTAATCATCATTTTATACATAATTTATATATTTTCTAAAAAAAATCACTTGTAAAAATTTCATACTAAAATTTCATATAACAATTATTTCTAAGTATTTTTTAATTAAGTTCTAGCGGATAGATTTTGTTTATTTTTGTTTTGTTCCGTAGGGTCGTGCTCATTTGCGCGAATCCGTTGCGTATATTTTGAAAAATTAAAAAAAAATACCTAACCTAACCTAACCTATAAATAAGGTCTGTGCGGACTTGCAAAATTTTGTCGGAAACGAAAGTTTCCTAAACCACTAAAACTCAAGTTATTTCATTGATATTTGGCATACGTGTCTTAAATTGTTTCTTGATTAGTTTGTAATCATCATTTTATACATAATTTATATATTTTCTAAAAAAAATCACTTGTAAAAATTTCATACTAAAATTTCATATAACAATTATTTCTAAGTATTTTTTAATTAAGTTCTAGCGGATAGATTTTGTTTATTTTTGTTTTGTTCCGTAGGGTCGTGCTCATTTGCGCGAATCCGTTGCGTATATTTTGAAAAATTAAAAAAAAATACCTAACCTAACCTAACCTATAAATAAGGTCCGTGCGGACTTGCAAAATTTTGTCGGAAACGAAAGTTTCCTAAACCACTAAAACTCAAGTTATTTCATTGATATTTGGCATACGTGTCTTAAATTGTTTCTTGATTAGTTTGTAATCATCATTTTATACATAATTTATATATTTTCTAAAAAAAATCACTTGTAAAAATTTCATACTAAAATTTCATATAACAATTATTTCTAAGTATTTTTTAATTAAGTTCTAGCGGATAGATTTTGTTTATTTTTGTTTTGTTCCGTAGGGTCGTGCTCATTTGCGCGAATCCGTTGCGTATATTTTGAAAAATTAAAAAAAAATACCTAACCTAACCTAACCTATAAATAAGGTCTGTGCGGACTTGCAAAATTTTGTCGGAAACGAAAGTTTCCTAAACCACTAAAACTCAAGTTATTTCATTGATATTTGGCATACGTGTCTTAAATTGTTTCTTGATTAGTTTGTAATCATCATTTTATACATAATTTATATATTTTCTAAAAAAAATCACTTGTAAAAATTTCATACTAAAATTTCATATAACAATTATTACTAAGTATTTTTTAATTAAGTTCTAGCGGATAGATTTTGTTTATTTTTGTTTTGTTCTGTAGGGTCGTGCTGGCTCTACAATTGTGTATATATATTTCTCTATTTTGACAAAAAAAAATCGTGCATTTATTGTGCGAAATATACCAAATTTGACAATTTTTTGGGGTTTTTCGGCCATTTCGCACAGACCTTATTTATAGGTTAGGTTAGGTTAGGTATTTTTTTTTAATTTTTCAAAATATACGCAACGGATTCGCGCAAATGAGGTGTTGATAGAACGATCTCACGAAGGCCTTCAATTGTATATAGATTACGTCCGGGTGAGAGTGGAGGTTCGGGCGAAATGGCCGAAAAACCCCAAAAAATTGTCAAATTTGGTATATTTCGCACAATAAATGCACGATTTTTTTTTGTCAAAATAGAGAAATATATATACACAATTGTAGAGCCAGCACGACCCTACAGAACAAAACAAAAATAAACAAAATCTATCCGCTAGAACTTAATTAAAAAATACTTAGTAATAATTGTTATATGAAATTTTAGTATGAAATTTTTACAAGTGATTTTTTTTAGAAAATATATAAATTATGTATAAAATGATGATTACAAACTAATCAAGAAACAATTTAAGACACGTATGCCAAATATCAATGAAATAACTTGAGTTTTAGTGGTTTAGGAAACTTTCGTTTCCGACAAAATTTTGCAAGTCCGCACAGACCTTATTTATAGGTTAGGTTAGGTTAGGTATTTTTTTTTAATTTTTCAAAATATACGCAACGGATTCGCGCAAATGAGCACGACCCTACGGAACAAAACAAAAATAAACAAAATCTATCCGCTAGAACTTAATTAAAAAATACTTAGAAATAATTGTTATATGAAATTTTAGTATGAAATTTTTACAAGTGATTTTTTTTAGAAAATATATAAATTATGTATAAAATGATGATTACAAACTAATCAAGAAACAATTTAAGACACGTATGCCAAATATCAATGAAATAACTTGAGTTTTAGTGGTTTAGGAAACTTTCGTTTCCGACAAAATTTTGCAAGTCCGCACAGACCTTATTTATAGGTTAGGAATCCCTCAAAATAAAGAAAAATATATTTCTTTTTCAAAATATTTAAAAATTAAGAATAATAATATCTCGTTAAGATTTTTAGACTCATTTAAATTTATGTCAAGCAGTCTTGATAGATTAGCACATAATATAAAAACACATCAATTTGTTGAGCTCAAAAAAAATTACCCGCGAGATGAAGACTTTAAAAGATTAATTAGGAAGGGTGTATATCCATACGAAATAATGACTTCGTTCGAAAGTTTAAAAATATCATCATTGCCAACACAAAATCAATTTTTTAATTCGTTGGTAAATACAAATGTATCAAATGATGATTATAGACATACCCAAGATGTTTGGAATCATTTCAAATGTGGAACCATGGATGATTACACTAGTTTATATTTGATTATGTTTATATACAATAGATTAATATGAGTAAGTTTTCGACGTTTTGTAAAGTATAGCGGACCTATAAGTCTATTACATCGAGATTCAGCATTATATTTGAGACCAAAGACATTTATGCTTAAGTTATTGAATTCTTCAAACTTGTGAATATCTTTGAGTTTTACAGGAAAAGATATTTTTTCAAATTTAAGTTTATTTTGATTATGAATATATGAACTCACTCTATCTGAATTTTTTGTAACTGGATATAAAGCAGAGAGTACCGCCCATTTGAAACACTGCACATCATTATTTTTGACGTTTATAATTGCCTTTTTATGTTTTATGTCAATTGGTAAGTCAATATACGAAGACCCCCTCAAAGGATTAAATTTATTAACATTCAAATCAATATTTCTTATTTTTTTAAGACTCCATCCACTATCTTTTTTCTCAAACTCACTTATTTTATTACAAATGTCATTCATTATTATTTGGTAAGTTGCTTCATAATCATCACCGATACATATAGAATTATTGACGGTTTCAAAATCGAATGAATTTTCTAAGCTTTTACTTTCCTGGACCAAATCAGCGTGCAAGATAAAATTAATTTTTATTAATGTTAAAGTTTTTAATGGTTACAATCTCAAGAAACTTACACACTGCATAAACCCGTACAGAGACGATTCCCTCGGAATAAATACATATTATCAAACTTTAACGAGCTTTGGCAGGCTGATTTGAGTGATATGAGGACGTATAGTAACTATAATGATGGTTTTAATTATATACTTTGTGTTATAGATGTATTTAGTAAATATGCGTTTGCGAGAGCCATGAAAAAGAAAGATTCTCAAACTGTGAAAACATGTTTTGAAAGTATTTTTAGTGAAGCTAACAGTACTCCTAGAGATACACAATCAGACAAAGGAACTGAATTTGTTTCCAAAGATGTTAGAACGTATTTCAAAAGTAGAGACATTAATTATTATACTACTAATAATCCTGATATAAAAGCAAGTATAGTGGAAAGGTTTCAAAGGACTTTAAAAATGAAAATGTGGCGTTACTTCACCCATAACAACACGTATAAATTTATTGATATATTACAAGATTTATTATATTCCTATAATCACAGCTATCATAGAAGCATAAAAATGTGTCCATGTGATGTAAACTCTAGCAATATTATGACTGTTTGGTGCAATTTGTATGATAAACAAACCAATTCGAAGTATACAACTGAAATAAGAGCAAGATTTCGCATTGGAGATTATGTAAGAATAACCAAGTATAAACATATATTTCAAAAAGGTTACGAAACCAACTGGAGTGATGAAATTTTTGTATTTTCATCGATAATTTACAGATCCCCTTTCGTTGTATATAGCATTAAAGACTTGCAAAATGAACCAATCGTTGGGACTTTCTATGAAAGAGAGTTACAGAAAGTAGAATATACCCCTTCCCTAGAATATAAAATTGATAAAATAATACGTTCACGGTATTCGGGTCATAGAAAAGAGTTGTTAGTAAAGTGGAGAGGATATCCAGATAAATTTAATAGTTGGATAAAAGCGGCAAGCTTAAAAAAATATGAGTGAAGAAAGTTTTTTCTAATAATACTTTGTACAATGATTTAATTGTGGATGAAATGTTTAAAACTATTTTCTAAATAAAATATTTTTTTATTGTACAAATGTGTTTGATTTGAGTAATAGTGAATAAACTATTAAATACAAAATAAAACAAACGAATTCATGACATATTTAATTTATTAGGATAATATTTTATAACGATGGCTCATAACATGATGGATGATAGATTGATGGTAATAAGATTATCGCTTCGTAGCTGCAAAGTAAGACTTTTTACACTGGCTACTTCCTGCGATTTCTTTGGTAATGTTGTATATAATATCACGCAAGCTTTCATAAAGTTCATTACGCTCAGATTGCACATAGTATTTAAGGCGTACTTCTGCATTCTTCCAGTACTCGGTGGCAGGCAATCCGTTTAGTTTCTTTGTGTCATATAGTTCGATTTTTATGAAATGGCTTGCCTGCGAACCATCGTCCGAGTTTGTAGAAATATACGATGTTCCCTCAGGATTCGATTGAGCAACACATGATGATAATATTATTTTCTTTTGCTTCTTTGGCTTCTCAAAGAAACCACTAATATCATTGCAGGCTCTCTTTTGTTTGGGTTTCTGTATTTTCATAGGGGCGACCTCTTCAGCCTCATCTCCGCTTAGATTAGAATAGTAATAGTTTTTAAATGTACAATCAAACGAGTTGTTACTTGACAGCTGCAATAATGAAAAAGTACACAATATATTTACTGGGCAACAACATAAATAAATTAGTAAATGACTTAAAAATAATACTCACCGCCATTGTTTCGTATCGGAAGAGCACTTTCACGTATCACGAACAACAATTATTTCATATCAGAACAGCTTCCAATGCTTCCATGTATCAACAAGTTTTGTACATCAGCTTACGTAGCCTTTCAAATCAGCGTTGATTGTATTAAATATTTAACCCTGAGTCAGAGATGATTACAACAAAATAACTAGGTGATAACCAACCGATACAAATATGAAACGGCTCTATGATGAGTAGGTATTATACGAAAACAATTTTACTGCGAAGTAGGTTAGGTTAGGTTAGGTTAGTATTGTTATGCTAAAAAAAGTAAAACGAAATCCGCGGTTAATTAATGAATTAATGAAAATGGTGCGCCACCAACACAAATATGAAACGGTTCTATGATGAGTAGGTTAGGTATTCTTATGTTAAAGAAATAAAAAACACTAATACACTGCTATTTTAAAAATGTTTGATAAGGCGATCGAGGCGAAATTTTTGTTGAGCCAGAACGCACCCAAAATTTAATTTAATTAATCAAAACCGCGACCCGCGAGAAAGTCCGCGGAAAATTTTGATTGATAAGGCGATCAATTTAATGAGCCAGAACGCACCAATCCCTACTACTCTATGAAAAGACTCGAAATTATGGCGGGTACTAACCGCGAAAAAAGCCGCGGATCTGGGGTAATCAACTTAATCCGCGGTCAATGAATTAATCAAAACCGCGACCCGCGAGAAAATCCGCGGAAAATTTTGATTGATAAGGCGATCAATTTAATGAGCCAGAACGCACCAATCCCTACTACTTTCACTCCTAATAAGCGGGCGAAGTCGCGCGCGCCCTCTAGTTAATAATATAGTTTCCAATGAAAGTGGTGGATACAGTATCTATCATTTTTTAGATGTTATTCCATACTTAATTATACCAACATAAAAAATATTTTGAAGTAACAACATATGAGTTGTAAGAAATGTATAAGCGTATAACGTATGGCTTAGTGGTCAGAGCTTGAACGGTTCCCAAAAACAGCGGTTTCAAATCGTGCTTTGTTCAATTTTCTTATATTTTTTCTTAAAAGGTCATATTTATAGTAGTCGTATATGACTTATGGTGGACAAATCTGCCTGTAAATGTTAATGATTGTGATTCGATCAATTCAATAATACACATATTATGTTCAATTTTAATTTTTACATAAAGCGCAGCGTTGATTTCCGCTGCCCACCTTAAAAAAATTAAGTCTAAATAATAGGTAGCAGATTAAATATAATAAAAATATTGATTTTTATTCGGATATTTTTTTCTGAATTTCGTCATATGCAATTTATTTTGATTTGTATATAAATTGTGGAAGCGACGTGTGATTAAATTATCTCCGCCTACTCTAAAAAAAATTGGAAAATCTCAAAGATAAAACAAATAACTAAAATGCTGTAAATGATTCACATAATTTTTTATCTGCCTGTTTAGGCATTGAATGAATGATAATTAATACAAAAAAAATATATGTGATAACAGACAACCTAAAAAATCTACGTGTGTGTGAAATGTGTGTGTGTGTTTTCATTTATTATTTAATTATTAAAAAATATATATATAATATTTTTTTTATCTGTTTCCAGAGTGCACTGTTGATAATACCTTCCACCTATATAAGCTACGTGTCTATTGCGAATGTAACTCGCAATGCCACAATATTTTGTAAATGTAAAAATGCTGAAGGAGAAGACGCGTATTCTATTGATTTGTATGTCAATCGAACTTTTAGTTTCGACATTATTCAGTATCCAACAGGTAAAAATAATTACTTATATGTAAATTTATAAAATTTATGTTACCTAGCTGAGGCGGATCGTCGTGCAGCCGGCAGGTTGTGAGTTCGATTCCGATTCGAATTCCCAGAGAGAGGGATTCCCAGATTCCCTCTGCCTACTCTGCTATGTGCGAGATATAGCGTGAGCGTACATATACCTATTTCTATATACATAAAATAAATAAGTCAGTTTCACGGTGTATCCCCCACAAAGCAGGGTAGGCAGAGGGAACCTAGTATTAAGACACTCTGTTCCCAACTTTCTGCCGAAGTCTGGAGGCATTGCGTGTTGAGTGGCAGAACTCAACGCCGCGCTTTGTCTCCATTGGGGAACGAACCCACAACCAGTCAGTTTTACAGTCACACTTTGTGCTCATAACTTTAAAAAAAATATTATCTCAAAAATGTTCAAACATTTCAAATAATTTAGAATTTCAACCATATAGATATTTATTTTTTAATTTTTTTTAGATACCACAATTGAATATGGCAATGAAGGGGAATTACATTGTGAAGCAAATGCATATCCGGATGCAGAAACTAAATGGTACCACAACGATACGTTGATTGAAGACGAAGAGAATATTCAAATAATACCGGAAGAGCATATATTAATAATTAAAAATATGAATATGGAACAAACTGGAGAATATAAGTGCATTATATCAAATTTTGTAGAGAGTCGAAGTTATATAGCAAATGTGTATATAAGTGGATTAGGTAAATATATTTCATAATTTTACAACTTTTGGTTTCGCCTCCTTAGCTAAAAACAAATAGCCAATAGTACACAATACGCAAAAGAAGCTCTCCAGCCGTATTTCACTTTTTTTATTGTCATTCCACTCCTATTGTTCATAATGTAATGTTAAATAGCCTTCATCGATAAATTGATTTGAACATTTGACCCCATTCAATCATCGTATTAAGTTAGCCTGTGTCTTCAACGCAGTTTGTAATTAATAGAATATAAAATTTAGTATTGTAAATAACGAATAAAAATATTTTTTTACTTTTTAGAACCACCCGAAATAAAGGTTCAAAAATCAGAAGTAATTTTAAAACCTGGTGATTGGACAGAACAAACGTGCACGTATGTAAATTTCTAAATATGCTGAGACTATATTCTAATGTCAATGTATCAATATGTGCTGTAATATATTTTAATCATGGCAAATAATTTTATAGGAATTTATATCTAATAACTGAAATATAAATAAATATTTCAATATGTAAGATTTACAACTGAAAAATGTCAATAAATTAATTATAAATGTCGTTACAGTGTTTTGAAAGGTATACCAATACCGGAAGTAACATGGAAATACAAATCTAGAGATGGGGACCTCGACAGCCTTCCAGATGGCGTATATGTTGAAGGAAAGTCTTTGAAAATATCGTCCGCTGATACAAACCATGGAGGCTTTTATGTTTGTGAAGCAGTTAACTTGCTAGGAATTGTTGATAGAGAAGTAGCAGTGAAAGTGCAATGTACGTATATATAATTTTTTTTTCAAGTTTTTGTTAAATAGATTTTGTTTCGTCTCATCGACGCGACCATGCGGATATAAAATATCTGACGTCTGAAAATGGCGATAAAAATAAAATTCCTCTAGTTGGTGATCTAGTTGAATTTCCATGTGATGTGGATGCTGTGCCTAAATTTTCCGCATTTTTTTTTGTTATTAGAGGCTGTCGTGGCGCAGGGGCACAAGGGTGTGACTGTGACGCGACGGTTATGGGCTCGGTCTCGGTCCCCACGGGAGGGAATAAATGAAATTATTTATTTATATTTTCATTTCTTCGCTCTGGCATCAAGACAAAAGCGGCGTTGAGTTCCGTCACTCACCACGCAATGCCTCGGAGTCTTAACACTAAGTACCCTCAAGCTATCGTGCTATATGCGGGATACAGCGTGAAGCTAATTTTATTTTATTATTACAGATGCACCAAAGATCAAAAATGGCGATGAAAGTAAAATTGCTGTAGTTGGTGATCTAGTTGAATTTCCATGTGATGTGGATGCTGTGCCTAAAGCCGAAGTATACTGGGATATGTACCAAGATGACGTTATTATCGCTTTCGACGACCGTCACCTCACAGACGACAGGCACACTCACAGGTAAATTCGTCAAAATTTATCAAATAATGGTAATTCAAAACAATTATTCGAAATTACATCAAAGAGACAGTTGAGATATGCTGGGATAAACGCGTTGGTTTATGCTTTCATGTATTATTCAAAAAAATATATAAGTAATCTACGTTTTTTCGATAATATGAGGAAAAGGCGACATCAAGTTTTGTCATAAAACTGACTCTTATTGAGTGAACACTGGAAAATGACGTTACCTTCCTAAGAGTAACATGATAATATGAAAGAGGCTTAAAAATCCCAGGTCATATAAAAAGTAATTATAAAGTAAAATTTTTGTAACTTGAAACCGCATGAGTAAATTCTATCGATCCATCTATCTATCAGCCTTTTGAAGTCCAGTTCGGTTAAAACGCCTTTTAGATCCAGCGAATACCCGCTGTCTTCTTTGGGGCGTCAGTCTGTCTAATTAGAGGGCGGCCTGTGCTCCTTTGGCGAGACGTGGTCGCCATTCGAGGACCTTTCTCATCAGTTGTCGGTCCTCCGAACACATGCGCTTTCAACTTGCAGATTTTGAGAGCTATATCGACATAACCTTCATACGTCTACGGATTCCACTGCCTAAAGAAATATCAAAACATAATTTTCTCTATTGCTCGATTAAGGACTTTGAGTCTGTGGATGAGTAAATTATAAACTCTAAATCGTATCATTCATTTTATTGTCTTCTAATAAACATTATGAAAATAGTTAAAATATGTAAAGCTGTTATTATTTTATATGTAGTACAATAATAATGTTAACATATAGCTCTTAGATAAAAATAAATATTTTTTAAGGTTTCTTGCTGGCTTACACGATTCGGGAATGTATCATTGCATAGCTGAGAACGACATGGGACGTGCGACAAGAACAGTGAGTTTAAATGTCTTAGGTGAGTCGATAATATCGCTTTGAAAATATTAATAAATTTTAATAAATAAGTTATTAGTAAAAAAGCAGCTCGAGCTTCGATACTCAACATGCAATGTCTCGAATTCTTGCAGAGAGTGGAGAACGGAGTGACTTGACAATAGGTTCTCTATAACGCATTGTTCGTCAAATAAAATAAGTCGTGATTGAAGTGTTGTAAACGTGTGAAAATTAAATGATTAATCTTCTAGATAAAGTATCTGGCTGCATTCTCATAGAATTTAATATCAAAATAACGTTAAAGATAAATGTAAAACAACTAATTATACTGCACTTAACAAAATAAATGAAATACAACGTTATTCTCCCAATCGATAAAGCTTCATGTCATTTTCTTAGAAAAGACTTTTTATTTTTGCCTTTCTTGATATTTTTGAACTTAACTTCTTTGCAAAATATTTACATACGAGTTAATCTGTTTACAATATATTCACTGATCCGGTTATACAAGAAGCGGTTTAAAAAATATATACTGATTTATATTGTAGAAATATTAAAGCATATATTGATTTTTGTATTTGTATTTTTAGTACCCGTATATATAGAACGCTTGCAATGGGAAACATTGTCAGTTAAAACAGGTACGACTATAGTGTTACCATGTAACATAAAATATGGCAACCCTGTTCCTTCTACGAGATGGCAGTACATTACATCTCACTTTAAAACTACTGTACTTCTGACGTAAGTATCGAAAAACTTAACATAATCATAGAAATATTAATTAACCTTTATAATTAAATAACAATAAATATATTACAAAGAGATGCCATCGCTAGAGGCCAGTCGTGGTGCATGGGTATAAGCGTGTGGCTGTAAACACGACTTGAGTGTCATGTCATCATGATTCATGATCCAGCTTCACGCTGTATCCCGCACACAGCAGGGTAGGCAGAGGGAACCTAGTGTTAATTCATGATACATATCAACTATACCTAATTTTTTTTTTTACTCTATTATTTTTTTAACAAAATTTATTCAATTGTGTATATAAACAAGTCTAAGCTAGATGGTAATTGTACTATAGTATGTATACTTATTCGTAACTTAAGTATGCAAAAATATTTTGTTAAATTTTATTTCTCTGTGTATAGATATTATTAAACTCACAAACTTTACAGTCAAATTAAGCTGCTAAGTTAAATACTTATAGATCTAAAGGCCAGTCACATATAAAACATTCAAATAAAATTACCCATTAACTTTTTTTTATATTTTAGCGGTTCGGGCAGATTAGACCTGGTTTTACAAAATCTAAACCGAAAACAGGATGGTACATATCAGTGTGTAGCAGAAAATGATATCAGTATAGACTCCGTTTCGGTAATACTAAAAGTATTATGAAAATAAATACTAATGTACCTAAATACCAAAATATAGCAAATATAATAATTATAATTTTTATTTCTATAATTCATGCCTAAATTTAAGTACTTATCAGTTAATTATGTTAATTATTCGTCACGTTGATGATTGTATGCAGCAATGACGTAATTGCACTTTTTTGGAAACTATATATCTACGTATACAGAAAGATTGTGTAAAAAATTTTATCAATATTTCTAAAAGTGCCATAATGTTGCACCGAATGAACGATATATAATCTTATTTACCGTAAAATAAGTCTAAAATACAATATTCTATATATCCTATTCAATAAATGAAATATACGAATTCTTTGTTTTATTTTTCTAAATATACCTAATTCCCATTAAATTTATATTAACTCAACTTTAAAAGTTCAGAGCGATATAAATTCAATCATAAGTCTTTAAAATATTTTTATAAGTTATCTCAAATAATTAAAACTCATCGTTAATAGTAAAATCACTTTGGGATGGAACTGAGTAAGAGCCATGAATTGTATCTTGGTCAAAAGGTAATTTTCAGTATCTCCTCTTAATTTTTTAATTCAATTAATATATTGCTTTAAAACACTTATGAAATCTTACATTTTCACGATGCTCACAAATAATTTTAGTATCAAAAAATATATTTTGGAAATCTGAAGTTATGAACACTTTACGGCAGACCGTGACAGATTGCATTTCTCTGTCAATCGATATTTTTTTTGTTATATATACGCGTAGTGTCCTGATTTTTTGTAGAATAAGCGGACTGTATGTTGCCTTTTGGTGTGGTGGGTTTGAGACTTTAAAGTTTTTAGAAAGAGGTCTCAGGTGGTAGAAAGTTTTCGATCATTTTCTCTAATGAAATTGGAATGTTTATGTTACGAGGACATCTATAACAATGGTTCCAAACCAGTAAGTTCGAGGATGACCAGTGGTCCGCAACGACGAAAATATGGTTTGCGTTTGAATGATTTTAAATTTAGCGGGGCTCTTGATCGGGGCGATTGAGTAAGAAGAGCGTGGGTGATGGATCCGATGGCTCATTGAAGACGATACAACGTCTGCCGACTTCGTTTACCACTTTCCGCCGAATTCTGGAGATATTGCTTGCGCGCCTATATAAATATAAATAAATAATAAGTTCTTTGATTTTCACGATTAATACACATCCGGTGAAAATAGTTTCATTTAAATGAAATTAAACCCCAGATTAATCTGAACACCGGATTAATCGCGTATATTTAGAATTATTCAAAATAATTTAATTTAAAATAAATAAATATTCCATTTCCTCGAGTAAGGATCGAACCCACAACCAATCGCGTTTACAATCACACTTTAGCCCTTGCGCCACGATTGACCTCACATATTAATATTATTAACCCTTAATTTGGTAATGTATGCCCCAACATACATCAACTTTAAAAAAATATTTTGTATTAGAAAATACATAAATAACGTAAAATTATATTTTTATCACCTTGCAACTTAAACAACTTTGAGTAGAAAATATAAAACAGGCATCTGGTATCACTAGTTTTGACATTAGTTGACGAAAATGGCGTACCGGCGGCCTTCAGCTGTTCTCTCCAAGGTATTTATATAATTTTATTGATTATTACCCAATTTGGGAAAAGTTTCACGACTGAATCCTATGCTTCATATCATGATTATATAATTTGTCTAATAAGTTTGCAGTTCTAACTTCTTACATTGGTGTTATTTTGGATATTAACATGATGTATGCTGTGACATACATTGCCAAGTTTGTAAAAAAATACCTCTATTTAATTTGTATGTCAGGGCATACATTGCCAATTTTAGGGTTTTGCTTTGCTTAGTTTGTATATTAGCATGTTGCAAACTCGTGGGGGTAGAATTTTAGCGCTTGTCCCTGCTCAACATGCACCCTCTGATGATAGTGAACATTCTGATATTGAAGACGAAATACGTGTGCACACACCGCTTTCCATGTCCAGCTCCTCTGCACCCTCAATTGATAGCTCTTTAGAAAGACTTAATCTTCTAGATGATAAAGACACCACCAGCGAAAATGTTCGCCTTACTCCAATTTTCCAAAATGTTTATTCAAGCCCATCTCTAGAACCGAATTGTAGTCAAGTACCAGTACTGAGTGATATTCCCTCATTTCCCGCAACGCCTGCAACCCCTGCTACTCCTGCAACTGCTACACTAATTGCACCTAATGCACCCCCTGGTTTGGTAACACCTAGCATGTCGACGAATGCCTCCTCCACATCACGTATTTCCAGAAAAACAAGATCACAACGTGCCACTGTTCATGTTGCTAAACGACCTAGACGAATGCAAAAGTTTACTCTTAGTTATAATTGGAAAAAAGCTGTGTTTCGACATGTGGCTTCTATAGAAGAGGAATCGGAATCTGTCGGGAGCGTCACAGTCCTAACTCCCCTGGAATATTTCTACAAGTTTTTTTCCCCAGACATTTTGACAGATATTGTCGAACAAACAAATATGTATGCAATATCTCAAACTGGACGTACTCTGGGTTTGACTGAAGACGAATTACGGGATTTTTTAGCAATTCATATCATTATGGGTGTTGTAAGCATGCCGTCTTATACTGATTATTGGAGTTTGCGATATAGATACAAACTTGTGGCTGATTTGATGCCACTAAAACGTTATCAACAAATACGTCGTTTTTTACATTTTGTTGACAACAACGTACAAGATTCTGACAGATACTATAAAGTTAGGCCGTTAGTGCAAAAAATAAGAGAGAATTGTTTAGCCCAAGAAAATGAAAGGAGATTCAGCATCGATGAGATGATGATCCCATACAAAAGGACAAAAGCAGGGAAGCGGCGTCAATATATGAAGGACAAACCTAATAAGTGGGGTTTTAAAAATTACGTCCGCGCTGGAGTTTCAGGAATGATTTATGATTTCGTATTGTATGGAGGAGAGGACACATTCCGATTCCATTCATTTACAGAAAAGGAAGTATCAATCGGATTTGGAGCGCAAGTTGTGATTGCTTTGTGCAAAAGTATTAAATCCAAACCAGCCTTTATTTTTTGTGATAACTTTTTTAGTTGCCCGGAATTGTTCTACATACTGAGAGAAGACTATGGGATCTTTGGACTAGGAACCATCAGGAATAATAGGTTAAGAGGTGCGGAAGCAATTTTGCCCTCAGAGAAACAAATGAAAAAGAAACGTCGGGGTAGTCATGCTCAAGTCTCCTGCGACAAAAACCGCTTGGTCGCAGTACGGTGGAATGACAACAAAGCAGTGACCTTGATAAGTTCCTATGTCGGCGTTGAACCAGTAGCTACAATAAAAAGATACTGCAAGGACTCCAAAACGAAGGTTGACGTTCAATGTCCGCAAATTGTAAAAGAGTACAACAAGCATATGGGAGGGGTTGACTTGGCCGATATGCTTATCTCCTTATATAGAACACCTTTCAAGACAAGGAGATGGTATATCGGCATATTTGCCCAACTTCTTGACATCTGTATCAATAACGCATGGCTCCTTCACAGAAGAGATTCCAAAACAAAGTCAATTGCTTTGAAGGACTTTAGATTCGAATTGTACGAAGGTCTAAAAAAATACCAGCGTTCTGAGGGTAGTAACAAAGGCACCAAGAAAAGAGAACCACAAGCCAGTCCAATTGAAACGTCACGATTTGACAACGTTGGTCATTTTATGACAATGACCACACAAGGAAGATGCCGATTGTGTTCAAAACTTACAGTCGTACAATGTATCAAGTGCCAAGTCCGCCTTTGTTTCGTAACTGGCAAAAATTCCCGTAATTGTCAACTAGATTACCATGTGCCTACGTAATTTCTATGTATTTTTTTATAAAAATAAATAATAAATATAATAGTTGTTTTTTTTACATACGTAGTCAGTACCTATAGTAATTGGCAATGTATGTCCCTGCATACAACACATTTACGATTTGTATTCTTGAGTAGTTGGCGGTGTATGTCGTGGCATACATGAGTTTTCAGGAAAACTAAGCTTTTCAGATTTTTTTTCAAATTTTTCTATAGTCGTTTTATGTGTATAAATAACATTTCTGATGACAAAATTCAGGTTTTATAGAATTTTATACTTTGCCAAATTAAGGGTTAATTAAATCTATTAAAATATATTAATTATACTTTATCTATAATTTTTTTTTTGAACGCTATAGACATTTTAATATTTTTCTGTTAAATCCGTTATCTATATTTTTGACTTTCCGATGACATTGTCTATTGATGAATATGTCAAACAGCTCTAATGTCATTGTCAAATCAGTAAATCGGTTTAGCCTTCACTAATGTTTATTTTGTCAAGCTAGTGCACTATTTTATATTAAATTTTGTATTAGAAAATGTGCTATTAAACATGTCTTGCCTTAAAATCCCACCTTATATTTTACAAGAACTCCCAGATATCACTGAAACTGTAAATTATCCTATTAAAAATATACAACGCATAAAGGTTAGTAGAAATTGGCTTTGGCACTTGTTCAAATATTATTTCGTCTAGTAATTATGTCTTAGGGTCTTATTGTATGTTCATACTTAATATTATATTATAGCATATAAAACTTCTCTCAAATCATGGCGTCAACCAATTTTGTAAAATTATAAATGAAAATAATATAAAGTGTTAATTTCGTACTTTTAAAGATCTATTATTTATCATTTCTTTTTTTCTGTAGAATACCCTTATATCATTTTATACCAATGGTTGTGGGTCATATGTATCACCACAAAATGTGACATTGAGATCTGTGGGAGATTCACATGCAATGTCTTGAATTAAGATAGAATGTTAAAAACAAAGTCTTTTTTTATTTGTATGTGTACTCTACATGTTGGATTAAGCATAACCCTAAAAACTGCATAACATAACTTCTTTTATTAATGTACATCATTATCTAAATTATATATAAAAAAAATATAGTAAACCTAGTGCTAAGATCCATTTCCCTCATCCTCATTTTTCACCGAAGTCTTCGATGCATTGCATGTTGAGTGTTAGAACTCAATACTGGGCTTTTTTCTTTGGTCCCAGTTAGAAGACATGAAAATATTAATAAATGGTGATTCATTTCTTTGAGTGAGGATCAAACCCACAATTATAGAGTTACAGTAACATCTTTGTGCCATTGGGCCACGCCGGCCTTATATATTTTTTTTAATTTTAATTATTTCAAACTTCTGAACAAACTGACCAGAAATTATATGTTTAGACTTATTTTGTTTGCAGTATAACTAATAGGGTTTATAAGATATGACAGTAAAATCTTTCTATAGTTTGCTTAACATAATTATCATCAGAACACTAGTAGAGTCATTTTGACTTTAGTGTTGGTTAAGACTTGTAACTTGTGTAATAAAAAAAGAGTACTTCTTTTGTTGTTGAAGCCTAGAGGTACAAGTATGCTATTGTAAATGTGATAGTTGTTTGATTCTTATTCAGAGGAATGAAATATTTTAATATATTTTTATTTATTTCAAAATCCTAACATTGGCTAAACTAAAATACTAATTGGCCAAAAAATAATATTAATAATATTAATTAAATTAAGATTTCATTAGTTTAAATATACTGCATTAGCATAAACTGTGTTGCATCTACTAAATCTCGCTTCACAGTTGTCCTTTCATATAATAATGTTACTAATTCTCACAGATAAATAAAATAATAACATAATATTTAACAAGAATCAAACAAAAAAATTAAAAATGTAGCAATTTTTTAGTTTTTTTTGTGTTAAGAGATTTAAAATTTTTAATTTATAGTTATACCTAATGTCTAAACCACTCACAAAGTGGATCCATGGTATGCTAAGCAGTTTTTATAATGACAGTTACGGTTAGTTTTCAGTCCCATCTCAAACTAATAAAACATTCTTTTATGTGAAATAATGGGCATTCCTACTATCATGACTCGACTGCCCTCAATATATGATTATTTCTGATAAAAATTAATATACTAACAGCCTGAGAAAAATAGAATTACCGACAGTTTGATTCCACCCTTATATTTCAGTACACATGCTTTGATGTATCAAGGACATTAATAGCTTTTGGAGCGACCAGTGGAGGTATTTACGTATTTAATAGATGGCCATGCGAATTTGTCCAGCTTATTCCAAGTAAAGTAAGTCTATATATAATTTGATATTACCCACTTTACCTACCTTTTTATGTTTTCTAAATATAAAATGTACCTATAAATATTTTATATTTAGAAAACATAAAAACTTAAAGCGGGACTCAACTCTAACGCTTAGTAACATTTAAAAATGTTTAAAACTATTAATATTATATTTTACTTTAGTAATTGTATTTTTTTATTATTTATACACCTAAAATATATAACGCTTTATATATATTTTAGGTAGATTAGAAGCTTTTAAATTTAGCCAACCGTAACTTCGATGACTTGCAAGAGTATCACTATGATTCCCCTACAGTAACTCCTCTTCAATAAGGGGAATTGGAGCATTCCCGCAAAGAGTGTGATGCGCCGAATTATCGGAGGCACCACATTCATGGCACACCGGTAACATCTTCCGACGTGCAATCCGATGCATTTATTTGCCGAAGCAACCGTGCCCCGTCAGTGCCAGCATCCGCCTGGACGTTAGGACTCCAAAAAGTCTCTTTTAGCCCATCGCGCAAAGTAGCGACGGACTGCCTCCGCCGTCGCCAGGTCTGCCGCCGGGAACCCCAGGTCCTCTCTCTTTCGCCGGATCAGGGCTTTGTCCGCTCTTTTCCTGATCCGCGCCATAACTTCTGCCCATGGTTGCTCACTTCGCATCCGGTCATTTGCAGGAAATGCGTAAACTTTGGCGAGCACTTCCTCCTGTAGCTCCCATGGCGGTTCGACTGCTAACTATTACTATAACAAGCTTAACTTTCCGAAATTGTTTTCTAGGATGGTCCCATAACTCGTCTAGCAATATCAACCGACGAGAAACACATAGGTTTTGCAAACGGCAAAGGTATTGTCACAGTAACTGAATGTGAACAGACACTTAGCGGTAATTTTTCCACGACCTCGTCTAAAGAGCATCAAGGGAACGAGGTCACTGCGATGGTATGGACGTCAAATATGTTGATAACTGGTGACGATGTAGGCAAAGTTTCTATTTTACAGCTGCAGAATTTTATTGTGAGTATTGTTTTAATATGAAAACGTTATATTAATGTTAAGTAATAATAATGAATTAAGTGAACTTAATTTTGTTATGTATATTTGTGTAATGAACGAGGCCAGTCGTCGCGCAGGGGCACAAAGTGTCTCCAAAAAACTCGAGGAGATGAAATATTTATTTAATAAATATTTATTTATATTTCCGTTTCTTCGCTCTGGTCGCGAGGTAAAGCGCGGCGTTGAGTTCTGCCACTTAACACGCAATGCCTCCAGAATTTGGCAGAAAGTGAGGAACAGAGTGTCTTAACACTAGGTTCCCTCTGCCTACCCTGCTGTGTGCGGGATACAGCGTGAAGCTGTATAATTAATTAAATAACTGTATACTAACCTGTATAAATATGAGGCCATTTTGACGCTATAGGACAGTGACTATGTTAAGGCATTGGTTGTGGGCTTGATCTCCTCTCGAGGAAACCTAATATTCTCCTAGTAATAAAAAGTTCCGCACTTAACAATATCTCTAATTCTAGCGGAAGAGTGAGAATGAACCATCTTGACACTAGGCTTTCTCTGCCTATTCTGTTATATATGGAATACAGCATAAAGTTTAAAAAAAGATATGACATTTTAATAGCATATATTTAATATACGCTTAAAGGTTAACTTTATATGCTTTATAAAGAAATTAAAATAAATAATGTAAATACTAAAGCCAATAAAATAAAAGTGCCATACGTCAAAAAACTAAAAATAAAAAGAAATGTGTGGTATTGAATAAAATTAATAGTGTCTTTTTGCATTTTTGTATTTTAAGCAAAAAAGAAGATACGTATATTTTGACGAATTTTGCTGTTCACAAGATTTTATTTACTTCTAAAGAACTAAATAAAATTATGTTCTGGAAATTGTTTACCGTGCAAATTAATATTAGCTTAATTCTTAATATCTTGTAAAAATAGTGCTTGTTATAGATACCAAATCAAATGTTTTGTTTTTTAGAATACAAAACATTATGAATAAAATTAAATACTCTTATATTAAAATTCTCACCTTCACCTTCTTCAACCGGCAAATAAAAGTTTATTTCGAGGCATAATTTTTATGATTAATCCTGTATTCATGCTGAGTGGAAAAGCTTTGTCTTGTCACCAGAGTGAGGAAATGAAAATATTAAATAATTCATTCTTTCAAGTGGGAATCGAACCCACAACGGCCACGCGCCACGACGGCCTAGGTTATTTTAGTTCTATATTATTATTAAACTAATTATTTTTTATGTGCTTTCAGGCGAAAAGAATGTTTCAGAGTTCCTCCCAAACTATAATGAGTTTAGACTCGCGAGTTTGCCAACTCGACGCTAAGGAATGTATGCTACTTGTTTCAACATTAACAAGGTGTTACATTTGTAATACCACCCAAGAACAATATCGACAAATCGGTCAAAAATTAAGGGACGGTGAATTTGGGGCGTGCTTTGCATATATAGAACAACCTTTAACGAATGGTTCCGTAGAAAATACTCAGCCAGATTTTACTGAAGTTAGGAAATATAATATTGTCGATGATGACGCCAGATTTACTGTAGGAGAAGAATTTGCAAATATAGTACTATTTTGTGCGAGACCGTCGTCAAGACTATGGGAAGCAAGCGTAGATGGTATGGTCAGAAGAACGCACCAATTCAAACACGTGTTAGCCAATCATCCAATGAAAGTAATTACCAAAGAAACTTATGAAACGGAAAAAATCAATTTCAACGACTCGAGAAACGATAACGGTCAATCCGTTAACTTTTCTAAAATATACACTCTAAACGATGCTATATTTTCATATAGCAGAAACTCATTATTTTTTCTAAATGTTCAAAATGTAGACAATACTGTGTGGTTTGATGAATACAACGACATAGTTGAATGTAAAGTTTTTTATGATATGGTGTACCTTAGATTGGCTAATAGCTCTCTAGTTACTTTAAGATTTACGAAAATAGACAAATTTCTAATTAAATGTTATGCTGACGGTAAATATAGGTTGTGTGCGGAAATGTGTGCCTTGTTCAGAGATTATCTCCTTTCTGATAGTTCGTCGTCGAAGCTACATATGTTAGTCGGTTTAAAGGATAAATTAGATAACGGTATACTAAAAAACTTAGAAGTACTGATGGAAAAATTTGAGAAGCAGAAAGTGAGTGATGCAACTCAAATGAAATCAGGAATTTACGTTGTAGATAATACGTATACACAGACAATTTTGAATGATAGTACAAAAAGACAAAACGATGAAAATATTTTTGGACCACCAGATGCTTTACAGACGCTAAAAGGGCTGAGTGTGACAGTGTCTGATAAATTTAGTACTAGTAAAAAAATGTTAAGGGAGAAATGGGGGGATTTCGAAGAAAAAATGAAAAACTTAAGCATTGACAAGCAAGAAGCGCCCCAAGTTAAACAGGAAAATGAAAAATATCCAAAATGGATACCGAGAGACGATTACGAGACAGATAATACAGTTCATGTCACAGAAAATGATATAGTTTTTAAAGAATCTAGTCAAGACCAAAACGATGTTGTACAAATTGATAATAGTCTTGTAGAAAAGGATAAGGTGTGCAAAATGCTGTACCAGCAAGCTAGATTGAGTCTTGTCAATAAAGAATCAGAAACAAATATAAACTCGATCATCGATGACTTTACGATCGATATCATTGAAATTCACGATCTAATGTTATCTGTGGAAAAATATTGCAAATCAATCGATTCAATCGAAGAATCGATTTTTGTTCCGAATAATATATTTTTAACGTACTTAAATAATGCTCAAAATAGATCTAAATTAATAAATTGCATAATAAACGATGAAATTTTATACAAATATTTTGTGGATTCCTGTATAGCGGTGAATTTGAAAACTCAAAAATACTCAAGCATCGGTTGTGAGTGCGGTTTCCCCTTGCCTTATATAAGAACGAGTCAAATGCCGATATTTTCGGAACTCATAGACGATTTTATAGAACAACAATGGTCGAGTCAAACAAAAGAGCAATGTTACGAGATGTGCAAAAAAATGCCTTACTTATGGCGGAAAATCTTGTACTTGCGAAGAAACGAGGATTTGATAAACGTTTTGAGAGTGCTTTTACAAATGCTAGACGAGACTTTATTGCATTCTTTCCTACCACAATTTACATTGGACACTTGGGACAGGGCGATACAGCTATACGCTACTCTATACGCAAACATTTGTTTAAATTGCAATAAAAAATTTGAGCACATATCAGTGAAAGATATGTTGAGTTGGGACCAATTGGGGTCAATAGTTATAAAATCCGTCGGTGGAAAAAACGCTATAAAAGTCATGGAAAAACATGCAAGTCTAATAAAAATGGGAGCGTTGACTATGAAATTTTATCATACTTGCCTATTAGTGTATATGTTTGAGAAGTATGATAGTACTCTTGTAATTCCATTAGTTGATACGATATATAGTGCATATGATTTTGAAGAAGCTAGGACTGAGGTGAGAATTTATTTATATATTTAATCCACATATATAAACAAGAAATACAGTTACACAGCACAGTTACACAGAACTGCAAACGCAACGGTTGTTGGTTCTATACACACTCGGGGAAATTAGTTATTTAATATATTCATTTATTCGCTCTCTCAACGAGACTTTCTTTTTCGAGGGACAATGGTGAGTTTCTTAATACTACGTTCCCTCTTGCTTACCCTGCTACATTCGGAATACAGTGTGAAGATAAAAAATGCTGTTGTTTTTTTTTGGTATTATTAATATTGTATAAAATATTTGAATATATTAATATTTGAAAACGTATATCTAAGATACCGTCCAAGCACTGTTAACACTAGTTAAAAAGTAATGAAATTTCTTTTCATTTTGAGGCCAGTCGTGGCGTAGCGGCACAAAGTGTGACTGTAAAACCGACTGGTTATGGGTTCGATCCACACTCGAGGAGATGAAATATTTACTTAGCTTTATATTTCCATTTTTTCGCTCTGCTGTCGAGGCAAAGCGCAGCGTTGAGTTCTGCCACTTAACACGCAATGTCTCCAGAATTCGGCAGAAAATGGGAAACGGAGTGTCTTACACTAGGTTCCCTCTGCCTACCCTGCTGTGTGCAGGATACAGCGTGAAGCTGATAAAAAAAATAAAAATTTCATCACGATTATTCGTGTAGACGCCGTTGAGGCCGTCGTGGCGTAGAGGCACAAGCGTGTGACTGTAAACGCGACGGTTCTGAGTTTGACTTCTGCTTGGCGAAGTGAATTATTTAATATTTTTGTTTCTTCGCTCTGGTAACGAGACAAAGCTCGGCGTTCAGTTCCGCCACTCAACAAGCAATTCCTTCAAATATCGTTGGAATTTGTAAAAAATACAAAAATCCAGGAACTTATTGCGTTTTATATTTAAATTTTTACAGATACAAAAGCTCTTATTAAATTCATCCGATGGAAATCTCAGAAACACCGCGTTACCTCTAACAGTCGCTGGGACCTCCCCGAATTGGGGTTTAAAGAAGTTATACGAGAAAAGCTCACCCATACAAAAAGGTAACAACATATTAAATGATATTTTAATAGCTATGACAATGAACGACATGATGGATTGCAGTCTTTGCGGGCTGCCATTGCAAAATGAAGTGCTAATCCAAGATGGCGGACTTTGGGTTTTTAAATGTGGCCACACATTTCATGGCGCGTGTCTTAATTTGAATAAAATTAAATTGTGCCCATCGTGTTGTATTCAATAATTGTTTTTTTTTGTTTCAATATTGGAGTAATTTCAATAATATTATATTATATATGTAAATTGGATTTGTATGTTAGAATGTAATTTGTTATGGGATTTAGAAAAAAAAACAGTTATGGAACTTCAGTTTGTTTTGAAGTCTTAAATAACATTTTGAGACATTTTGTATCTGTTTACTTTATGTTAGGGTTCAGAAAAACATGACGTGAAACGAGAAACTTTTCCATAGGTAGGAAAAATTTATTTTTATGTTCTTATTAATGACAAAATTCTGATTCGGTAAATAGAACCAGTCACTTTTATATTTACTTAATTTAGATGGAGAAATAGGCATAAAATACCTTTACATATTTTTTGTAAGGAAGTGTTTTTTTTGTTTATTTCTTTGTTTTCGTGAATATTTTTCTATAAATATTATTATATACTTCAATGTTCCATTCGTTTATAAATTTGCACGACAGCTCAAATATGATTAAAGGCTTTGATTAGTAAATTTCAAGTTACTTATTTTGTATGAATAACCCGAAGATACTTCCCTTTGATACTAACGCCCAATATTAATAACCTATCTCCAACGTCAATCTTAGATTGTTTCATATATCTATCCAATTTAGAGATTGTTAATATTGGGCGTAAGACTAGAACGACTGCCCGTGTATACGTGTAGTTTTTACTTTAAATTATTGTCTTAGCACTTTTGGTATAACAGTCAGCATAGATTTTGAATTGTTGTTATTTACATTATTTCTAAATTAAATGGCCGGTTATATTTTTGTTTTGTATTTTTTTAAATAATATATTTTTTATATATTTTTTTCTTTTATGTTCATTATAAAATTAACCAAAAATATGAATAAGATGTTAATATGTTCATTTTTATTATAATTTTTTACTGATAACTTTTTTCTGACTTCTGTCACAGTCTGTCTGTAACATAAAAACATATTAAAGTATCTTTATAATTTTTAGTATGGACGCTCTATTAATTAGATTTTTTGTTATTGATTTATGTTATTTTAACATATGAAATGAAAAATGGATTTTTATTGTATCATACATTTGTATAATTAATAATGTCTTTTATGATAAAATTTGTTATTTTATATTTGATATTAAGTTTAATATAAAATTTATATAATTTAATAAAATTGGCAGCTTACACCTAGTCTTATAAATTAAATATTTCAATTATTTGAATATAATATAATCGTTTTTAATAATATTTGATGTAACAGAATTTGTCAAACAATGCAAATTAGTTAAATTAATTTTACTATTTATGTATATATGATTTTTTTACCAATTTAGTGGGTTAAGTTTTGTATAGTAAAATTATAAAGGTTATGCAAAAAAACACGAAAATAAATTGTATGTTAAAATGGTAAACATATTTTACAAAATAAATCTAATAATGAATAAAAATGTTTTACATTCATAAAACATACGGCGCAAGTTACAACTGACGTATAAGTCAAATTCGCCGTGGAAACGAAATTATTTCGTTATTATATTTATTGATATTTTTTTCTTTTTGATATTTAAAAAGCAATAATTTGATATTTTCTGCATTCAAATGACAGCTCTATTTTTGTTTGATACAATATGGTACCATTACATACAATATTATGTACCTAATAAGAAGTGTTGCTACAGACAAAACGTGAACAAATACTATTATTTAAAATTTACAGTAAAACTATTTTTCAGCAATTTAATAGTGATATAATGGGCGAAAAGTGGAGAACGCAGTGTCTTAACACTATGTTCTATCTGCCTACGGTACTAGCGCGGTACATTAATACAAAACAAAATTATGTATACATGACTGTATTTCGCAATATGTTTTAAGATTTATTTACTTAGTATATGTAATTTAACGTGCAATGTACAAATTTTGTTTTGTTCGAATTTATAGTACAAACTTTAAATTTTTTTTAAAGCACATATTTAACAAAAAAAAAATTTGTATCGTTTGTTTGTTTTTTTATTTGGTAGGACATATTTTTTTAATTTACTTTAACAATTGCTATTGGATGAATTGGATGATTGCTATTGAATTTATTAACCTCTTCTTTATTAATAAATTAACATACTAATTGCTTTTGAATAGTTTTTTTTACATTTATACGTAAGTTATTTTAAGATTAATTTAAAGTTCATTTTAAGTTTTCTGTTTTTTTTTTATAATTGGGACTTGCAAACGAAACAATTGTATAACTCCAAGTGCCATTATTTTATTATTAATCTATGAATGATTTTAGCTTGAATTGTAGATAATTTATTATTTTAGCACAATATTTTTTATTTGTATAATTTATTCGAGTTTTTTTTTGTTATAGAAATGGCCTATTATGTATAAACAATACTCAGAAAATTATATAATCGTTAGTGATTATAGGATAATTATAAATTACCATTTATCTAATGATATTTATATAATGATTATATTATATTTGAAATTGTTGTTGGCGAAGAATACTATGGGACCGCACCATGATGGTTGGTTCGATTTACACTTACTGAATAAATTTGCTTATAAAATGCAAAAGTGGAGAATATAGTGAATTATACATAGTTTGTCTCTACTGATTTCGTTTAATGTGATAGGTGCTTTATAATTGAAAAAATGTGACGATTGTAGATTTAATTAATCGTCTCTTGTAATTTTTTCTTGATATTTATATTTATTGACATTTTACTGGCCACACATGCCTCTTTAAGGCTAAAATAAAAAGAGAAAAGGTTAGGTGTGACTATGTTTATTTATTGAGGGTGTCGTGTCGTGGGCGCATGGGCACAAGTGTGTGACCGTAAGAACGACTGGTTGTGGATTTGATTCCTACTCGAGAAAATGACATATTTATTTAAATTCATATTTTCATTTCTTCGCTCTGGCGTCAAGGCAAAGCTAGGCGTTGAGTTTCGTCACTCAACACGCAATATCCCCGGAATTCGGGGAAAAGTTTGGACCGGAGTGTCTTAACACTACATTCCCTCGGCCTACCCTGCTGTGAGCAAGAATCAGCGTGCAGCTGATTTTTTTTATTTATTCAATGTGAAATAAAGAAAATTACTGAAAAAGGCAGCTTCTTCCCAAACTGACAGTATTTTCTAAAAGTTCTCGAATATATTTACATATATTCCACAGGTAAAATAGATTGCAGTTTATTCTTAATTAGTCTTTACAAATTAAAATTGACTGTGTTTATTTAAGAAATCATGTAGAGTTGCGCATGTATTGAAAATGTATACTTGAACATAATTACTGCGTAGTTTATCGTAATCTCAAGTAATTATATATTTTATGTATAATAAAATTTAATATCATTTGTGTATATTTAATAAATATCAGCTATTTTCTATTATATATTTGTATTGTATACGTGTATATGAATTGCATTGTACTTAGTAGTTTGGCAGACTATATAAATGAATGTTATATATTTTTGTAACTAATGTAGCCATATCACTTGTACCGATTTTATTCTGATATTATAGTATTAATATTAAAAGTATTTAAAGTAATATTGTTTTTTTATTTATTCTTCGTTCATTTCATTCGGTGTGGATAATAAAAATAAAACAAACAAAACATTTTTTATAATTACTTTTTATTAAACTTTTGGGTTTTGGCACAATTTTTGAATAATGTGTCCTGTAGGTATTAAAACCTATGTCTATCTACGTATTTGTGTACAGCGGAAACAACAAAATAATATCAATCGACGAAAAAAAAAATAATTTAGTTAAATCAATAAAAAAATATAACAACATATAATTTTTATAAGTACGATATTTTAAAGAATACAGTTTAAGTAGTGTGAACATGATAACATAAAATGAATGACAGATCTATTTCCAAAGTGGCACAGATAATAAATATAAAGAAGAGAATCGATCGAGATCTATGCGAAACGCATATTAGTTATCGATCTTTAATAAAATAAACACAACTAACTTTCACAATTAATATATCGCGTATTTACAATGGGAATCAACATAAGAAATAAATAATTTAACGTCACTGTCTTAAACCCTTACACATTTACTAAGAAGTACACGCTACATATTTCGATTAAGTCACGTACACAATAATTTATTTATACGCTTATACGTCTACAGCTATTCACGTCGAGTACATTATGTTACTGGCATACAATATAATAGCGAGGATATGCCTTTGAAATTAAAAAAAAAAAGTTTTTTTTTATAAAAACGAGGATATCAATTGTTAAAGTAAGTAAGGCAAATCCTCGCTGTCAGTTCAAAGAGAAAACAAGAATACAATTAGAAAAATAAATAACAAAAAAAAAATGGCAATCAACGACATTTCTCCCACCAACCTGATTAACTCTAAGCTATACAACGTTAACTTTAACTACTGTTACGTAGATAACGTAAACTACCACTTAAACTAACGTCTACTAATAAATTGCACGATTTGATAAAGCGAATATTTGATTTTATTATTCCCCCCACAGTCCGGCGGGTCTACTAAATAGAAATATTCTAATATTTCTATTTATTAAAGAAAATTGACAATATCCAAATTGACCACCATCTTGTGTTCAACACTGGCTGGTACAGATTATAAATGACTTACACATAATATAGATTATACAGAACTTGTGACATTATGACATGTTTGTTACTCACTAATACAATATAAAGTACGGATTTTGCTAATGAGTATTATATTCTGTTAAATATTATGCTTTTCACGACAGTTTTGTGTTCAAAACACATAAATTTTCAAGCATTCCGCTTCAAAGTTTTTGGTTTGATACATTAAGTCACTTACGCCTAAGCTACAAAATGATTACCTATTATTAAGATTTACACATGGCCACACAAAATTAAACTCCAGACGCTAATACTTAAATAACATTTTAGCTTAAATCTAATCTAAATCTATCTACGGATAGCTAGCAACATCGAATACGTGCATATATCTACAGAGTTTTGCAAATATTTACATTTGAAAGATGAAATATAACAATACAATATAACTTATTATGTACACTTTTCTAAAATTCTATCAGTGGATACGTTTTGGCAGACTTCACGCCGAATACGTATCGAGAACAGAAAATGATTATAAGATCTTAATTCTCTAATGGAATAATCTCAATTATTATTTATATTATAAACGAGAGATCCGAGCGACACTGGCATTTACAGTCGTTAGTCTTAGAACATATATCGTCGGCGTCAGTAGAAGACCTTATAATTGAAAAAAAAATACAATAGACAGAAAAAACTGCCTTAAAAGCGAATATTTTGAAAAGTTACTATATTGTACTGTTTTAACGACTCAGGCTTCTGGTTTCAGTTTCGACCATTAGACAGAGAGATTCTTAAAATAAACATTTTCACAAAAAAAAGCAAAAGCTACACTGACGCCGATGAATATGTACAACAAAGTGCTATCTGTATAATTTATTTAACAGTAAAAAGATTACCACAAAAAAAAACAAAAATTTAGGGATATACCTAATTTTTCATCGTTTTTGTCTTTTTAATGTCAATAAATCACACTTACGTCCTTATTTAAATTTAATTTACATAAATGACAGGAAACGTAAGCTTTTTCAAATAACAATTTGTTTTTGTGACGAGTTACATAAAGAGATTCCGCAGTTCATCAATTTAATTCACAGTCTATAGTAACATATTATATTTTCAACTATCCATTAGCTGAACATTACTATAATATAAACTTTACTATAGAATTATCCTTTGAAGTAATTCAAAAGCCATCCAATAAATTACGTCACACGCGGCAGACAGCAGTTTCTAAATTTCATGATAATCAATACATTTCTAAATATATATGTCTAAATATTAAAACACGAAATTTGTGTAAAAATAATATTTCCCCTTCTCACAAATGTGATAAGTTAAATATAATAACGAAATACGTGTGTCGGTCGACGAGTCGTGAGATTTTAAGATTTTCTTACTTTTCATTACTTTCTTCCCGAGCGAATAATGCAAAAGTTCAGAAAACCCACCTTCAAGTCGGCCACGACTCGCCGACCGTACTGTAATTTCTGGATGATCTTTTATTTTTTATAATATAGTCGTATGTTTAATACCACAGTAGTATTACCAGGGGTGGTGTGTGGGGGGCAGGGACAGGGGCGCGGCGTGGGGGTAGGGCCAGCCGCGCGCCGCTCCTCAATCCTCCCCCCCCGGCGACAGTGGGGGGGAGAACGAGTTCATGTAGCCCCCCCCGTTCGGTGGAGGCGAGGAGTTGGAGGGTCCGGGGCTCGACAAGGACGGCAGGAAGTTGAGCTCGCTGCCGCCGTCGCGACACCAGAGCTGCCGCATCTCCT
Organism: Heliconius himera; assembly: GCA_021202915.1. Taxonomy (NCBI): domain Eukaryota; kingdom Metazoa; phylum Arthropoda; class Insecta; order Lepidoptera; family Nymphalidae; genus Heliconius; species Heliconius himera. The sequence continues at coordinate 119,594 of JAJHJA010000658.1, read as the reverse complement.
GCCGGCGCGTGCGCATCAGGTTCTTGTACTCCGATATCCGCATCTTCTTGCCGTCGACTATGCATGTTCGTTTTGGTCTCGGTCGGTACCTGAAATTGATCAAATTGTTATTAAGGAACAGCTTTTGAATGTCAACGTCTCGGTTGTGGGTTCCCACTCTAGGCCATTAATTAGTAAACTAATTAATTTCTCATTCTGGTAACAAGTCGGAATGTCTTAAAAATAGGGTGGAAAGTGAACAAGATTATCCTAACACTTGATTTTCGAGTTAGAGCATGACGCAAGAAAAATAAGTAAATAAGAATAAAAGAACATATAAAAAATTTAATAGTAAAGTCTGACAATAATATATTAATTAAAATAACCAAGCTTACCTATAATCAGGGTGTTTTTCCATATGCAGTTTGGAAAGTCTCGACTGTTCTTCATAATAAGGTTGTTTCTCAGCATTAGACATGGCCTTCCATCTCGCGCCGAGGATTTTGGATATATTTGAGTTGTGCATATCAGGACATGCTTTTAGAATTTTACGACGCTCATCCTTGGCCCAAACCATGAATGCGTTCATTGGTCTCTTAATGTGAGGTTTGCCGGCCTCGTCGCGCTTTGGCTGACGTATCAACTTTGCTTTTTCTGATTCTTCCGGTGGCGATTGGTTCCAAGATGACGCTGGAAATGAAGAAATGGGTAGGTGAGCTAACTATTATTTTAATAAAAATATATTAAAACAAAAGTTGTCCAATTTTTTATCGTTTAACATATAATATTTAACATTTTCGTATCATAATAATAAATAAAAGCGTTAACAGAAATTTCTCGTACCTATAAACATAAAAACTACAACTGTTTAACATAATCTAATGAGCCTGGGAATTGGGACGCATAAACTCGACAGAGATCTTCAACAACCATTGCCTAAATCAAAATCTTATTTATATAGGGAAAAGTTTTAGCTATTAGAAAATTTGAAACGCAAAGTTAGACGGTTGTCATTTAATTTTAATGTCAAATTCACAGTTAAGTAGAATAAAAATTCTAAAATTACTAAAGAAAAGCTTCTTAACTGATCTAATATTAACAGTCCGTTATTTACAAGTTTAATTTAAAAATTTTACTTCTTAAATTACATTATCTATTTTGGCTGTAACTATTGTGCGTAGTGTCGTTTTAGGGTCACGTTACCAACAATGTTGTGGTCTTTATTCGTATGAGCATAAGACCATATGTTAGCATTTATAAAATATTCGATCGGATGCCCCGCTAAGCTTGCCCATAAATTATCACGAACAGTGAATGCCGGCTGTAAAACAATCGTTAAACAAAGATTAAGAATGGATCTATTCTGAACTGGCTGGCTCTCTCAGCTCGAGATATGGAATGTGGTACATCCATTTAGAATTTTAGGGAGGATTATATTGTCATTTTCAAGTACATTAGTCATTTACCACAAAAAATATTTAATCAAATATCCTTAGAAAACGCCAATGACATTTTGTACGGCATGTGTCCGTACAATTAATAAGCTACAGTGCGGAAACATCGACCTCTCAAAGACAGTGCATTCCTTGAATTAATTTGACACGCTCTTAGATAATTTATAACATCCTACGTACACAGACCAATAGTAGACCAGATGTATGTACTGGTATGTATGTGTGAACGAATAAGATTTGTGAAAGCCATCATGTTAAGTCATTTATTTGGTATTAGTACTGAAAATACAGTGTTTGATAATTAATTATTTATTAAACAACTGTAATAATATTTTTTTTTCGTTATAAAATCGAAAGCTCACGACGATATGCCTAAAAATCTGTTCATGTCATTTTTTCAATATAAAATTTTAATAGTACTTTTTTTTAGATTTATATAAAACTTATAATAATTAGATATATAGGAAACATCTTAATGATATTGTTTAGTTAGGAAATCACATTTTGATTGATAGCGTCCCATGAAAATCTAATGATACCTAATTTTAGTTACGAGTATCTTTGACTTTGTATGTAATCTTAAATAATATATTTTTTTATTTTATTAATTAATTTCTAGGCGTGTCCTAATATTTTTCCCACCTGACATTTATATATTACGGATATAAGTTCGCTGGCAAGTAAGTACGCGTAAGGCGGACAGCGGAAGCGTCGAGCGCCATCTATTCCATATTTCTTGCAATTCTCTTGTTTTAGAGGAAACCAAATGACACCAGTTTTGTAACCATCTAGGTTTGGGACCGAGCCAACTATTTAAAGTGTGCACTATTAAATTTATTCGCATCATAATTTATATTAAATAATACACAAAAAGTTTTTAGAGTGCATTTCGGTTACAATAAATAGAGAATTGTTGAAGTATCGTTAGTACTATTTGTTCTTTGATTGTTTGAAATGTTATATTTTAAAGTAAATAAAATTTTAAAAAAATGTTTCTTAAGGTAATATGTGACCACTAAAATAAATCTGCTTCACCCTGTGTCCAGGTAGGCAGAGAGAATCCAGTGAGACACTCTGTTTCCCACTTTCCGCCGAATTTTGAAGAAGTAACGGAACGCAACGCCACGTTTTAGTCTCGACACCAGAGCGAAGAAATGGAAATATAAATTTAAATAAATAATTTCCTCCAATGGGATCTAACCCACAATCACTTTGTGCCCATACGCCACGACTGGCCTCTACGATTTTATATTATTTTTACTAAAGCAAAGGCATAAGCTGGCCATTTTTTACATTATTTGGTAGATTTTTGGTTGTTCAACAATTTCCATACTAAGTTAGTAAAATATTTTTTCAGCGTTGATTGACAATTGAAGAAAATTATACAAAAAATAGTGATCGTTAGTCACGCTTTTTGGCTACAACCACCGAATATGCAGTAGGTAGTATGTAATGATAAGTTAAAAACTAAGCCATATCCTATTAGCTATAGGCATACCTAAAGCTCTCTTGTCCTGCAAATTTTAACACGTAAAATTAAAAAACTAACAATATTTTTTTTTCCAGATATTGATTACATCAATGTTCGCAAAGAATACGAGCTGTGCAGTATTTTAATTGACTCAATAAAATGATGTATTAACAAAAATCGGACATTATGAACACTTACCTAACTATATAAACACTAATTTCACAATTACAATTGATCAATTCAAATATAAAAAAATACGGCAATTAATTAAAAATAAACAAAAAAATGAATGAACGATCGTTTCGTTAAGTAAATCGCAAATGTTCGTCCGTTCGTCAGCACATGTAGCCGGACACTAGCTATTTGACCTATATAATGTTTCCCGTATTCTAGCAATTTTCCAGTGTAAGTGAATTAATTATACAGGGTGGAAGAGGCAGCGCTCCATTTACGGAAACAGCATATAGGGTAAAATATTTCAAACCTATACCTAAAGAAATTAATCAAGATGCCTCAACAGTTTCGACGTAGGATTTTTTTTTCATTTCACGATTTTTATCCATCCCTGTATTTCGTGTGACGCGATTACGTATAGATCCCAATAACATAAACACTTACTACTACAAAAATACTACTAAAGGTTAAACAACTTTGAACTTTATCCCCAATACACACGACTCGATTTCGAAATGAGGCGTGTGCGGCGGTGTTCCTTTGATAGGTTTATGTGTGCGTGCGTCATCCTTACAAATGGCGTTTTGTTTTAAAATGACAATTTTATTATTTATTTTGTTTGAAAAAAAAACTTTTTCATTTTTGGGAATTTATTTTTTTCTGAATTATATTAGGCTTTTATAGAGTAGTTAAAACTGTGGTTTCATTTAATGTGGTGCTGACACTTCCACCCTGTATATAGCAATTAAACACTAACATGAAAATGTTTGGCGGCGACACGGAACATTTCTCAGTTTTCACATTTCGCAGCGAAAGCGTCAATTTATCTAAAATCCTTGTTTATTTTCGTTACATTGCGTAATGCGGATTTTGCGTTATTAATATTGATTCAATGAATAAGTTGACAACTAGGTCTTGGTTTGTGTCGTGTTGTGAAATATATGTTGGGCTTAATGCGTTTTCTTGTTTAAGGACAAGCTTTGATGTTATTTTGGAAAAATAACATCCTGTATATAACAAAAAATCGATTTGAAATATTTATTGCATAGACATAATTAAAAATAACTTTTATAATTTTGGTGTTTAGAGACATTTTTTTGAATTTCTACTTGATACTATGTATTATCAGACTATCAGTGTCTACTGTCTACACTCATCTGTATGGCAAATAAATGATTTGATAAGACAGCCGTCTCAATATTTTTGGATCGTTTGCGCGTGTGTGACGTTTGCCCGCGTCATAATACTTATTCATAGGGCAAAAAAATGATGGAAATGATATGTGGAATTAAAAATATGTTGGGCCTCTCGTAATTTTTAACTGATTTTAACCTTGGTTTAGACGGTGACTTGTTTATTTTTATCGACAGAAAATATATATTTAAACTATAGGAAAAGAAAATAAAATGACATTTTCTTACATTTTTTTATAAAGTGCACCATTTATGTAGGTATTTATAAAGAGTATCAACATCATGAGGCCAGCTGTGGCGTAGGGTCACAAATTGTGACTGTAAACGCGACTGGTTGTGGGTTCCATCTCCACTCAATGAATTAAAATATTTATTTAAATGTATATTTTCATTCATTAGCTCTAGTGTCGAGGTAAAGCGCAAAGTTGAGTGCAAAGCAATGCCTCCAAAATTTGGCGGAAAGTGGGCAACGGAGTGTCTCAACACTAGGTTCCCTCAGCCCTGCTGTGTGCGGGATACAGCGTGAAGCTGATTTATTTTTTTATTTTATCAATATCATGAGGGTGTAGGTTTGAGCTTCACTCGAAGAATTATAATATTTATTTAAATGTATATTTCATTCATTCGCTCTAGTGTCGAGGTAAAGCGCGACATTGAGTTCCGCCACTTCGCTTCCCGAATTCGGTGGAAAGTGGGGAACACACTAGGTACCCTCTGCCTACCCTGCTCTGTGCGGGATACAGCGTGAAGCTGATTTTTTAATTTTTTTTAATCAATATCATATGTTATTTGTCCAAAAGCCAATAAGCCAAGATACACAATATAGTATAGTTTATATTTTTAATTTCATAACCTGTACCACTTCTATGTTTAATGTAACCTGTCCTTATAATTTGAACCCACCACGTGTATATTTATTATAGCGTCTCAGTTTGAAACTGTGTCACTGTGATTACATTTTAGTGCAAAAAAATATTTAATGCTGTATGTGAAAGTTAACTCTATATAAACTGTGATTATTATAAGATTTATTTAATATTATTATTATTTATTTGATTTTATTATTATTATCCTAATTATAAAACAATGTTTGTTTCCTTTTTAAAAAACCCTATTCCAGTGTAGATTCATATACAAATGCAATATTATAAATAGCTAGTAATATCTCCAAAATTATCAGATATTGAACAACGGAGAAATGTATCACTCTGCTTATCGTTCATTTCACGAGAGATGTGTATACTCTATGCATTAAAGAAAATATTATTAAAAAATTCAAAGACTATACAGAAAATGTAGGCATTTTACTAGAGTAGGTCCTACTAGCTTATCAGGCTGTTAGCATTAAATATATACCTATATGTAAAAAAAAAATATTCAACTTTCTTAAACTTAAAATCAATGAAATTTAAATTAATGACACGTATGTATCACTAATTATAATTTCATTTATTTGCATACATAACTCTTATTAATTTTATTAATAAATTCAGTGACAAAACACTTTGCACTCCACTAAATTTACTAACATAAAAAATAAAATAAAACACTTACTGTTACACGCCGTGTTATAATCATCGTCTTTCTTCATATAAGGGCTGTTCTCTTCCATCGGGGGGTATGGCATGTATCGTGGCAGCATCACTTGCTGTGCGGGGGAGGGGGAACGTTGCTTGCTTAGATTTAAGGGTGCGTCAGGGTCCTGTGGGGGTGACGAACGCGCGCTGGCTGTCAGCTGAGCTAGCTGAGCCGTAGCTGGCCACGGGGCCGACGGCACGACCTGGAAAATAAAATACATTTTGTTAGATTTTAGGTATGTATATTTAAATGATGTAGTTAGATTTTTACGTCTTTACTATTTATAGGTAGCTTAAAATAATGGTTTTAAAACGGGCGGAGAGTGGAGAAGGAACTATGAAACATTTAGTTATTTCTTTCTTATATGCTTGATGAAGGATAAGTATATTTTTTAACAGCTAAAGCAGCTAGCAGCGAAGAAATAAAAATATTAGGTAAACAATAATCAATTCCCCCGAGAGGAGATCGAACCCACAACCACCGCGTTACAGTCACATATTTTTTGTATGCGAAAAATAAAATATTGAACAAATTAAACAATACTTAATATGAAATATGTTAGCAATTTAACTCTGTAACGGAATCGTCAATGCCTATTTAATTGAAACGGCTCCAAAACTCGCAAACTCCTGACCTAGATGTTTATGATAAATGGGATGCCAAAAATTACGATGGTTCATTAAAATTTGAAAATAACAAGTGATAAAATACAAGGAATGTACACTATGTAGGAGATTACCTGCTGTACGTTTGAAGGACAGTATAATAAATCAATATCTAAGTATATTCTTAAATATATACCTACTTATATGTATAATTAATAACTTATTAACGTGTCTTCCAAATCTGGAATAGAATGAGAAACTATAGTAATACATGCTTAGGTACAAATATATATAATATTTTAAATATTTTTACGTATGAATTCGAACGCACAATCACCGAATATCAGGTAAGATACTTCAAATTCAAACAAAAGTCTGATTGCTTAATAACGTATAGAAGAAGCCCAAAGTCAACAGAACGGCAATAAATTATTTTATGTTACTTGACAATTCGATGTTAAGTTGATATTAGGATGAGGATGAGGAGGAGGAGGATAGCAGGATGTCAATATTTAATACTACATCGCCGTTTGACGACTCTAATCACTGTTAGCTTAAGTTTGATAGTTAATTTAAGGTTCGATACCGATTTGTAAAATGAGCAATTTTTCAGTTGTTTTTTCTGGTCTATTTGGACAAAGTGGAACGTTCGGCTCTAATTTTAATTTACAATGTATCCATAAGGCGAAGATAGAGGAGCTGAGTAAGCTATATCTAATATCTAAACCTGCGAAAAACACAAGTTGCATTTATAATTCTTATGTTCTTATTGTTAACTAGAGGGCGTGCGCGGCTTCGCCCGCTTATTAGGAGTGAATTCTAAAATAACCACGAAACACGTGTTCAATAAAATATTTTTAACAGTCTGAATTTAAATTTTTATAAAAATCGGTGGCGATGTAAAGATTTTTCCATATGAACTTTCAACCCCTTATTTGAACCCTTAGGGGGTGAATTCTTAAAAACCATGAAACATGTGTTCAATGAAATATTTTTAAGACTCTGGATTTAAAATTTTATAAGAATCGGTGCCAATTTAAAAAAAAATCTATACAAACTTTCAACCCCTATTTCATCCCTTTTGGGCTAAAATTTTTCAAAATCCCTTCTTAGTGGATGTCCAGAATATGAAAATAAACATCTGCCCAAATTTCACGTTTCTACCATCAGCGGTTACGGCTCTGCGTGCGTCTTACCTCAGTCAGTCAGCACAAGTCCTTTTATATATATAGATAAATTAAAAATCTTAATAGACCAAAGACCACACCCTGTCTCATCTCATTTTGTAAGAAGTTGAACTGCCGCGGGAATTATCACAGTTAATTTCATCTTTATTATGAGAAGTATCCAAAAACTGGTTGACTTGAATGATGTACAGCGATCCAAAACATCTAATTATAATTTTACGTAAGCAACACCGGTTTTTGTAATTAGTTTTAGAGCAACTTTCGTTTTGTAGGACATTATAGCCAAAATTATACCCAATGATCTTGTGAAATAATTAAATAATATATCAACGTAACAATTTATATAGACACATACATACATATATACTATATTTATATTTGTTAAAGTGTAATAGATTTAAATGATAAATGTTTTTTCCAAAAACTAAATTATCGTCATTATAGTGAATATTTGATATTGAAGTTATTCAGCAAAATACAACAGATTTCGATGCAAGGATAATTTTAATCTTTTTTTTTCAAAATAACTGACATGGATAAATATAGCGTTTGGATTTTCTTCACTCAACACATAAGGTTTTAAATTGATTAGAAATTTAAGAACGAAGTGATAGTTCTCTAGTTTCCTTTTCAGTAAATTTTATTATTTGGGAAATGCATTTTACACATACATCAATTTTAATTTAGATAAATAATGCGTCAATTATATGCATAACAGGATATTGACCAATACACGCTAGCATCAACATCAAAAACGAATTAATTAGTTCCCGCTTGCCAAATCGATTTATCTGTCATAATTTTTGTTCTGGCTTCTTTTCTTGTGATGTAAATGTTAATGTGCTGTAGAGATTAGCTCCTATAAATATTAGTTTTAATATTAATAAATTGACCGGATGTACTGAATGTGGAAACAATGTGTCAAATGGTCATAAATAATTTTGTTGGTAACATGAAAATGGAGTGGTAAGTATTATGTATTAGATTCTTTATTATATTAACTTATCAAAGCTTAGTTGATATTTTTCTGGTTAAGTTGATTATGGGTTCATAATGAGGTTTATTTCTGTTTAACACGCAACGTGCATATATCATTTCTCTTTTTTTAGCTTAAATAAAAACTATTACATTTCTATGTTGCTTAATAATTAATTTTAAAAGTTACTTGATAAATCTTACATTAGCTTGTTGAGATGGTTGTGGTCGCATTTGTTCCAGGAGCGGCAGTAACGCTAGCGGAGGTCCTGGGTAGAGGGAGTGACCACGTCTAACCATTTCTTGCCTTCTGAGGTGTTCTTGCTGAAGTCTCTGTAGCTCAATTTCTGCTGATACTGTGTTTATGTTCTGAAAAACACAATATGATTAGTATTATAAATAGCAAATATGTATCTATGATATTATAAAATAACTATCTACATACATATATAATAAGTATTTTAGCTGTTATTAAAAATAATGTATAAAGTCAATCTTGAAAATTAATGTAACCCAGAACGAACAACATTCATCAGTTAACAAATAGCGGTGCTTGTACAACGCCTAAATGGAAGATCTTTCTTCGCCAAATTTATCCATCCCGATATATTACACGCTTAAGCGCCAGACATGACAAAGAGAGCTAAGTTGTGTGCACAAATCAAGAAGGGGACAAAACACTAAATCTCCTCAAGTTTGCAATAAAGCGGAGTCAAAAAGAAAACTTCGATTAATTGCCCCGGCCGTGACGAATAACACAATATACATTTTATCAGCTCTTCATTAAGACTGCATTGAACTGTTAATGGTTGTACGCGCCACGATATTGTAAAGTGTTGAAACCAAAATCGTCCGATGACTCGTATTTCCGGACGAAAAATTTCAATGTAAAATATAAAAAGGAATCGGAGACTACAAAAGACTTGCGGGCGCTTAAAAGTTGCTGTCACAAAGTGTATTAAGTGATATATGGTCGAGAGATTAAAGGATAAACGCGCTAATGGGAAACAGAAGTGAGTACTGAAATAAGCATGACACGTTCACGAAATAAAAAACGTTATAATAGATATCCAATGCCGATACGCGAAGGCCGGAGCGCCACTGGTAGGTAATCGACCAAGTTTTTCCATCCAACAGACAAATTGCCGTCATAACCGAACGGATTAAACTTTTTATTAAAAACAACAAACCGAGCATAATGTATGGCTGTAATCGGCAAGGGACAGATGTTCCCGAATAACGTACGCGATTTATCTAATGTAAAAAGACTTTTATTTAATAGCTCCGCGGAGATGTCCTAGCAATTGGTGCTTATATTTTATAGCGGCCCGTCGTTTTGGCATTTGGACCGCATTTTGATAGTATTATTAATGTAATAGATGTAAGGCCGGTCGTGGCGCAGCGGCATGAGGTGTGACTGCAAAACCGACTGGTTGTGGGTTCGATCCCCACTCGAGGAGATGAAATATTTATTTAAATTTATATTTCCATTTCTTCGCTCTGGTGTCGAGGTTAAGCGCGGCGTTGAGTTCTGCCACTCAGCACGCAATGCCTCCAGAATTCGGCAGAAAGTGGGGAACGGAGTGTCTTAACACTAGGTTCCCTCTGCCTACCCTGCTGTGTGCGGGATATAGCGTGAAGCTAGTAATTAATGTAATAGATGATATAAAAATTCGATTTTTGATGGAGACGACCAGCTGCGGTGTAACAATTTATTGTTGTTTGAGCACAGGTGAGCTCTGTCGTAAAAGAAACATGTAAATGAATGTTTATATGAGGAGGATGTAGTTGTGTAGTTACAGCTATTGGGTCAATGGTTGGTTTGCCAATAGAATATGCTGGGCGTGATCTGGCAATACGTGCTGAGCGTACGCGCTGATGTCCGATCAATAAAGATGGCCGAGTCTATAATTAACCTGAGTAAACACACACCATCTGTCACCGCGTCCTTGGTCTCAGTGCATTTTGTATTATAATGCCACCGCTTAAAAGATTATGTCCTTATAGTATTTAAAGATTATTTCTTCATGTTTTGGTTATTCAATATAGAGCTTTGGTTATCGTTATTTTAATATGAAAGAACGATTAGGTTTAAGCTTAGATCAAACACTTTTACTTAACATATTAAAAATTCATCGTAGAAATTGACAAAGAGATCAGAGATGACTACCGGACATGCCATGACATAATTTATAAAGCCGGCGCCCATATCAAAATAGTAATTTTCTTCTGTTTGAAAACACTAAAAACGAATTTAGTCCTAAAGATCATTGAGATTAGGTTGAAACACAGATAGATGAAACTGTTTTGGGGTAAATATATCGAAAACTGTATAATGAAACGGACGTCACATTGACGTAATAGATGCAAGATCTTGGGTGAAATCATAATATTTACTGTCCACTAGTTGACATGTCCTCATTCCTAGATATATTATTCTAGGCTTCCATTTAGATTTGCGTGGCCGGACTATTTGTAACGATTGTGAGAATTATTAATTGAAATTGTTAGAGCTTTGTATAATTCATTAAAAAACTATTTGCATAGGGTTAATGTGTTTTGGTTCTTCTGGTGGTACCCTCTTTGTTAGTAGAAAATGCGTTGAGGTGTTGATAATTTGAATAAAAGAGGCTAAAGGGATAACAGTTGCTGATCGAGCGGGGCTGCACTAAGCGCAATGGAGGCGGCACTGTCATACGATGACAATCAAAATGAATCGCTAATGCATCGGCCAAGCTACGAGACAAATGGAGTTGCTTTGTAATTATATTTATAAATAATATTATTTATAAACTTTGTGTTAGAAAGCTTAAAGAATGTGCTATAATGTCTAAAATATTTGGTTGAGCTTATTTTTTTATATATATTTAAATTAGATATTTAGGTAAGTTAGGTAAATCCATCTATCTATCTTTTGTTATGAACAATTTATTTTCATCCCGTGAATGCGTGTCTGTGAAAGAATAAATATGTATTAGAAAATTAAAGAGTTTTATTGTTTATATAAACAATGTTGTAAGATTTAATAAGATTGAAAACCGTGTGCGGCTCTACAGCTTTTGATCAAGATTCTAAAATGCATTTTAATATCGAGAACAGATTGCACAATAATGCTTTGAATTAATTATAACATTCGCCAAGTTGCAGCATGACTTGTTTTATCTCGCCGATGGATGGGGAGATTAGCTCTGATATCCGTACATAAATGTTTTGTAGGCACTCTCATAAATTCTAGTACAATGAAATAGGTACGTGATTTTAGCATAAAATTGTTTTTTTTTTGTCATAGACTAATAATGCCTTTTAGCATCTGTATTTTGCGCGGTTGCTTACTTATCTTCTAAAATTCCAACAAATCAACTTTACCAATACTATTGTGTATTAAAAATAAAGCAAAACCAAAAATAAGAACAAACACGTTTACTAACTACTCAATCTTTGCGTCAACCACTCAAAAAGTGAAAGTTCGGATCTCCTAGCCACGCTATATGAAAACTAAATATTTCAAATGCAAAACCGAATGATACTGTAACATATGGTTTGACATTCGCCAATTAATCTGTCATACAAATCTTGCAACTTGTCCGCAAACAAGTCGGCAAATCGCCACGGGAGTTCGTTCAAAGCGGATGATTCGCGATTTTTAGTCCGATGTTATCTTGTGATTATGCGTTCTGCTGCATTGTAAGGACTCCCCACGTATATTAAAGGGCTTTAATGTTATATTTGTCAGCGATAGAATTAAGCTTGTATAGTGTAGTTGTTTGTTGTGGTTTTGATGTGTTGGTAGATAAGATTTGTTATTGCAGTTTTTTTAGTAGGATTGTAATATTCGATTTTTGTAATAGATGAAACAAGTCGTGGCGTAGTGTGACATTAGGCGCGACAGATTGCGGGAAATTTCCATTGGAGGAATCAAATACTCCAGAATTTGGTGGGAAGTGGGCAACGGAGTGTCTTAACACTATAGTGCCACATGCGAGATATAGCGTGAAGCTGATAAAAAAATTACATAATTTCTATCATGTTATCTTTTTTATATATATGCAGGTTGTGCCTTATTTTTTGTATATTAAAAACGTCATCATAAATGAACTTTAACAGCACCGACTTTATTAATATAAAGGTCATTTATTAAAATTCATTTATTAATCAGACAAATTAGACATGTTATTCATTTCTTTTAATACAAAAAAGCACAAGCTTTATCTAAATACAAAAAGTAGCCAAAAAATATAAACAAACCCTATACCCAAACAAATATCTAATTTACCACAACTCCATTTCTATAGATCAATGAACATTATAACATAGTCTTTGAAGTATTTTTGCTATACAAAAGTCATTGGCACGTGTCGGCTGCCGCACGCCGCACGTCGTGGCAAAATCACCGCTAATTTAAAATAACCACACTCGGCAGGGGGTTTCCCGGTTTTGAATGTCAATGGACCTTAGAGTAGAATATTTTGGAAATTGCATGTAATGCTTTGAAAATTATATATATTTGTTTTTTTTTTGCTATTTTAAGGGTGACTTTATAGTGGCAAAAGGGATACGTTTGACTGAACGTATTGATTGTGAGATCAAATATCAATAAATTTATAATATTTTTTTTATATTTCATTAGAATATCTATTTTATTTGGTAGGTATGGTCATTCGTTGTATATCTATAGGAATAGGAAATCGAAACTGGAGTGACATATTTCACACCCAGGTTTTTTTCTACATAAATTAATATATTGAAACGATTTTAATTAAATGTATACAGTTGTGAAAATATAAAATTACATTGTATATATTTTATTTAAGCAAAATGTCGATAAAAGATCGATATGCCTTAGATTCTGGGAAATTTGTGGACAAACATAAACTTAAACCTTAGACACTAATATTTAAGAAATTTAGCACACGTAGTTAATTGTACAATACATATGATTAATAACCTCCTTTTTAAGTCGTTAGAATTTTTTTAATATTAATATCACATTACCATATAGCTCTGTAAGTTTTTATTCGAGCACAAATATAATAATAATTAATAATACAATACATGGCACTTCTATGACTTTCCCTTCCGAGTAAGCCAACCCCTACTATCTTGTTTTTGAGTGTTCAAATTTGATTGTTTGCACTTTTAAATTAACAAGGACGCCCTAATAAGACCCTACTTGACATGCAGATATATAAAAGGCACGAAGACGTATATAGAAAAAAAAAACAATGATAATTAGGTTCTAATCTAAAAATATCATTTGTTTTTTTTTTTTAATTTGCTATGATTTTTTTTATAATAATATGATATTGATCAAAAAATAAATCGAATCGAATCGATCGAATTATTAAAATCAGAAGTAATATATATAAATATTCTCTAATAGCTTGATTTCAGAAATAAAAGCTTTTCGTTTTTACTAAATATAGACACAGCGACAGATATATTATAAAAACAAAGCTTCACACTGTATCCCGTATACAGGCAGAGTAGGCAGAGGAACATAGTGTTAAGACGCTCCATCCAATTTTAGAAATATTGCGCATTGAGTAGCAGCTAGTGGACCTTAACGCAGCACTTTATCTTTTCAACAGAGCGAGAAATTGTAAATAATTCACGTAATTTACGTGAGAATCGAACTCACAATCGTCACATTTATAGTCAGAAGTTATCCCGCTACGCCACAACGGTATCCGATACAATATTTTATATTTATTATTTTTGTTGAATAACATCGACTTTGTTCTATGAAGAGATAAAGGAACATCCTACACGGCGATTATTTCTTAGTAAATTTTATAGCTTCCTTTGTCTGTAAGCTTTACTATGTTGTAAATTAACAATTAAGACGTTGCCACATCACAGAAGTTTTCAAGGCACTGTCTTATTATAATAGCTAAACAAAATAATTTTATATGAGTTTTGACAATTTGTTAATAAAAACTAATAAGGTACCTTCTGTATATGCGTCTATAGGACGCATTGTGTAAAGAAATTAAAATTAGAAGCTATCGTGGAGGAGTTGTGAAGTAGGTATATGGCAATTGACACATTTGTTCTAGACGAATTTCCTCTAAAGAATATTCGAAATATGTATGTTATTTCCCTATTCTAGTCACATATATGTACCTAGTTACATGTTCGATATTCCATAATTTAATTTTTGAGTATCTAAATTCAAGAACAGGCGAAACTCAGAGAAAAAAGTAACCGATAACTATTTTCTTTCAAGATCAATGTTAAAGTTAGAGTTAAAAAAGATAAAAAATCTAAATTCATTTAGCGATAGGTAGCTAGGTACCCCTCATATACCTAAAGCCTACCTACCTACCTATAATTTACCAACTCGTCCAAAATAAATATAAATAAGCCTATTAGTTGTAAAAACAACGTAGCAGAGCGTATCAGGTTGAATAAATAAAGAGACAGTAAACAAAGGCAGCCAGCGAGCGAGCTAAGGGACGCTCCCGGGGAACCCCCTGGAAGACGGGGGGATGGTTTTTACCAGTCCGGATGCTCAACCCACTTCAACTTTTCTTTTATTCCTTGCGTACACTTATGTTTATTTTTGTTTTCTGTTAGACAGCGGAAATAATATCGTTGGTACTGTGGACATGCCTGCGTGGAAAGCCTTTTTGTTTACTAGGTACTTATATTACATAATGTCTTTATGAATGGATGTGTTTTTTTCTCAAGTAATAAAAATACAGAAAACTAAAAATATCGTCATATTTTTAGTTTTGAGTAGGTATTTTTGTTGAAATGTTATATTAATTATACAGTTACGTACATACTTATATTATATATTATTAAATTTCGACGTAAAAATATAAAGAAAGAAAAATATATAATTAATAAACCACAACATTTTAAGGTCTTGTAAACAATTGATTACAATAATCTGTTTTATTCTTTACAAAACTTTAGCTTAAACCATATGCAGACTTTACATATGCATAATTTACGAGTAATTTTTTTTACCATTTCCTATCGAACAAAGACATACTAGATACATGTATAACAACGGCAAACGACGCTACAAATTGTTTAATCGCATCGCTGAAACGAAAGTAATTTTAAAACTATAAACTATAAATAATACAGGCAAATCCAAATCCACAATATTCTTTCTATTTTCAAGATGTTCTGTGGGCGATGGAGTCAGCGTAAGAGTCATTATGCGTCTGCATTCAATCTTACAATTTATCTCGTTTTTAAAACAAACCGACCTCGCTATAATAGAATCGGGGATCAAGAATACACTCGGTTTTAATTATGGACGACCAGGTACATACATACGTGCGGGGGTAAATGTTTTATAAATATTAAATATCAACAATGGTCGTATTTTTTTATTTAAAACAATCAAAAATTCTTTGACGATAATGTCGTAAAAAAATCATATTAGAAGTCATTATTATATTATAGTTGTCAATCAATTCTGCTTATTAAATCAATAATCATGTATTTTAAGCGGGCGAAGCCGTGGGCGAGCCGCTAGTGTGAAATAAGAGGATCTAATGGTCGACTGGCATGTGAATCTTTGAAAAAATTGACACATTGATACTATTTTAACTTCACGGTTACGTTTATGATATGTACGATACGTACGAGTATGTAATAAATCAGAGAATACCTATCTAGTGTTAAGGTACTCTTTTCTCTGCTTTGCTCTGGGCGTTCAGATTTTAATCAACGCCGCTCTTCTCAACTTCATCTTCGAGCAGGAATCAAACCCACAGTTAGCGCTTAAAATAGGATATATTTGAAATGCGCCGTAATGTAGTCATTATCAATTATTAATGATTTATTAGACAGAATATAACTTTTCTACTTTAGTTTCTATTTTTTTTCAGCTTCATACTGTATCTCGCAAATATCAAGGTAGGCAGAAAGTGTTATTACCTGCCGTCAAATTTTCGAGGCAATTCATGTCGAATGGTGGAACTCAAAATCGCTTTGGTATCAGAGCAAAGAAATGAAAATATTAATAAATAATACCTAGTTCATTCATATGAGCAGAGATCGAACCCACAAACGTCGCATTACACTCACACGCTTGTGCCTCTGCGCCATGACGGTCTCTGTTTATATGAACAATGCAATATAATCTATCAGAAAAATATAAGATTTGGAACTAAAACAAGAAGTAGGTATTTATCTAGTTTACGAAGTCGAATGCTCCACATTATATTTAAATCACAGCATGTCATATGACGCATGTAATTTTTTTGTGGAACATATACCAACCAGTGTGTAATATGTTTTATAAAGTAAATATAAAAATTTACTCTTTGATCTTTAATTTATTATACTATACATCTAATTAGTTAGAACGAACGAAAGATATGTAACAGACTATAGAAAACAATTAGCAACTAGCTAGGCATAATACATTTATGTTATTTACGGTTTATTTGTCATGATTTATTTTTAATATTTAGATAAAAATAAATGTTAATGTCATTTTAATCGACTTTTTAAGCTCTATGTACAAGTTTTAGGGTTGATATCATAACAAAATCTTTTGAGATAAACTATACAATAAATATTATCTTAATAATATTTTTTTTAGTTACTTATTTAATTAATAGTAATAACCGAAAGGAATGTACAATGCAAATCCAACAACATAATAGAAGGATGTCAATAATGGACGTATGGATGGAGGTCAATAATAAATAAATCAGTCAGAAGCAACCTGATAAACTACCTAATGTACGATTAATTAATATTCATCATAATCTTTTTTTATTTTATTCTGTCACTTGGCAACTATATTTACACACATTTCACGCTGAATCCTGCACATAGCACTATAGGCAAGGGGAACTTAGTGTTAAGACACTCCGTTGCCCAGTTAACACATTTCCGTTTCCCATTTTCCACCGAATTCTTGACGCATTGCGTATTGAGTGGCGGAACTCAACGCTACGTTTTGCCTTTTAACCAGAGCGAGGAAATGAAAAAAAAATAAATGTTTAATTTCCCCGAGTGGGAATCAAACCCACAACAGTGTGTCCCGATGTGCCACAATGGTCTCTCTCATAATTTAGTTATGAAATATAATATTCGATGTAGGTAAGTATTAAAGTTGTTATTTTCTATTTTATCATCACCCTCTTTGAACATAAAACTAAGACTTTTCTGCTTTGTCCGTCAATAGGGCTTCGACAAAAGTGCGAAACCTCAGTAAGAGAAAAGATTAATAAAGCTTAGCGCACACTGACGCAACACCTGCCCTTTGTCGCTAATGGACGACTTAATCTCTTGGGAAATGGACGCAACAAGGGAAAAAATAGTGCGGTTATAATTCTTAACCGACTTTGAAGAGTAGTGTTTCATTTAATTATTATAAACGAAGAAAACTCAATGGGGTGAATATTTAATAAAACAAAAGATAATAATTTAAAGGCAATCTTATTATATCTTCCTCATATGGCGAGTAAATCCGAGTGAATTTCTCCAGCTTTCCATTTACCACTATACTAAAATGGAATATTGGGTAATGCAACTCTTTACGACATGCGGACATACTAATAGGTACACTTGTTTCTCAATGAAGTGACTAAACTTACAGTGCCATTCATTTCTAACAAATATACTAATATTTTTACATAAAAGTAAGGAAAAACATAACTGAAGCACATCCAAGGCATATTGCAACTTTTGAAAATGCTAAAAAGAAACACAAAAGGGGATTTTCTCAGATGCATCGTTACATCTTAGGCTCGTTAGGGTATCTAACTCGCTTTTTAACCGAATAACTCGCTTGTTACTCCCATCCGGTCGGTTAAGTCGAGCCTCTCCAATTACAGTTCAAACTGTCTGGAACGCAACTTTTAATTTTTATCATCTTCTCTCTGGAAATTCCTTGAGTTTTGAGTTAAGTCCACTTTATGTACTATTTTAAGGATGCTTTTAAAGATTTTTGGGTAAAAAAATAGAAGAAAATTTGTGCCCTGTCGATTACTTTTGCCAAGTAACTAACTTGAAGTTAAAAGTAAAACTGTCAAATAATGGTAATACATTAAAAATAAATTCCTAACCTAATGATTATTAAGTTTTTAAATAAAAATTATGTGATTTTTTTCGAATATTTTGAATTACGAGCCATAATACAAAATATGTATAGCTATAGGTATAGCTTACGTAATATAATTTTCTGTTGAACAAAAAATAACATGTTACAAAAAAGTAAAAGCCAAAACCGTCACTTGTTAATCAACAACGAAATTTCATTCTATTAACTTTGTTTACTAATATCAGAGTTCAGTTTGCAGATTGATATATGTCAATACATCGAGTGTCTATCTTCGGCCTTAGTAAAAGGCTTCGGACAAATCGACGCCATTTATATTAGAATTTTTTAACACAAAAAAAAAGAATATCTAGATGTCTATATATCTCTTTTATTTATTAAGGAGGTAAGCGCTTGATTTTTCTATTATTGTATCTCGAATATGGTGCAATTGACACATGTAATAGCGATAAGGTTAGGTTCTCAGTTAGATGTTTAGATAGTTTAACCTTCATGCTATATTCTGCACATAACAGGGTAGGCAGAGAGAACCGTGTCAAGACACTCCGTTTTCATTAACATTTCCGCTTTCCACTTTCCGCTGAATTCTGGAAGCATTGCGTGTTGAGTGACGGCGCTCAACACCGCGCTTTGAATCAACCAGTTTCTCTATTCACGACTCGGTATGCAATAAATAGGTTAAAACAATATATAAAACGATATAATAATTTCATCAATTACAAAACCAAACCCAACCAACGCCAAGCGGTCATTCAGATAATAATATTGTTAATCATTCTATAAAAAGATACCTCAGTCGGCAGGTACTATAGCACGTGCATCTATTTACAAAGATATTAACCTTTCACGCAACAATGTGGTCAAACGTAAATATTTATTCTTTTACAATTCGAATCCGATTGAGACCAAGTCTCGGATAGGCTATGTATTAAAAAACGCAGTACCCGGTACTTGGTTAGAGTAAACACGTCTTGTGATGAACAGACAGACATTACAATATATGTACGGGCATCGAGCACTCAATAAAATAACAAACAGCGGTCGCTGTTCAGTGTTAGAGCGGATCTAAATACTTTTCTATCTAAACATTCGCATTGTCTATTCAACAAATGTAGTGGCAGTGGTAACACTGGAGAAACTCAACAGATCTGTTTAGTTATATTTGTTTTGCGTAGTGCTCTCGTTCTTATGTATTATATTCATATAAAATATTTAAAATTAAATATGTTTTATTTATGTATGCTTTTAAGAAAATTATTAATTTATATAATCTGTGTATAGGTCTTAATTAAGTGAACAATAAATACTGAAATGTATTTATAAATGCCACGTTTCTTATAACTCACAAGCAAAAGCACAATTCGAATAAAGATATTTGAAAAGGAGTAGCAAAATTGTGACATAAAGTGTTGAGTGTCGCACGTATCGCGGCGAATAATCATTAAATATAAAAAATATTGCTGAAAGCGACGGAACGAAACGCCGCAAATGCATTCTCACTTAACCAATACACATCTTTAATCTGTTTAAGTAGAGATAAACAATATCACAAATTCACAGCAACACAGAACTACCGTCCCCAAATTTAAAAGGCGAGTCCAATAAAAATCGAGATTTGTTTTTCTCATACTTCCAAATGATATTGGTGTGTCACTTAAAGAAATAACCCCTTTCTTCCGTCCGCACGGATTTTAATAACATCTTCGCTTTCTTTATTCGTTCTTTTGAAATCTCTTTAAAGTTGAAGCAAGTTTATTACTAGTCAGATCAGGAATTCCAATCTTACATCCTGGCTTGGCTCGTTTGATGTAACCGTTGCTACACGTCGCGGGGTTCCCGACGTTACTCTCCAGTTGTTTAGGTTGCATTTCGATTCTATCACCTGAGATATCCACCTTTTTAACCCGCGACCGCCGCGTAACTGAATTTGCACCGCAATGGCAGACCCATTGTGGATCATTAATACCGGATTCTATGGAACTCGATTGAAAAGTTACAATGTTATTTTCCAGATATACGCTTTGAAGATTAACAGTTAATTTTAGATTATAATAACCAAATATTGTGCGTTGAAATAACATTTGCATAAAACGGTAATGGAAATTCGTTATCGAGGATTTCGTAAAAGCTTATTATTTTGTTTTGTTTGTTGTTTATTCGGTTGTTTGTTTGCATAAATTGTACGAGTGTAAAGCGGTAAAGTCGCGAATTACGAATAAAAGTCATTATAATGTAGAAATTTTGCTATAACTAGCTAGTATAGCGTTTGGGCGTGTGTTGAAGTTTCACGAATTTATATTTTTTCATAAAAAAAAAATACTGGACAGATCAGTCAAAATTAGAAATTAGCTATCAATTTACCTAAATTTAAAGATAATATTTTAATCCTGACAACTCCACAAAGTACATTATATTGACATAATCACATTTAGCTTCCCCACCATGCCATAAAACAAAACGTAACCCAAGTAGGTCATACAGGCATAATAGACACTGTGATATATCTCGAGATCTGCTCATAAAGTTGACTATTTGAATGGATCAGTAAAGCATGTCATAGAGAGGCAATGCTTTATGTCATTGTGTTTGCCTCTCCAGCCGTATTGCGGAGACAGATTCAGGATCAATAGCTGATGTACAAATATTTACCTGTTTAGGTTAATTTGTGTTTTGTGTGGTTTCGCGAGTTTCTTGTTTAGTTGTGGTTGGTAGTAGTTTAATATTTTGTAAGTTGTTAATTACTGTTTTATGTAAAATGTTGTAATGTATAAGATAACATGGTATTTTTATGTTTTCTATGATCTTTTATGATTTTCTGTCACTCTGTCCCCCATTATTACATACTACGATGTAACACCATAGCTCAAATATTCAATAGAACAAGTACAACAACAACAATAAAATATAAATACTATGCTATAGAAAATATGCATTTATGTCAACAAATAAAAAAAAATTAAAAGCAAACAACATGTTAAAGAAACAAATACGCCATTCGGACCTCGACATCAAAAGAAAATGTCAATACATTGATCTCCTATAATAACGGCCTCGAAAAATATACCAAATTAATTTTCCCCGATTCATTCCTCCACAAAAGAAGGCTATCTCTTTGATAGACTTCAATTATAATTTATGCAAGTGGACATCGGTTAGTGGAGGGCTCTTTTAATCTTTAAGTAAATTTCTTTATACAAATCAGTTACTTATTTACTATATGTAGCTATAGGCAAATTGTTTGTTGTATTTTAAGATTAATTGATAAGTAATTTTTTAAAGTATTTTAATAAAATTTGGTGAATATTATTGTGATCATTTTACAATGGTGCCTGTAGGTAAATCTATATTTTTTATGATCGTTAGGACAACCTAGCGGCGTTGAATTCTGCCACTTAACACGCAATGCCTCCAGAATTCGGCAGAAAGTGGGGAACGGAGTGTCTTAACACTAGGTTCTGTCTGCCTACCCTGCTGTGTGCGGGATACAGCGTGAAGTTGTTAAAAAAATTCAGTATTTTCGAAATAGTCAGTTATAATCTAGCTTATGATTAATGTTTATTATTAGTTTTAATAAATTAGGTCTTCCTCTTCATTGCTACGTTCTCGCCAGAGTGGTCGTATTCATGGATGAAAGAGTTGTTAATACGCGTTACATTTTTCACGATTAAATTAGGTATAAATGTTCAGGTGACATTTTAGCCCATAACCACCGTGTACAGTAACATGTTTCAAGTAAGTCCGATAGCATCAAGTTTTATGATCCAAACATTGAAAGGTAAGCCATAGAATATTGAATTTCAAGATTCTCTTAATAAAAGTGTCAATAAAAACGAAATCCTTATAACACCTACCTACCCTTTAATGAACACACTTATAAAGTGTCCCTTTAGCTTTTGGTTAGCAGAAAACAAAATATTAACATGACAGTCTAATTTGCAATGTTTTTTATCAGTAAAATCAGTTCTGCGTGTTTTCACGGAGCTTTGATTCAAGGACCGATTACACAGTACTGGATGGTAATAACTTGGCGATTTTACGATGACTTCTTCTATAGCCATTTGTGTAAAACACAACATATTTTTTTTTCAAAGTTTTAAATCGGTAAAAAAGTAAATTGTAAAAATTCCAATAAAATGAATATTAGTTTTTTACTTATGTTTAATTATTTCTTCAATCTGCGTATTTAAATACTGCACAATTGTGGAACCTTACCTTTTTAGAAAAAAAGTAAGCATTTATGTATAAAAAATATTCGAAAATAAAAAAGCGTTTATTTCTGTACCTTAGTACGTGTACACACGCCCTTACGTATTTAACATAAAGACATCAGAGGCCTAAGTTCTCGTCTCTAAATTCAAAACAAGCAGAGAAATGTAAACAGACAATCAGTAACGATTTTAAAGATGAAATTGGAATCTACCAACAAGGGTAGAGAGTGGGGGGAAAGGGGAGGGAGGTAATTTGACAAACGCTTTGAACCGACTTTTGAGCCGATTTGTATTTGAATTCGAAATTAATAAATAGAATACGTATTTATGTGTGTATTTTGTTTAAGAAGCCTTCAGAATTTCTTGGGTGAGTAAAAGATTGTGAGTCAGTAAATGGGAAAGGTTAAATGGATTCTATAATATCTACAGTGGGTCCAATTTTGATTATATTAGCTTCTGAACTATGCTGTGTGGATTTAATAAATTGCGCTCTGTTTGTGGCTTCAAATACTCCCCCAATTAGTGAGAGAGGTTATTTATCTTAAAATAAAGGTTATTATTATTTATCTTTAAATATAGATGTTTTTTCTAGTTTCGTGTAGTAAAATAAGGTGTAGTGCAGTTTGCCTCTCAACACGCTAAATCGGCAGAAAATTTGTATCAGATTATTTTTACTACGTTTAGTGCAATATCCTACTTAAAAACGGAAGATGATAAAAATTTAAAAAAAGTGAGACGAATAAATTTTAAAAACGATCTTGTTTAATGTTTCCCTATCAAATGGGTTCTTTTTGAATTATCTTTGTCGTCCCTTAATTATATACCTACTTTTTAACTAATTTCAAAATTTGCTTTAAAAATCCCCATTGAGCTCATCCCCATTTTTTCCCTTAGCCCATAAAATAATGAGGATAAGGTTTTAAATAGCCTGTTAATTTCATTTCCCAGGGGTAGGTATAGGTAGGTAGGTAAATGAAAAGAATCGGTCGCAAACAACGCCCCCGCTTTGAGACTCGAATGTAATCTGTTTTGTTAATTTCGAGTTTGTCGGCGTTTTTCATCCCGGAACACTTGTTTATTTATCCCGGGGATGATTTAAATCTTGTCTTTTTGAAATGGATTATTTTACATCTATTGGAGCATCTGTTACTTTTGGTACACTGGGGCTTGGAATGTGTGTAGTACTTAATACGCAAGAATTCAGATTTATTGCATATTTAATATAATTTCTAACCATTGAAAAAAGAATGAAGGTGTATACTTAAAGTATTCAGGTATATTTTTTACTTCTAATTATGTGGAATACCTAATATCGTGGAAAATTTCGCAATAGCCTTCTAAAAATAGCATACGCTACCTATTGCTTACTATTAATGTCGATATTATATAATACAATAAGCAACATAACATCTTAAAGTGAACCAGTCGAGTGTAAAACCAATTCACCTAACGCAGATTAAACATTATGATTCGTCAAAATTAAGTCATTATCAGGGGGTCGTCATATTTGAATGAGCGCAAATTGTCAAAGAGAATTTAAACAAAGATGTTGCCATTTGCCCCTGTGTAATGAAATCGGCTAATATGCTTGATGGCACCCCTCATTTAAATCTCTTATTAATAGACACGTTTTTATATAGTTTTCTAGATAAAGATCAGTTTTTTTTAGGGGTTTTAACATAATGTATTAGTGATAAGCCTTGAGTAGTGGGGACTTAACTGATTGCACGCGATAGTTGTGGATTTGTATAAGAGAAAATATACAATGTTATGTTTTGATCCACTACTTAATATAAACTATGTTATTAACAATGAGAGATATTTCGTCAATAGCATTATATCCACTTAAAACAGTTTGGTTTACAAGACCGTACCGTAACAGACCGGTTGTTTAAATTTTCAGATATCTATAATAATTATATCATCATTGAATAAACTCGTTGTTAATCATTTACACATTTTAAAAAGAAATGGTTTAAAATAATAAATATTCTAAGTAAAAATAACAACACATCAAAAATATACCACTTTTGGAACGTTATTTTAAAAGTAATTATTTGGTACCAACATATCAAAACCGTAAGCTTACAAAAAAGTACAAGTGTTACTACATAAATTTAGGTACATTTTTCTTGTAAAACTCAACTTGACATAATTAAGAAGAGATAAAAATCTCTGGGCCACAAAATAGGTATTTATTTATCGGGCAACACTTAAAAATATTTAATTACTGACATAAAATAATGTTACAATTATAAATTGATCATGACGTTATTATAAATTACGTTAGTATTGACAGTCTGTAGGCCACGAACGGCGTATGTGCAGTAAGGTGTAATATAATTGGTTGTAAAAGTTTTTTTTATTAATTTTGACATTTTTTAATACAATTTATGTTTATTTGTTATCTTATCAGCACATTAAGATTAGGTTTAGGTTCGCAAGCCTAAAATAATAAAGTAGGCTGAATGTAAGATTTCTTTTTTTAAGCTGTTGACACATACATCTAAATGGTAATTCTACATGAGTTTTCCAACAAAAAAAAATTAACAAAATTTTGATTCCGCGCTTTGTTTGATCAGATAAATGAAAAAAATGATAATTGCTATGTACTTTCACTGTAGCTTATATATTTTATACTAAATTCTATGATGCAGTGTATGTAAGCCACGAAACATCGAAATGAACAACGTCATGTAATATAGACGATAGCTTTCCTCGATAGATAGACTATTAAATACAAAAATATTTTTTCATTCAATTTGAACCCCTAAATCCTGAGATTAAAGTATTCAACCAAACAACAATTCTAAATAAAAGCCTGACCACATCCATACATAGTAAATATCAAAATCACCTACACAGCTCAACCGAAATCGATCATCAATCCCAATTAATTCGCGATCAGTGTTCCCCGTGAGAAAAATCAAACAAAACGTCGGACCGCACAATTGGCCACAAAGGGTGCTTGCATCCCCCTGCATTTTTAAACCATTTTTATCCCCCAAAAAACCGTTCTGACGCAAGCCATCATTAGCGAACCGCCACGTCATCCAAGCACGATTTGTCTACTCTTATCTCCGATTTTTTTGACGCCACACGTATACAATATAGGAACATTTTTACTGCTAATGTGAAGAAACTGATAAGTGATAAGGGTGAAAGAGACTGCTGGGTCGATGTTTTTTCGTCTTAATTAGACGTGATTATGAATTTCTTTTTAGTTGTCAGTTTTTAAGGTCAAGTTCCATATCAAACTTTGAAATGTGTGCTGTCTTATATACATATATATTTAATAAATATTATATGTAAGATTAAGTTATTTTGTATTAACTTCTAAATCTTCTTAAGTTATGTAACTTTCAGATGATGGAAGATAAGATTTTTTTTGATAATACATATACATAATAGATGATTTACAGCAAGTCGTATATACGATTAAACACATGCTTGTAAAAGTAGACAAAAAGATCACAACACAGCAAAGTAGATAGCTTACGACGTAGGTAAAATGTAAGAAAATTAAAAAAAAAATTCAATTAGGAGCCCAACATACATATAACATTTATAAACATAACAATAACCACAATACAACTCTCGTCTCGTAAAGTCGATTCCATTATGTAGGAAAGGCAAGGGTAAACACGGGCACTAAAAAGCACGAGTGGACTCAAAATGGCACGCGTCGCGGACCACAACAAACGCACAGAACGACAATCGGAATAATTTTAATTAGAGAAAAATTGCACGAAATGCATTGTGGTAGCGTCCGCAGCATATATAATAAGATTTTTTTTTTTGTAATAATTTCTTTATACTTGCAGTTTTGGTTTTTACAACTGTGTGTATCTTATGTGATTTTTTTTTCACAGTAGAAAAATTAAAACTGTACCTTCTTTATTAATTTTATTTTAATTAGCTTTTGTAAGATTTACATGGACATTCATTTATAAACGTATTTTGTCTCAATATCTTTATATTTAAACAAAATACGTATATCTAATATTATTTATTTAATGAGTCTCATTATTATAAAAACAAATCACGTCGAAAAATTGTGTCCCTAAAATTATATTTTATCGGAAACATAAGTCAAATCTTTCGGAACGAATTTCCGGTTTGATAAAAGAATCAAGTTTACTTTTCCACTTTTTACCCAAACCACTGTATTTCATTAACTACAGAAAGAAAAATACCAAAATAGAATGATTTAGCACTACATTCATCCATTCCACAAATATTAAAACCGGAAAAAGAACAAACTCCGCTAGCAATTAACGGATCAGTTAAACTATTTTGCTAACCGTACAAACTGTGAAACAATACTCGACGAACCCTTTCCGCAAACAATTAGCGCACAAGTGCACTCGGAACAACGGCAATACAGTCCCTACGTAGAAGCGCTTCAATCGCTTTAACGGCTTCCGACTGGCTGCAGATCCCTTTGCCTTTGCCTCCCGTTGCCGCCGTTGCGCCATCTCTTGTTTTTTCAATTATAACGCGTTGCCTTTTACAAAAATTCTAAATTTGCCTTTAAATGAAGGGATTACATGCCATAGATACTCGCACAGTTTGAGCAACGGTGAACTCTTACGTTTTTTTTTTGTGTTTCGTTACAAAGTACTTGTTGGTACTTTTATTACCATCGTAGTAGATAATTCCTTTAATAATATGAAATGTCTTTCCGTATGTACAACGTCACTGAGAGCTATGCTTTATGTTGTTTTTACGGATTACACATAAGTCCAACTGTAATTACCAATTTCAACATTCATATCATTTCCTACCTCATAATGCCATGTAATATGATTCTAGGAATTATCTTCAAGCGACTTCACTATTTAGTAGCTATCTCGTAACACGAATGGACCCCGAAACCCAAACCGGTTTCAAAGCGTACAAAAATAAAGCCAAGATCTGATTTCAGCGTTTGTTCTTTTTCCTTCACTTTAAGTGGCATACCTTATTTGAATTAATAGAATGGGTTTTATCGTTGAAATGTCATCGTCGTCCACTAATTATGCGAGCGTTGGTTTTAGACATTACCAGACATTTGATCGCGCCTATAATTCTTGATTTAATGTTATAGTTAGTTATTATGACGTCGTGGTTGGTTAACTTGGCTGCCCACGGACAAATATAAAATACTGTACTAACAAAACACGGGGTTTTGTAATTAATAATCGCTCGACGAACACTGTAGGCACCGAGACTTCAACGTTGTAATTACTAGATGAAAGTAACCTGGCTGTATGATAAATGAAGTAGACAGCCGTTATTGTCTCGAATGAAAGAGCTTTTGTCTATAGCTGAGAAGAAACCCAACCCGTTGTCTATACTCGGTTCTTTGTCGTCAACAATTGTTGTTTAGAGTATAGGTAGAACCATTAAATTACAATAACAACGCCTTTTGCAAATATTTGCAATGGTTTGATGACTGAAGGTTATAGCCGGTTCAATTTTCATGAAGTAAATGTTTGTATTGACTACAAAGGTAGAGAAAAAAATATTTATCTGTGTCACATATTCAGTTTATAATTCAGTTTCACACTGTATCAAGCACACAGCGGGGCAAGCAGGGACAACCTGGGAAACTAGTGTTAAGGCACTCCGTACCCCATTTTCCGCCGAATTCTGGAGGTGTTGCTTGTTGAGTGACGGAACTCAATGCCACACTTCGTCTCGACACCAGAGAGTGGGGATCGAATCAACAACCAGTCGCGTTTACAGTTACACACTTGTGCCCCTGTACCACTACTGCCCTCTGTATGCGATAATAATTTAAATAGCCACATTGAAAGTGCACACTAAGTAAAACTCGCTGCCTATAGAGTAATTACGGTAACATTACATAGTATCGTACACTGCTATTACGTTTACTTAAGCAACTGCGTCGGCTTCAACTAAACGATCAATTTCAACGCCATCGGTCTCTTTCATAACGAAAATCAATTAACACTCCCACAAATTAACTTAGTTTTCGATTAACATAATTATAAAGAAAGGAGATTCACCATTATTTTTTATATCGTGTCAAAACTTGTTTTAACTCAATTATTGCGACCGAAATAATTTACCTACACTTAGCGGTCCTCTTACCCTTTAGGTACCGTATAATGTAGTGTCTGTGAAAATATTAAATTTTAATACAAAGTAAATAAAGCAATTATTGTAAAAAACCGATAAGTGTTTTATAATGGGTGCGTTTATTTTTTATAACTCACTCATTTGTGATGATGTTGAGTATAATATTATTATAAATTTAAAAGGTTTTTGAAATGTATATGGACTTTTTTACACTTACAAACATATAAACGTATCTATATTGTTATTGTGGATACTAATAAAAAATATATCAACACATAACAAAAAAATTAACTAAACCGCCGTTGATTTCGAAACAAACCAAGAAAATTCCACATACCTACCAATAAAAAACTTATCCTCCATTGTACTTGAACTAAGTCCACGAGATTCATTAAAAATAAAACCCATTATATTATATCAGTGAAATAAGAAAATGTAAAAAAGGTAAACAATAGGAATACCGCGTTTTGTGAAGCGCACAAAGATGCATTGTGCGCCCATATGGGCAAACAAGATGTTTTGTCTACCCCATTGTCGACGGACCGATGGACAACTGAAAAGACAGCCTTTCAATGGTCTGAATATGAGTGGAGATTATGTAAAACAGCACTAAAACAATGTACCGCTCGTTAAAATTCAATTCATGATTGAGTCTAAACAACTATATGGTTGTCATTTTATTATTATATCAATATTCAATGCAGTTGGAAGTGTGCAGTAAAAATGGTTTGGAATTGCATGTTGGGATGTGTTAATATAATTTTTTTTGTCGTGATGATTGAGGGTTCGATTTAATTAATATTTAATTTATATTTCATTGAAACATTAAAGAAATCCTGGAGGAGTTTAGAAACTATATTGTTTGTGATTGATGACGAGAAATATGTAAACTACGTTATTGGGTGGGTTAATTAAAACGGACTGGACTACTTAATTGCGACTATTTAATTTCAAAGGATGCTTGTAAATAATCAATAAGCAATTAAAATAATAAACAAAAAATAGATTATATAATAAACCTAAAAAAAAGCAAATACTGCTTTTGAAATATTCGTTTTAAACCACTGAAAAATTTTATAGGTAGTAGCAGGCACGAAAAGTAAGTACAAGTTTATAAACAAAATCAAAACATTCTCAATTTATAGTTACTAGTTATTACCATACATATACATACTTACATATGGTCAAATTGCGTAACACAATACAATAACCGTGGTTTAACCACCTGCTTGTCAGCTGCATCTCGAGGTTATCTTTTAGTTAATTTATTCTGACCAGGTGATCAGATTTAACGACTAAACACACGTATAACTCTTAGCTAATATATCAATTAATCACTAAAACGTTTACATTTTGATTGTGATAGGAAGCTATTTGTTTTCCACGTCTATTAACCGTTCTTGGGACTACTGTTAGATAGAATCTTAAGAGTTCCGCCGGCTATGAATCAAAAGTATAATGTTTAATATCTCGTCATTAATTAAAAAAAAAATAACTATCTTATTTTTATCTATTTTAAGAACTAACGTGTAAACTAAATTATTTTATATAACTCTCCTAAATAAAGGAAATTACGAAAAGTATTTAGTAAACAAAAAAAGGTATTTAAACATATTTTAGTTTCACATAAATAGAACGACAAGTGTGTGTGTGTGTTGTTACTAAATCTAACATAAAAATATATTCGCATTAATATGTGTTTTTAACTGTAGTTTAATTGTAGTCATACTAAACAATTTAAATTTAAATACAAACTAAATGAGAAAACCATAGCAAACTAACAAAAGATGCTATAAATTATATTAGAAAATTCTTCCATAATAATGCAGTAAATTTTTCATATCTTTAAATTAATAGTTATTAATAGTCACTACGTTTGAACATGAAGTGGGGTATATATTGCTTTTAAGTGTGTGACCAGCGCAGTATAGTGTGAATGGGACATTACCAACTTTTATTGTTCATACAGTATACATTATAATATATTATAGAAACACTTAAAATCAAATATTTCAAGCTATTATATTCTTTACGTCAATATTTATAAGAGTCTGTTTAGTTAAATATATTAAGTGAAGTATATCATCGATATCTGTTTTCGATAGTCATAACACCGTAGTAGGTCCGTCTGGTGTAAGATAAATTTGTAATTAGATTTTCGGTTCCAATACAGATAGTTTTGTTGTCAATATGATAATGCTTTAGTTAACGAGTTGAGATTGAATTTCGGGATTTATTTGTGGGAACTTTGTAAAGAAATAAATGTTTAGTTGTTCGAAGGTTTGGTTTCACAGTATTATTTACTTATAAATATGGAACTTAATTTATATTCAATTGCCATTAAAAAGTGTATGTTATTATAAATAATTGAATTAACATTATGTGTCAGGCTAAACAATTATTTTCAAGATATTTTTAATCTTAAAATATCTATAATATAAATATTATTATAGAAATTATAGCCTCTGTTACCTCTGCAGCTTCACAACAGAAAATTTTATGGAAACCCGCCCAGTAATTTTCTTGTGAAACGCGAACTACAGAGATTTTTTTTGTTTATATTTATTCTGTTTATTATAGATGATAACTTTAATAAAAGCTTATCCTAGCTACTGCATCTAAGATACTTTTTCAGCTTCATGCTGTATCCCGCACACAGCAGATTAGGCAGAGGGAACCTAGTGTTAAGACACTCCGTTCCCCACTTTTCGCCAATTTCTGGAGGCATTGCGTGTTGAGTGGCGGAACTCAACGCCGTGCTTTCCCCTCGACACCAGAGACGAAGAAGTGAAAATATAAATGTAAATAAATATTTCATCTCCTCGAGTGGGGATCGACCACGACAGGCCTCTAAGATCTAAGATGTCAATAAGAAAATTGTTTACGATTAGCCATACGATCTTTTCTCCTACACATTATCCACAAAAAGAAACAAACACTTGAAATTAAAATTTTAAGTTAAATTTTCAAAAAAAAAATAGAACATTTTTATATTACAACATTCTAACGTTGTAATATTATTGTTAGTTGTTATTTTTATAATGTTGGTAATTAACCACGAAGCTTTCGAAACATATTCTTAGTAACTATGAGAACTCAGTACTAATTACTGGAGCCGTTTGATGAGACGTCCCGATTTATCTGATCCTTTTTATTACAGTACGTTTTTTAATGTAATTAGTTTTTATAGGGTTTTTTTTGTTTATTATATTTTGGTTGGAAAAATATTTGTGGTTTAGGTTTTATTGCTTTTATAAATAGGCTTTGTATAGTGATGGAAGATTTAATTTTTTTTTTCGTCGTTGATCGGGACACATAAGCCGTGTAGAATTTATTTTAGTTAGGTTTTTCTAACAAAATTACAAAAATTAAATGTATTATGTGTTTTAAATATATTTTTCATATTTTATATTAAAGAGATTTATTCTGTAATTACAACACTATTACATACCACGCTGCAACATTGAAGAAAAAGCAGTTACAACGAATAATTACCTGAAATGGAAAAATAAAAGTAAGTATTAGGTACTTTAATTAAATTAATAATTCATAAATACCTAATAATTATGTATTTATGTATTTGATATCAACATAAATACCATAAAATATTAAATTATGTGTATGAAATGATTTTAAGATTGGATATCGGATAATTTATCGAAATTACCAGAAGTGAAGGTCAAATGACATCTGATAGAAAATGCAACCTTTTGGCATTTAAGGAACCACCTTTTCATCAGCTGCTTAGCCGGATGGCTAATTTGCATCTGACGTCATATAGTAGGTACGGCTGTTATCAAATATCTGTCGTGAAGGTCACTCACTATACAGGTGTAATCGAACTAGTTATTACCAATGCCATGATTTTCTATATACACTATGTTGAATAATATTATTTTTTATCTACATATGTAAACGCGGCGTTGAGTTCCGCCACAAAACACGTAATGTCTCGAAATTGAGGAGATTTGTGGGGAACTGATTGTCGTAACTGTTACATACAGGATAGAACACGTTCTAAAACCAAAAAACTGTTTAACAATATATCGTACAAGCCACCAGGAACTAGATAGTGGAAAGTACCCATACAAAACATATAGTTTAAAGCTACAGCAATAACAACATTATAGACACGTGATGTATCTATTAAAAGCAGTCTCATAATTTTAACATAATTAAATGAAAAGTGTCACGTACTTTTAATCACACACGCCCGCCGTTTGTTGGGTCTCAAAAAAAAAAGATATAAGAAAATGGGCAAAAAAATATATATATTCAACATTAAAACCGTTTACAGACTTTAAAATAAATTCTCTAGGCGCATAATATGGACAAACTTGAATAAATGCCCACTAATGAGCATAATATTATAATATTGTGCGACTCAAAAGCATCTTGTTAGGTCCACATACAGGGTGTAAGGAGCGACGCTATTAAATTCTAACGCTAGGGTGCGAGCGATGACCAGGCACGAGTGGGGCGCGGTCGCGGTGGCGGTCGTGGTGGCGGTGGCGGTGGCGGAAACCCATTCTCGTATGGAAATGTAGGTAAAATTAGAATTATAATGATTTTAATAAAAAAAATGATATATTTTTTTTACGATTCTGCTAGTGTAAGTTTTCAAAAAGTTATAAAAATAGATAAAACCTACGGAATTAATTTATAAAATATTCAGACATAAATTTAAAAAAAAGTAATTTGTATTTTAGATTAATTTGAAAATATTGGGTGTTTTATGGGTTACCAATACTATTAAGTAATAATATTACAAAATAATC
This sequence comes from Heliconius himera, assembly GCA_021202915.1. Taxonomy (NCBI): domain Eukaryota; kingdom Metazoa; phylum Arthropoda; class Insecta; order Lepidoptera; family Nymphalidae; genus Heliconius; species Heliconius himera. Next base: position 85,869 of record JAJHJA010000658.1, on the reverse strand, counting down.
TATATATTTACATAAAAATTATGAAAAATTCAATGGAAGTATAATTATTATTTAATTTATTCTATATCCGCTGTCAGTTCAAGTCGCACACTCCACGCAAGTCGGTAAAGGCTGCACATATGTTGCCTTGTGAACGTACAAAGACGCATAATAATCATAAGGCGACTTGCAATTAAAAAATTTAAGGCACTTTGTCGTTGCACCGCTTTTGGCAGAGCATGCATTTCAGCACCGAATGTGACTTACGGCTTTCTGGTATATATATATAGTTTTAGTGCTGTTTTAATTTTTTATCTTCACGCATTTTCTATATTATAGTCTAAGTGAGCACAAATAAGTGTAGAGATAAGACACTATGTTCCTTAGTTTCTGTCTATTTTATTTTAAAATATCGATCAAGGGCTGGAACCTACAACTTAAGCGCTTTCAGTAAGATAAGTCCCAAGGCACTACCAAAGTAAACTTTACTTTTGATCATTTCTTATAACATTTCTGGGGCGAGTGATGAAATAAAGTTCTTAATTTCATTAAATGTATAAAAAATGTTAACACGTTTTTTTTTTTCTTCAAAATTTATGTTATTAGGAAGATATAACATATTAAATATATTAAAAACACCTTAGAAACAAGCCCTTCGTTCTAAATTTCATCGAGTGTGACATTTGACAAGTGAATATAGCGGATGCGGCATAATGGACCACCATCGAGAACAGATTTGTGGGTATACCTAAATAGGTGACACGCTATTGCTATTGTAGATAAAATTTTATCACTCATTTTTGCTGAAAAAATAAAATATGAAGCCCGCCCACAGTCAGTAGACTACACTTTTATTGAAGACACGCTTCTTTATAACTATTTAAATAATATTAAACTTCCATTTATTGTTACAATTCCAAACAAATTTCTAGAACATATCGAAAAGCTTTTGCCAACTCCTAAGCTCGAATTCTGTCTTTGAAGTGAATTTTATTAGGTATATAATAACAACAAGTATTGTATACACACCGTTCAATGTTAATGTAAGTAGATACTGGAATTTCCAACCATCAAAGCTCAAGAAAGCTGTCATAAATAAATCCCACATAGAAAAATCTAACCGATTATAATATTCGTGTTTAAAAAATCACTTTCCATAATCCAAACAGCCTATCAAACAGAACTAGTCCACATAAACATAGATTAATAAACTACAACAGAAGTGTCAGTTCGCGGAAAGCGAGAATAAAGCGTGAGTTTTGCAATCGTATGGAATACTCAGAATTATATTACGGTCTTACGACTGGCTACGTGATAGTTATAGTATATACAAGTACGTACTCGTATCTTTCTTTATTATTCCAATAACAATCCGTAAGAGTGGTCTGGTCAAACGTAAATAGCAAGTTCATACATTTGAATGATGTCTATGTAAACTGCGTTAGCTACTCTTTCTTGTTTAGGGCTGACGCTGATGTGAATTATGAATAAGAGTAATTAATACAAGATAAATTAGATATATATATTTTTTTTTTCATGGAAAAAGAGGGCATTACCTGCAAAGAGAGGGCCTAGCATTAATACACTCCGTTCCACACTTTCCGCCTAAATTTCAAGACATTAACGGACTTCTAATAGATATTTTACACCGCACATTGTCTAACAAGGCCGGGGAACGAAAATATTTTTGATGGAAGTGGAATTCAACTACACACCCAAACTTATCACTTAAACAAAACATTTTTAAGACTAACTTAGACTTTAAAAAGTAGTATATTTTTATTTTTTGTAAGAATTATCTTATATAAGTCTAAGTATATGTCGATTATTGTTAATAATGTGTAAATCTGTGCTTTGTGGAAAAGCATTTTGATGTTTATATATTTCTATTTTCTCTACTATTTAAATATTGGTAAATATTTATTTTCAAGCACTATAATGAATATGTATGATAAAAGCACAAGAAATTAAAAACGTATCTGCTAAATAAATTAATTCAATTAACTATATAAAATGTTAATTAATACATTTTATATAGTTTCTGATATAAATAATTGCCTTAAAAGGTAAGTTTTTGTATTTAGTGATAAAAACATTTCAACCCTACGAGGTCGGTGAGATCAAAGACGCACCTCGCGATGCGTTTACATTGTAATATATACTAGATTAATGATCTCTGCTCACGAGAGGACATCATATTTAGCAAATAATAATAATTAAATTATTTTCATCTTTTAATAAAATCTACGTTAAAACTACAATTTCTGAACATTATAAAAAAAGAGGACTTTCCCATTTTGTTTTTCTCGTAAGAATAGCAATAAATGAATGTAAAATATAAGTAGGTATATTTTTTTAAGAGGAAACGTAGTGTTAAAACACTCCGTTCCCCATATTCCCAATTGGTGGAACTCTCTCACTTTGTCTTATTACTAGAGCTAATATAACCCATTCCCCGAGTGAGAATAGAATCCACAACTATCGCGTTAACAGCCAGACGCTGTGACGATCTCACTTATGTATAAACAATATATAGAACACACTACATATTCACAACATTGAATGGACCTCATATTTTTCATCGCCGGATATCGATTGTTGACGTTGTCGCCGACAGATTCTCTTTATGCCTAAAGACCGGAAATGATTTATTTTCAAGAAAATCTTTTATCGTGTTAATTTTTCTTCACTTTGCTCTTAATGGCGTTGAAAGTTGAGTTATTCTTATAAGAGTGAATGGTGTCAGTGTATACAAATATAAATAACTTTGTGATAAATAAAGTGTATTATTTTAATTTATTTGAGGTATAACTACCTATATAGAATGGGATTAGCAAAGGCATAAGTAAGCGAGATAGTTGTGGGTTCGTATCTCATTCTGGGGAGAATTTGTATCTAAATATAATATACTGTAGAATATTTTTTTTTTTAGTTTTCCGCATATAGCAGGGTAGGCAGAGGGAACCTAGTGTAGACACTTCGTTCTCATTAAGACACTTCCGTTCTCCACGTTTAGCTTAATTTTAGAGAGATTGCGTACTGAGTGGCAGAACTCAACGTCGTCATTTTCTGGAGTGGGAATCAAACCCACAATCTGTCCACGACTAGCCGTAACTGTAATAATATGGAATTTAAGCTCCATTATAATCAAATGCAAATGACTAACTAACGTTTCATTAGGTTACCTGTTTACTTAGTATAAAATGGAAAAAGGTAAAAACAATAGTACAAATAAACAGTTCAATCCATACCTATATTATAAATTCGAAAGTAACTCTGTCTGTCTGTCTGTCTGTCTGTCTGTCTGTTACGCAATCAGGGCCAAACCGCTAATTTAATTGTAATAAAATACTCATACAGAGATACTTGAGGTTCTTCGGATGAACATAGGTTACTTTATTTCTCATATTTGTAATATTGTCAATATATACTAATATATTAAAATATTTTTTAATTTGACAGGCAATTTATTCCGCCATGTTAATAACAACCGACCGTTGCTAAGCAACGGTTTGCAAAGTTTATTTGTTGTGTAAGCAAACGTCACCCAAAATGAGCTAGCTTAACGCATACATGGCGTGCGCCGACTCAACCTTATGAAATACATAAAAACAATGTTTAACAAAAATATTGTTCTTTAAATAACGTTTAAAAAAGTCCGCGATGGTATATGTTTATCTCTAAAGGTTGAGCAAAAGTAACCATTTTAATTAATTTACTTTATATTTATCGGGTTTTTGTTGTATGTATTTTCTATAATTTGATTCTTATGAAAATAATAGTCACTTTTAGCATTTCATCTAGATTGAAATTATAGTTTACTGTATAACATTCTAATAAATAATTAAGGAGATGTCACTGATTCGAAATGACCTAGCCTACGAGCGGCATAGTATGACCGACGCGAACGGGCAGATGACTTTGACGGTTTTGTAAATTTTCATACATTTTCGAACTACTGTTAATTTTTATGTAATTAATTGCTGTTTATAAATAATTTATACTTTTCTTTGGTTCTTCGCTTATTCGAGTAGTAGATTAGTTAGATTTTCATAAATTTCTTGGTGTGGTGCAAGTTGCGGTCCTGCGCGGCATCGGTGTAATATTATTTAAGTATTTATTATTTAAGGAAAGAATTGTTTGTTATTTCATCTCGGTTGGATGGTTATCTATACCGTTGTTATACACTTAATAAATTGTGGTTTTAGTTTTTTGGGATTTTATTTGATATTGCTCGCAAAATTTATCATATTTGATGTAGAAAGGACTTTAGTTATTTCATATAGTATCTATGTACGCGCGCAAGGAAAACGAGTAAAATGATTTTTCCCGGGTAAATCAGTAAAATCGATCATTGAAAGTCCAATAAAAACTTCTGGACATTAGCTCGGGGAAATAGAAAGACAGACAGAGACAAAAAATATAATATTTTTTATTGTAATTGCAAAAACATAGCATAACACATTTAATTTTAATTCTTTTAAATATTTATTTTACTTTGATGATATTAATAATGTAGCTGGTTTTATTTAGTTTTTTTTATTAATATTTTAATATGATTACGTTTACTTATATATTTTTTTCATTTAAATTAGATATTTTCAAAAACAATTTCATAAATATATCTAATAAGCATTCGTATAGTTGAAGCGGGCGTAGCCGCGTCCGGGTCCGCTAGTTAACAATATATATTAAAAACTAAGAAGTGGTTGCAAGACAAGCGAAGCATCTTGAAAACTTAAAACTATATATTCATCAAAACCCGATTTTATCATGTATAATTTATGTAGCGGATAGCGCGGCTTTCAGTAAAGGGTATCGCATATTTCACTTTTAAATAAAATTTTCGTTGACATCGTTATCTTGATATGAGTTCGTGTAATAATGCTTCAAGTATTACAACACGTGTCTATCGATGATATTTTTATTCTGATTATTATTTTTAATTATGATGTTACTGGTGTGTAGCGTTTGTACGTGAATGATTATGAGAAAATCTTTTCCATAATATTAAATGCATAGATATTATGTAATGAAAATTAATCATTCTCCAGTAGACAAAGTAAATAATGAAGAATTCTGGTGATCAAAACGCGATGGTCCTAAATAGGTGAAGAGTGGAGAATGAAGTCACTATTAGAGACACATACTAGAGACTATCGCAAAATAAAGATGTTTCGGAAAGAACAACGGAATAAACAAATAAATAATTGTAAACAGAAACAGAACCCCCTCATGTTAAATGCAATCCTCTTAAAATAAATGTTATTCTAGAATTATATTTTACTTGATGCAGAGATAAAGAGGTAGGTAATACAAATAAAATGTCATTAAGGGGCCGGCCTATAAAAACATTTGTAAACGGCCGATCGATCAGCCTAAAGATAAAAGTAACTGGACACTTTTACTGCTGGATTACTTTGCGTGTAGCTATTAATATAACAGAGTGTACGTATGGTCGTATGTGAGTAGGTACGTACGAGTGTGTCTCTTTATTATATTGGTAAAAAGATGATTTTAAAATTAATTAAAATTTTTGAAACTACTTTTGAAAATTTATGGCAATTTTAGGATTTAATGCTTTTAAACGTAGGTAATCTTTTTTTAGCTTCACGCATGTATCTTGCATGGTATGCAGATGGAATCTGGTATCCTAGTGGTAAGACACTCCATTTGCATTAAGATACAGTCGTTCCCCATTTACCGCCAAAATCTAGAGACATTGCGTATTGAGTGGCGGAACTCAACGCTGAACTTTCCGTTGTCACCAGAGCGAGAAACTGAAAATATTTAATATTTCATTTTTTCTTTCCTTTTGTGCCTGCGCAACACTGGACTAGTAAATTTTATAACTAAAATAAGTAAATACGTTGCATTGACTAGGTATGTACCTAGTATCTCTCGTATGTCTCCAAATGTTGATATACAAAATTAAGTCAAAGCTAAAATTATAGTTATGCGGGTAACGGTAATAATACGTGCGTTTTACAGTCACCAAAAAATTTCTTTCTCAAGAAATATGAAAAATTTAAAATAAAGTAATACACTAAATTATCATAAAATAATATTATAAAAAATAGCCTACACATACAAATATGAATATAAATACGATCAATCTGACCAGTCATACAGAAGAATTCTAAAAACAAATGAGAAACAGAGCACAATAATAATATTCCAGTCACAATAGCCCAAAGAGATCGTATATCTGTCTTGAGCGAATAAAATGCTAGTTCCACTATAAATTTGGAAGGAATGAATAGATGCGACGACAAACGTAACGTTATAGACTGTGAGGTGTTGATACGATGGTTATAGAATGTAATTCACCTGTTTATAAAAAAAATCGTTGTTTTTTTTAATAACTCTATCTATGTTTATATTATATGATATTTTTTTGTAGTCTATAAATTAATTGTAGATTCAGAGAACAGGTATGAAATCTTTTTCTCCGATCTGATTTTGATTTAACGCGATTTTGAATCTGGCAACCCACAAGCCCACAACCCAATGTATCATAGTGTTTATAATCTATCTATTTTTCCGAAAAACTGAAACAATCCATTATTATAAAAAGAAATACAAAATATAATTAAGCAGAAATAGCCCAAACAATATGAAACCAAACAAAACACGTGAATCAGTAACTGATTGCCACCTTTGACGTCTATTACACTAATGGGGGGTTCGTATCGGGGTATTCGGGTGACCACCGACGACAGATCTACGGCTACCCGCCAAATGGCGCTATTGTTATTTAAGTGATAAGCGATAAGCGATTTGTTGATTTAAATCAGTAATAAAATAGATAGTGGTTTTAATTATTAACCTTTTCAGCTGTAGATTTAATTCAGGGTGATTCTTTGTTTAGTTACTACATAAAAAAAAAACATTATATACTGTCATATCTTTATCACTTTTCTAATCTGTTTAGTTTAATGTATTATAGCTGTATAGGATTTGTCCAAAGATAAGCTCATTTCTTATAATTTATTTTAAATTATAAGTTATAAGTTCGTATATACATACGAACATTTATGAATCGTTCTGAACTCTGAGATTGATATTGAGATCGGAGTTGTGATTTATAAATACACTCCTAAGTATGTGTTAACCATTATGTTAATCCAATTTGTTGGTTCATCATAATTAACATGACCTCAGATTTTTAAGCCTTCTACGGGACATGAGCCTCCCCTAAAGCTCTGCGATTAGCGACTTTGACTAAATCGTCAGTCCACTTGGCACTTACACAATGAAAGTCGTCCATATTAGTTCAAATGTATAAAAAAGTTCTATCGCCTCAATTTATTTCGGGTTTGGCCATAAAGGTATGAATGGAGGATTAAATAAGGCAAGAGATTGATTTTTGTATACATGAAGGGAGAAAAAATTTTAAATAGGAGTCAAAAAGAGTTAGTTTTAGTTACTTCATAACATACAATTATACGCTCTTCGCTTATAATATGTTCGGAGGAACTCCAATCTGTTGTTCTCTTTTGTAATGAAACATGTGTGACAAGTTTATTTTTCCGGGATGTGAGTGAGCATTTGAAAGAAGAATGGTCCGTTTCACAAAAATACAATATATTTTAAATAAAAATCATACTTTGATGTGCCACGGATAATTTATATTAATAACTTCTTTTACATTGCAATTTATTAAAAAAATATATTACAATTTTAACTAATGTTATTATTATAATACATTATTATAGCTTCAGTGTACAAATATAATGTTTTTTATATTACTTGTAGCTCCAAAAGTAGCTCTACTATATTTGATGTTTTAATAGTAAAATTTTATAAAACTATTTTGGATATTTTTTAGATACTATTTAAGTACCAATATTAGTCAAAGTTCCAGCTGCACAAAAATTGATTACTGTTTTTGCTATAGAATAAAAATATAGAATAGGTATACATAAATGCTTGTATAAATTTTGGCTATATATAAAATTTGACTATATATTACTATTTTAAATATATTTTGTCATGAAAACAACATACTGTATTGAACGTGCACTCCTGCTCGACTCAGTGCTTGAAGCTCTCAAATCTTTACGCCCGACGGTTCCAACTTCCAAAACTACTTTTTGTTTTATAGGTACTGAAAAGCGACGACTACGTACTATTTTCTTTGTTTCTACAATAGGAGCAAAATAAAGGCCAATTTTTACTTTTATGACTCAGTTACTATACTATATTCCCGTCTCTCGAAGCGCTTGGATTTTTTAACAAAAAATTTTAGGCTTCCAACGCAAGTTAGGTATTCAATGATTTTTTTAGATATGTATGGAAACGTTTTGTTATTTTTTTTTCTTTTGTTTTGTAATATAAACGTAGCTGAGGTTTTAAATTTTCTGTTCATTCACGAATGATGTTGCAATATTAAATAAATATCTAAAAAGTACTGCTATATATGTATATGTCGGTTTCTAATCAGAGCATACATAAGTAAAATTACAGCTTCACGCTGTATCCCGCACACAGCAGGGTAGGTAGAGAGAACCTAGTGTTAAGACATTCCGTTCCCCACATTTTGTGCCGAATTCTGGAGGCATTGAGTGTTGAGTGGCAGAATTCAAAATAAAATTACGAAACGTGAATTACAAATAATACCGTAAAATTCCATCTAATTAATCTTTTTTGCAATTGTGTCTCAATTACTAAGTTATATAAACAATATGGCACACTTATGACACAATGTAAATACGTACTATATTACACATACGAAATTAATCAACATACAAAAGAATATGACCAAAATAAGAAAGCTTCAAGATAATAAAAGATGAAACGGAAATGCCGCATTCGTGTTTTTAATCTCGCTGATTAAGTAACAGTATATTATTCGCGCGAATTCAACGTTAATTTTTTTACAATGTGCTTAAATACATTTTATTAGCTTAAAAGGCTTTTTAAAGCCTTATGTGCAATATGGAGATAAGGTTTATTGTTTGTTTTTCGATGGTCGTAGATTTGATTTTCAGGAGTGAGTTTTCGGAAGTGTTAGTAACTTACAATTTTATTTCTAAAAAAACGTCTATCTTCTTCTAGATTTAGATATATTGTAATAAAAATAATAAGAAATTACTATCAAAATGCAGTCACTGTTACAGTTTAAACAGCATTCCATTATAATTAACTTGTCCTTAGTCCCATTTTTAAGAAACAATTGTAAGTATTTTTAGTAACGGAAATTGTATGAAGGTTTCGTAATGAGATTGTTTAAATAAATTAAATAATTATATGTGTTACAATGAACGGATTATTTTCAAGATCAAAAGTTAATTATGGTTTAAAGTTTCCTGATAATGTTGTTGAACCGAAAGTTAAATTAGCTGGTTTTACTTATCGATATTCAGGTGCTGATAGCAGCTTCAGTTTAAATCTAAACGTTTCGTAATAGCTTCACGCATTTTTCTACATAAGAGGGTCGAGGAAACATAGTGTTTGGATACTCCTTTCCACTCCGCCCAATTTTTGAGACATTTCGTGTTAAATGGCGGAACGCAAAGACGCGGATTATTTTTTACCAAACCAAGAAAAAATATTCTAATTCATTATAACGTGTGGGAACCAAACCCAAAACTGTGACGTTTACAGTCAGACACCGCTGCGTAAAGACAACCTCAATCTATTATATTCTTTCATAGATTTACTTACTTTTACTTACTATTCTTAGATTTATATAAATATACTTATTAGAAAACGAATATTATGTTTCGTAGTTCGGAAGTAATTTATGAGTTTGAATTTATAGACCAGCTTTTCTGCACATGGTATATTGAAAACAAAATGAACGTTCATCCCGGCAGTACGTGCGACGTCACGTTCCTTACATTTTGATGAATTTAAAATTTGAAAATATGTAAAATATACAAATTCCAATACTACAGATGTATACTGTATTTTTTAATCTGTTTTATATTGTAACTTACTACAGCAAATATCATTAGTAATTGTTATATATAGTTTTATTTAAGTAATTAAATTAGTTTTAATCTTTAATTGGCTCCTTTATTCTCAGAATACACAAAACATACATTTGTAAAGAGCTGCTGTACAAAAACGGGATCTTCCAAGATGCCCGTTAAAGAGTATAATGCTTACGTCTATTCGTATTTCGAAATCAAAACACAAGAGCTCAGTGTATAGAGAAAAAATATAAAAAGAAAATGGAAAGTCCGATTCATCGTAGCACGGTCTATTCAGCAACAACTTATTAAATAAATTAATCGCAAGTTGTTAGAAAGGAAAAACTAAGCGGTCTTCTCATTTATTCGAGAACAAAAAGCGTAATTCCTTAAAATCTGGCTCCATTATGTTTTTCATTCAACCTACACTGTAGAAGAAAGCCTGCAAAAATAATTGGAAAGTGACGGGAAGGTGCCTAGTGAGGAGTGTGTGTCGATGTTCTGTCATTAGCTGTTTAAATATACTAATTATCTATGGTAATCCATATAAAGATTTGTATAGGTATATTAAATATTTATTTAACTTACTTAAGAAAAGAGTGACATGAAAGATATTTTTTTAACAATATTTTAAATATTATATAGTATTACGGTAACCACAATTTATATATGAGACATGTCTTGTATTTACAACTTGTTTCATCTATATTCAGTATACCGAAGTATCATTACAGTATCTTATACAAAAAACTGTAAAAGCAAAAAAAAGCTCGCTTCACAAGAATGTCGATAAAAGAAAACTCCGTCTCTACCGCCGTGGGCGTGGCCCACATTCTAACTTTTCATCATTCTCCTTGCCTTCCCGCCTCATTGTGTCCGTGGGAACCTTTATTAACTCTATAGAAAAGCGTGAAAGCCGTCCAAGAAAAGCATTTGTGTGTTCTCGCTGAATACTGACAAAGGACTGCTTCAGTGTTGATTTGGTACCAGTTTCAGACTCGCTTTTCATACCCATTTTCCGAATCAGCTCGCCATTGGCTGTACTTGTGTTGTATCGGTAAATGAGTTTCGTTTGTGAACGTTAATTTGCTTTCCAACTTGGGTTTTTGTTGTTTGCAGCTCCTTGACGTGAAAGGATTTTGGCATCTTTTGTCCGTATTGTTTTCGCATGCTGTTTATTTTCCGGTTTTTCTCTTTTCCCATTATGAGAAGAGTTACAATGTAAGAAAATTTTAAACTGCTTTTAGGTTTTCCAACAAGTTTAAGATAATCTAGATTAGTTTAATCTGGAGTAGTTTTCTCCATTTTGAATATTATCCGAGTTTAAAATGTATATTTGAAGATCCTTTTAATTAACGCTGGAACAAGAATAATAAGACAAACTGCTAAATTAGTAATAGCACTCATAATGTTGCTACTCAACAGCGCGATTCGAATTTTCCTTACAAAACTTTTCACGACTTGTTCGTGTAACTAAGCGTACACTATTTAATTATGGAACTCCCTCCCCCTTCCCCTCCCCCTACAAAAGGGGCAGAAAATATGATTTTCTCAAAGGTTTCTTTCTACCTCTTGTAAGAATTACGTTTTCTTCAGACGCGGTCACTAAAGACTGACAGTTTCTTTTGCGGTTGAATTTTTATTATGTCTTTAGAACGTTAAGTCGTTTTTCTAAAAATAATATTTTTTTATATAATATGTAGCACACATATTCTTATTAAGGACATATGTGTGCTATCTTATTAAGGACATATTTGAAGGTAAAAATATATATTTTAAAAAAATAAACTTTAGATTCCCAGTTTTCTTTCGTTGCCTATTCTTTAAAAAAAACTAAAGTCAGACAAAAGAAAATTAACAACACGATGTCTAAGGTAAAGAAACTAAAAAAACGTGCAATTTTTTTGAAACTTTAAATATGCAATAATAGTGCAAACAAAATTTCGAGGCCATAAGCTATACTGTAGTGAAATCTTAAAAAAGGCTATTCTAAGAGCTTTAGAGAAAATGCTATCTTTCGTATATTTATAGTCTCGCCCACGTCGGTGGCTCATTGAAACGTACCATTTAAAAATAACTCGCTATACTATATAATGACCGTTTCTAATAACTGTGTTGGTAAATTTAGTTCTATAAATACCTACAGCCGGCGTGAAACAGATACGCTTCAGAATATAGATAGCTATTTTTTTGTTCATCTGTTTTTTTTTAAAACAACATATTGTTACAAATTTTTGATTATATATATATCTTTTCTATATGACATAAAATTTCATGGTACGTAGATATTATTCAATTAGTAAAAAAAACTGTTATTTTATGATAACGTAAAGATATATATTACTCCTTGAGGTAACCCAAAAGAACAATATGTATATAAAAACTAAAAATAAAATAACCAAACCAATGTTACCAATATATTCTACAATAATAACAGTCAAAGCATATTTGACATGCGTTTTACAATATTGACTTTAGCAACATTTTCCTTTCCATTTAGTGAACGTGCGAAGTCACGGGGCTACATAATAATTAATCTAAAACTCCGCAAGCCTGAATGCTATATCGACAAGTGATTTGACAGCACTATTAGGAACGTTCCCATTCGATGCAGTTCACTTTGATTGACTATACATACATCATTCAATATTTACGTATTTAAAATAACCACTTACACGCTCTGCACAAATTAAAAGCACGACTCGATGATTAATCTTGACTAGACATTTAAGTGTATTTACTAAATACTAGTGATGTACACGTTATCTATAGTATTATTAATAATTATAAAATATTTTAAAAAAATATTAATAAATTGCTTAAGTAGTAATTGAAAACAGACAGAGGTTGTGCAAATCAAATGGTTTCCCGTCTCTACAGTTGCAATTTGAGCGGAAGAATGCAGACGCGTTACAAAATTTTACGCAATAAAAATCCATCGGCGAACCAAACCTGTTAGAGGAAACCTATAAGCGGTACTAGAATAAGGCAATACGACTTTAACTAAATACAAATAATCATTAAGCTTTACATTTATATTTATATATACGTATATTTTGAGCCAAATTCAAAGGACATGCGCAGATTTCGTCGACGAATGAAAGGAAACTACTACAAAGGCGTGACCATTTCCATCGAGCATTGTGTCAGAACGAGACAGCAAATATTTACGTATCTAACAAACGCTTGCCGGCGATGCGCAAAAGAGATAGGCATCGACAATAGACGATTGTTATCCCCTCCACGGGCTGCCCTAGTAAAAGCGTTCGTGCGAATTTCACCGTTGCCCCCTACATTTTTTCGGGTTTAAAGCCGATATTCGCGTGGAAAGTTCTCTAGTGTTATACAGCCAATAATTTGATTCGTCGGCTATCATTGGGAAAACAATGGATTGAGCTATATAGGTATAAATAGTTATGATCGACATAGAAAGTAGATTGGTGACGTATGGGCGTGGGCGGCCTGTTCGGTCTATCCTAAGCAGTTTATATACGAAATTAAGCATATTACCCAACAAAAGAATCCAAACAAACAAAATTTAACTTAACTCGTTATTTTAAATAAATGAAGCGAGTTAAAACACCGTAAAAGCACAAAAAACGACGCCGAGATTAAAATAGGTCATTAAACGTCGCAATTAGAAATGCTTTTATAATTGTAGCAAAAATTAATTATGAAGAAATATCTCGCGATGACACAAAACGCTAGGTGTTTATTTTTTTTTTTATTTTTTTATATAAAACCAATTGCTCTATAGCGCGGCGGCGGAACGTAAATTTAAAATATTTAAACATTTTAAATCAAACGTTGTCACGTGTCCGTCGGTTTCTTTCACAAACTAATTGGTCTGACGGTAACCCCAGGATTTTTACGATTCAGAGGAATTTTTAAATGCATCTCGTTGACATATGCGAATTTAGCGGACCTTTTAATGTAAGTGACAAGTTGGTTAAGTGTGCAGCGCTTGTGTGAAACATCGCGATGTAAAATATAAATAAAAATTTGCAGAATATTAATTTTGTCAATATTACCTACTATGAACACGCCATTTTGTGAGTTCGTTCAAAAGATTTTACACTTTTTTCTACACTTAAGTACTGAATGTGATGAAGTTATAAGTGTTGGGATATGTAATTTTATATAGAATAAAGTTGGTTTTTGTTTTCGCTATAAACAGCTAGGTTGGTTTAAAGCGGGTCATATTAGGATCAATTTACGATGTTGCTCGATTTTCTTATTAAGGGAAATAAATTGATAAATTATTCGTGTTCATTTGAACGTTAGAATTGGCCTATTTTTTTTCAAGAAGCACATTTTAATATATGAGGTAGTTATATTCAAAGTTTATTTTGAAAGTGATTTACGCTTAATTTGTACTGGATTTCGATAGAATCGTTTTTTTATGGGGTTCTAATATATCTACGGTAGTTTGCAGTGCAGTGGATGCGGATTCATTGGAAGCTATCAGATTTATTGATTTTCATATAAAATGTATTTACCTGGATTGTAATACACACAACGCTATATACATTCGATCATTGTACGATTTTAATAAACAGCCATTCTTATTCTAATCATTTGTTGCTTTTATGTGAGAAAGATTAGGCACTCAGTATATTTTTAATTCTAAGTGGACAAATAACCCTTTTATGTTATATGTATGTACACGTAAAAATATTTACCCCACACAGGTAAACACAAACATAAAAAGAGAAAGAATAAAAAATGGCCACCCCAATAATTTGTTTTGTCTTTAATTTTTAAAAGCGTAACGACGAGCCAATGAGACGCATCCCTTACTGATTGTCAATTAGCGACATCAAACGTGCTTTTTGCGAATTAAGTTGCCGTTCCCGTTGCCATTCACTTTTTGTCCAGTTCTCGACGGGCGAAGTACCCGTTTTTCCGTTTCATTTTCATTTTGATTCTCATATTTCCGTTTGTTTCATTGGGCACAATGAGGGGGCTATCTTTTTATAGGGTGGTAAAGCCATATGGAACTAAGTTTTGTGTTGCTTTATATAAGTAGGTATATACCTATCTGTCAGAAGTCTGACTTGTAATGGTGTTATCGTAATATGATTTAAGTGTTTATGTGATAAGATAATTATTTTATTGGAAAAAAAATATTTTCTAACAGGTGTACGACTAATTTGTTAATATGTTATATCAAATTCGATCAAACTTTTACCAAAAAAAGATAGTAGGTACATATTTGTTTGTTTCACAAAAGAAAATTGAGGTTTACCGTAGTTTTCATGAAATACAATAATTCAAAAAATAAATATTATAAGTTTACAGGACAAGACAATACAAACAGATATCTATTTTTTATATAAGTTAGTAGTAAAATTTATGTGAGATTAATTATTTTTTCACTGAATTGACTAAAAGTAAATCCTTGCTTTATTATCTAGTTTCTTTTAAATGGTGTCTGTCTTAAAAGTTACATTTTATGATAAAAAAGATTTCTTTCAGTTGATACTCATTTATGGTTTCATTGAATTGAATAGTGTTTTTTAATGATACCTACGTAATATATTGGTTACGTATGGAATGTCAAGGATTGTCTTTGTTAAGATCAGTTAATTAGTCTTGAGGTAATTGAGAAGCATATATATGACTGTAGACAGTGGTTATAGGTTTGATTTTTTTCAAAATAACATATAATTCTTTAGTTATAGCTATATAGCAGAGGGCCGCCACTTTACACCGAATTTACGCGATATTGTTCTTGACCTCTATAGAGGTTAAGTGGCGGAACTCAACGCCGCGCTTTGGCTACTAAAGCGGAGTAATGAAAATAATTTATAATATGTAGATGCATGTAAGTCAATTTGTTTTTCTGATATTAAAAAAGCATAAAAACCCCGTTAGCAAAGAGACAGTTAAATCCTTTATTATTAAATATACACTAATTACAAGTTACTTTTATATATTAATGTAAATAAATATTATATCATTAGTTTTTTTTATATATATTTTATAATTCCACGACCTTGGCCTAATTGACATGAGCCCAATATTAATTATAGGTTTTGATCAATATATTTATAAAAAAAAAATCTGGTTGATTAATACTTGTTATAAATAATTAATAAAAAAGATAAAACATAAAAAATAATTTATCAAAAATATAAATAATTTATAAAAAAAACATAAAACAACAGTTACATTGATATATTTAAATTTTCAAGTTTTTTTTTAGGTAGGTATATTTTATCTAAGAAATGACATTTAAAGTAAAAACGTCACTGTGCCCACGCTAAGCTACCTTGAAATTATTATCTTTTCAAGATAAATCCAATATATTATTGTTAAATTGCTCTAAATGGTTCACACGTAGGTTGAACCTGCTACCTCTTATGTAATCTCAGCATTATAAATAATTACTAATAATATGTTTACTTATTACTCAAATAATGAAAATAGAAAGCGATTTGAATCAATGTCTCTACTCTGTTAGTGACAAGACTCTAAAACGACTGTCATCTCCTCTAGTGGTATATATAAGATAACTCTGTATATATTTTCAATAGAAGCAAATACTATAATTAATTTTATTACTTTCACGCTATATCCCGCATATAGCAGGTTAGTGATAAGTGGCAGAACTCGACGCCGTGCTATGTCTTGAACCTTGTCACCAGAGCAAAGAAAAAAAATAAATTTCCTTAGTAGGAATCAAATCCACAAGCATCGCGTTTACACGCTGACAGACACCACTATGCTACGATATTCTCTCTACTATTATATATAATATACTTACTATATCAATACAATACATAGAAAACATGTTATACCACATACCTAAACCAATCGAAGCCAATCGAATACACCTGTCTGGCAGAAAGACAGAAAACAACGAATGATGTGAAAAAAAGGGGTAGGAAAAAAAAATTTTTTTTTTCAGGCAGGCAGTATCGAACGCCTATTCCGAATGAATCCGGAATGGAGTCAACAAAGGGACGTTCTGTTTGTAAAAAGCGCGAATACGAAGCGCGAGGCAGCCATTACCCGCACCCGTTTGCGCATCTATGGCGGGCCTCTTCAATCTGTAGTCAACAATTGCAGGGCTGTTGCTTGCTTGTGGTTGTTAATATTTAGGGAATGTTATATGTCGTGTCGAAGTTATACCAAATATATTATACGTTAAGCCGTAAAAAATAAATAAAAAATCGAATAAATCAGGAGGAACCTAGTGTTAAGACACTCCGTTCCCCGCTTTCTGCCGAATTCTGGAAGCATTACGTGTTGAGTGGCAGAACTCAACGCCGCGCTTAACCTCGACACCAGAACGAAGAAAATGGAAATATAAATTTAAGTAAATATTTCATCTCCTCGAGTGGGGATCGAACCCACCACCATTTACAGTCACACCTCGTGCCGCTGCGCCACGGCTGGCCTCAACCAATATGGCTGTCGAAATGTATAAATCACAAAATATATTATACGTTAAGCCGAAAAAAATAAATTGTTAGTATGATGACATGGATTGATATAATATTCAGTAATACAAACTTGATTGTTTAAAAAAAATATATATTAAATTTAGAACACAACTAGTAATCAAGAATATGCATTCAAATATTACATATTTTGTTTTCAGTACAAATACAATTAATATAACAATCGAGCTACCTCATACCTCATGATTAACTGATACAGTGATAATTTCTGTAACTTCAACACAACAAATAGTCTTAGCATCTTATTTAACCAAAATAAGACGTTAATTTGTCCTAATAATAAATCAGCTTCACGCTGTATTCCGCACACAGCAGGGTAGGCAGACGGAACATAGTGTTAAGACACTCCGTTCCCCACTTTCTGCCGAATTCTGGAGACATTGCGTGTTGAGTAATAATAATGTAAACTAATCAAACCCAAAGTAAACTAATAATAGTCTAATGACAGCCCATCGCCAGCCCTGCACGGGGCATGTGATCGGGAGTTGTTCGAGTTTTTATCGCTGATTCATTAGTATGAGAGTGTCTTTGTTGCAGTCGACTGGCGCCCCAGCGCAGCCGGCGTGTGTTCGTCTGCGATGAAAGAATTCACAGTGGAAACGGTAAATTATGATTTGTATAGCTACGCCCAAATATATAGACGTGATGGTAGAATTTTTGAAAATTACTATATTTTTATTTTAGTAAATTCATTTGCAGATTCGATTTGTTGTATTTTTCGAATCGTTTAAAACGTATTTTTTTTTGACACAACTACATGTTAGTTTACGTTTGTCATGAAAGAAACCATAGTTAAACAAATGTGGTGAGCTTCACGCTGCATCCTCCACACAGCGGGGTAGGCAGAGGGAACCTAGTTTTAAGACACTTCGTTCCCCACTTTCCGCCAGAAACTATAGCGGAAACGATTAATGATGTGTTAAAATATGGAGACATGGTATTAAAATAAAAATTTTGCCGATTCATATTTGGTAAAATATAGATTTGGAAAAGCATGCAATTGTAAAGTAGGACATCAATATTACAAATATATTTAAAGTATCATACATATTATTTATTGATTGTTTCGCTTTATCTTCTCAAATTTAATATCAATTTCAAATTATTTATTTCAGATAAACTATGTATTTAAATTAACACCCTCATATTAGTATTTTCTTTGAAATTATAAAAAGAACCTAACCTAACCTAACCTAACCCTACCTACCTATACAAGCACCTATACATCACACAAAGCACCACATAACATTTCCACACCGTGTTCTATGGCTACGTACAGACAGACCAACACACACGTATTCATGAAATTGATTTGAGATGAAAGGATTTTCATTACCATTGTATCTGAATCCGAATTAAAGACAAATTGCACATTCAATATTCACAATCAATACTACTACCTACCTATTTGCAATCAGCTATTTTTGTATACCTTTTTCACCTTTTATGTTTTATGAGCGCTTAAATTGATGAACCTATATGAGTTATTTAGACACTTTTTGTAATGGGGTAGTGATGAATAGATTTGCTTTAACAAGAAGCTTTTTAGTTAATATGTATTCTGCTATATCGTCAATTACTATTTCTATTTATGTATCTTTATCATAGATATGGGCTTTTTTTTATATGGCTTTTTTCTATAATAATAGTACTAAATGTTTATTTAAGGATAATTGTACTATTAAATGAACTTTCAAAAATATATGAATCTTTTGTTATTAGTTCTCATTAAAATCAATTTCATTCTAACAGTGACATCCTACTATAATAAATGTGAAAGTTTGCGGGGATGGATGTTTGTTCCACTTTCACGCAAATACTACAGAACGAATTCAGATGAAACTTTACAGTAAATAACAGCCTGTAAATCAAAATAAAACACAGGCTACAATTGATGTTAAGATTTTGCTTTATTTGACTATAATATAACAATAAGTTTAAGCAGACTAGCATTAAGCCGCTAGTATTTAAATAAACAAATGTTCCAAAAACATAATTTATAAAGTCGTATTATATTATGTCACCTTTTTTTCCTTTTATTGATATAACATTTTGTTTCCTAAAACACTTAAGACCCCTCTGTCCAGACGGATGTTAGCATGCAAGGTCACGGAGCCAGATTTGAATACAACCCTCTTTGTAGCTTTTGTGCGAGAGCTTTATGGAAATTGGTTGATCTTTTTACAAAGCAGTGAGTAGAATGTATATAGCTTAATAAGATTAGCCGTTGTGGCACAATTGGGAGGTGTCCGTGTGTACAATGATATACATTCGGGAGAAGGTTTATATTTAACACATTATTGATTTCTTGAAAATAAACTAAAATTTTCTTATGAGACGTTAGGGGCCGTTCAAGTATTACGTAAGCAGTTTTTTTGCAATTATTGACCCCCCCCTCCCCTATGTCATCAAAAATAAGCAATCCTCTTACAAATATTTCATTGAAAACGTCAAAAATAAGCAAACCCAAGACCCCCCCGCCCCCCTACTGTGCTTACGTAATACTTGAACGGCCCCTTATGTGGAAAATTAAAATATAAATATATATAATTATATTCGTAATTATTATTGTAATAACTAATTATGTCTTTTATGTATTTAATTGGAGTTTTAATTTAGTTTAGTAAGTAAATAACTAATTAGTATTGATTTAAATATTGTGAATTTGTAATATAGTATTGAAAATTTTCAAAAAAATAAATATATTTTCATCTTAAAAAAGTAAACGTGAGCTTTTTTATTTTAAATTTCCAAAGCTTCCTTTTCAAAGGATTCTACCGGTTTTTGTTTACCCTTTTGCAAATTAGGTTTGTTTCGCCTCGAATCGACTTTGTTGTTAGAAACTTTTTAATAGAATACATTGTGTTACTTTAAATTAAATTTAAATTTGTGCCCCTTAAATAAAATAGAGTAGCCTGTGACTATTTGTAATGTACTAAGACAACTTTTATTTTATAAAAGTTTATTTTTCTAAATATTGAGGCCGGTCGTGGCGCAGCGGCACGAGGTGTGACTGCAAAACCGACTGGTTGTGGGTTCGATCCCCACTCGAGGAGATGAAATATTTACTTAAATTTATATTTCCATTTCTCCGCTCTGGTGTCGAGGTTAAGCGCGGCGTTGAGTTCTGCCACTCAACACGCAATGCCTCCAGAATCTGGCAGAAAGTGGGGAACGGAGTGTCTTAACACTAGGTTCCCTCTGCCTACCCTGCTGTGTGCGGGATACAGCGTGAAGCTAATTTAATTTAATTTAATTTATTTTTCTAAATATTTATTAGGAGAAATTGGGGGAGACCTCGGTCGAAAACACAGTATCAAAGATACTGGAGGAAGGTCACGTAAAAAACATGAGGACACCCCAGATGTACGAAGAGGTTGACGACAGTGGACGAGGCGAAAGAGGTATGTAGAGACGTTTGGCACTCCGTTCTCTCTGACTACCCCGCTAGGGATAAAGCATGAAGCTAAGTAAGTTAATTTATTAGGAGCTGTTATTTATAAAAAATATATAATCATTAATCAGAAAATATCTATTAATATCACAATAGTTATAAAACTTTTGTTTTATCATAGGTTTATAATATACATAAAAGAAAATCCTACCTTTGTGTGTTCCTGTTGAGAAAGTAGCTGCTCTCTCACCATTTGCAGTTGTAAGATCATCTCAGATAGCTGTCGCTCCTTCTCCAGCACACTCTCGCCGGCCAGCGCCTGCAACGCCGCCGCGTCTAATACGCCTCGTCGGTCACTGTCAAAGTAAATACTATATATACATGCTATTTCTTGTTCTTTTCTTTATAGAAATATTGTTTATATTATACTTTTTTACATAGCTATAATAAATAAATTGTTGTAGCTAGCATATAAGAATTTGGAGTTTTGCGTTTAGCGTTCAAATTTTTAAATAAATATTTTTTCTTCTAAAATGTGGAAGTGCGCTTTAAAATGTGATTTTATATAAGTTAGTCTATGAATATTATAGATTATATTGTCAAAGTTAGTAACAGGGCGATTAAAAACTATAAAAAATAGTTAATAACTGAATTCTTCAGAAACATGTTATGGGTAAGGTACTTAATGTTCACATTGACGTTATGTTATATTTTTTCGGGTTTAAATTTAAATTCTACTGAACAATATTATGTGACAGAACTATCTATAGTTGCGGCTTGTTGACCGCTCCAAATGCATTTTTTTTAGAATATTTACAAAATCTTGAGTCTTTTGCTTGCTGGTTAATTGAAAAAAATTAAAACTAAAATTAAACTTTTTATTTTAATTTCCCTTCACCTACTTTTCTTTTGTCATAACAAAAATATAACTTAAAAGATAACAAAATATAGAATACAACCGTCCATTTAAACTTATCAATCATACGAGTGTATACGATGCACTGATTCCACTTCGCGATAAGAGTCCATCAGAAACAATTAATATCGCGATGCGTTTCTTTCGCTTTGATTGCTGCATTGTAATTTTAAACCGGAAAGTTATTTATTTATGTTTTATTTTGGTATATTACATTGACATTTTAAAATTATTTTAAGAGAACAAAGGATTGATATGTCCAGTGGGGATGGATATATTCCTGAGGTCGTAGGTTCAATCCTATTAGAGTTAAATATTTTTAACAAATAAAAAGTTTACTTTATAATCTAAAGTAAGTAAGTTAAAGCTATGACTAATTTAAATCGCCTTTTTCATAAAAAAGATATGTTATCTAACAAAAAGATAATAAAAAAAGGCAAAACAAAAGTAATGAGAATATTTTTATATTGTTGTATAACTGGCCATAAAGAATAATAAGAACGCTATAAGTAAATGTCAAAATTATATGATACACATTCGAGGCGTGAATAATTCATTTGGACCCGCGAACTTTAGTTCTGGTGCAACCGACAAAAGTTGTTTTTATGATCTTTAAAGCGTAAATACTGTTATAATGTAATTTAAATTATTTTGTGAATACATTCACATTAAGTATTTCAGACAACAAAATAATAGACGAAAGTAAATTTTGATCCATTTTTGTTATACATATTTACTTGAAGTTATTGATATTTCATTCCAATATACCAAAATACAAATACATTAAATTTGAAGTCACATTTGAAGCTTTATTATTCTGTTGTCTCTTCACGCTATAGCAGGTACATAGCAGGATAAGCGAGGGAACCCTCCCAGGGTTAGATTAAGACATTCCGTTCAAATTAAAGGTTTAAGCCTTATCGTTTACTATATTTTTAAATTAAATGTAGGTATCTCTTGTTAACTCTATCTAGAGCAGATTCGCAAACATGGCAACTGAGTCGAACTTCATTTACAGTTCAACGAAATACTTGTGACGGATATCTGAATTATTAATGTTACATCTGCATGCTGGATAGAGTAATTTAAGCCCCAACACTGTTTCAATATATTGTTATTATAAAAAATATTGGGGCCGTCGTGGCGCAGGGGCACAAGGGGCAATTGTAAGTGGTTGTCGTTACGAATCCTACTCGGGGAAGTGCAATATTTAATATTTTCATTTCCTCAGCTTAGTAACGAGGTAGTGGCGTTGGGTTCCGCCACTCAACACGACTACGCCTACAATAAAAAAAAATTTTGCATTTATGAGCAACTACAAACATATAACTTGATAAGTGTAATGAAAATATAAAGAAACTAAATAAGCAATCAAAAATATCGGAAATAAAATCTTTTCCTTGTATCACACGGTTAATTAGATATGATTTTTTCCATACAGCCTACGCAAAGAAAACATAATTATAATGATTTATTAATTCTGGGTCACAATGGGTCCACTTTCACTGGTGCAACCGGTGCCCAACCTTTATCGTAAAGAGGCCTAATTAAGAAATTCATTTTTTGTCACATTATATTAAGGAAGTACTCATCAAAATATCGTTCAAGTTGTAATAGATACATTAAATACATGTACATTCTTTGGAATAGTATTGTATCAAGGATTTTTATTGATATTATGAGGAGAAGAGAGTGTCGTCACTCTGTTTTCACTTTTCATTAAGATTTATTATACGATAGCTGAAAGAATCCAAAGAAGGCGTAGTTTTTGATATTAGGAAAATACTTCAAACATTTTAGTTTAAACTAGTATTTTCCTTTAAGTGGGAATCGAATCTGTAAACTCATTTAAACCTTTAAGATTTTTGTTTTATATAAAATTTACTTTTCTTATTTCAACTTTATTGAACATCAATCCTTAACCTAAACAATGTTTATTTAGTAAATAAAAAATGATGTCAAATAGTCATCGAATACACGACCTCCATAGTACAATACAATGCTGAACCAGATGTTCGGCACATGTGGTTTCTCTTATGCAACACATGTTTTTAAATCTTATTGCATAAGATTATTGTGAACTCGCGAAAGATTCAAAAATTAAAGACTATTGGCATAAATCATAATATCGGAAATGATATGCCCCACAGCGTAATTTGATTTATTGTATAATAAACGCCTCAAAACATATATGCAACAGTCATTAATAAGTTAAATGTATACTTTCGATCTTTTTTTTCGTTTTATATGCAATAAATTTAATTGATCTTTAAGCTTTATTTTTTTAAATAAAAAAAATCAGGTTCACGCCGTATTCCGCACTCAGCAGGGTAGGCAGAGGGAACCTAGTGTTAAGACACTCCGTTCGCCATTTTCCGCTGGATTCTGGAGACATTTCGCGTTGAGTGGCGGAACTCAACGCCGTATTTTGCCTCGATACCAGAGCGAAAAGATAAAAATATAAATTTCAATAGATATTTCCTTTCCTTGAATGCCTTTTGTTTAAAACAATTTTTAATCATTACTAAACCAAAACTAACAATTTCAAACCAAAAATATGGCATAGTATCTCTAACTAAGTATTATATTAGTTATAGAAAAGCCAAAAACAAAATATTGTATATATTTTTTGTTACGATTATAGGGCGCATTCTAAATTATCGAAGTATCTCAATAAGTGCAATCTCAACGGTACCGACACACCAACACAGTGGAATCGAAGCAATGTTTTATTTTCCTGTTCACTGGAACGCCACTTGTAATTTATTGTTGGTGAATAAAATACCTTGTTTTTATACCGAAAAGAATGAAAGCTCACTTTGTGATAAATTGTACAAGCTTTTATAGCTTCATTTTGTATGAGTTAGCCGGATATGAGTAGCATAGTAAATAGATATTGCTCGCTAATCGATCAGTCTAAGAAAAATTGAGTTAAGTTTTAATACGTTCGTTTAATATTAATATTAACATTATATTAACATTAACAACAATATTAACAAAGGAAAACAAGTAGAAACACCAAATTATAATTTAAACGAGCTTATAGAAAACATAATAATGTGGCTGTTATTTAATATCTGTTCCTACTTAATTCTAATTATTGCAAGTACATATTAATAAAATGAAGGAATATACGTACGTTTTAAATAGGAAGTTATCTAAGTGTGTATTAAAAAAATCAGCTTCACGCCGTATCCCGCACACAGCAGGGTAGGCAGAGGGAACCTAGTGTTAAGACACTCCATTCCCCACTTTTCGCCCAGTTCTGGAGGCATTGCGTGTTGAGTGGCGGAACTCAAAGCCGCGCTTTGCCTCGACACCAGAGCAAAGGAATGAAAATATAAATGTAAATAAATATTTCACTTCCTCGAGTGGGGATCGAACCCACAACCAGTCCGTTTTACAGTCACACTTTGTGCCCCTGCGCCACGACTGGCCTCAATAGTCATGTGAAAATGTGAAAATTTAAATAGCTTTCGAAAATTTTAAAAAGTACATTCTTTTAATTTCTATAAATATTTAATCTAGACAACTCAAAAAAAAAAAAAACAAGTGACAAACACTCACACAAAACGTCAATTCGATTGATTCATCAATTTATTTTTGAGACTCTCGTTCAAATTTAAATTGTCGATTTCGAAAGCTCATCTGTTACCACATACGTGGGTAGGTACTTAAAAAAAAGGGGCCAATAAATGTAATTACACTAGGTATCTACTAAAACAAAAGTGCTACCCGCCCTAGCTAGGGTGACTAATAGAGCAGCCACTTCACCGGAATCGATACTATTTTATCAATTTAGAGTTCACTTCAACATCGATTACGGTTTATTTAGTTACGTTTTGATGTAACTCGTTTTATTTTATTATTTTTAAAGTAAACTTATCTACTGTCATGTTTATTTATTTTACATAGTGGGTACTGTTATGACGACTCTATAATATGGTATTTAATTCTTTGTTATTTTAATCATTGTAGCCCACTACAGTTTTAAATTTGTTAGTTTTGACTTCATTTTCCACTTGAAGATATATTAATGATAATTATTATTATTATTGTTTAACTCTTTTTTTGTTTTGTTTAAGCAAAACCACATACGTGTGACGTAAAACGCGACGGTTGTGGGTTCGATTCCCACTCGGGGAATGAAACATTTAATATTTCCATTTTCTCGCTCTGGCAACGAGGGAAAGCACCGCCATTCAAAGCTCCGCGGAAAGTGGATAATTAAACAGCTTTAATGGAAAACGGTGTATCTTAACAATAAGTTCCCAAGTTTCCTCTGCCTACCTTGCTATGCCTGCTATAGCTACTATATAAAGAACCCAATAGGTTCCAGATATCGTATAAGAATAGCTGTAAATGGAAAAACTGAAATGGATAGGAAACCAACAAGTCAGTAAGGTCTTAGTGCTTAGGTTTTACCAAAAAGAGGTTAACAAAGCACTTGATTACAATAATTAAACAGGATATTAAAGTACAGCGTGAAGCTGATTTGATATTAAAGTATTTTTCAATAGTAACGTTTGAATTACAAAACTATATATCAAATAATAGGTACAGCATTTTTTAATTTAGCAAATGTTTTTTCAGATTGTATAAACATACATCTCTACATTTATTTTACTGTTATTACATAAAGTACTCTTTTTAATAAACATTATTGTTTTATAGTTAACAAGTAAATTTTATCTATTTTAAATAGTTTTATATATGATTATTGATTTGCTTTTATTCTTATCTAATCATTAAAAGGTTAAATATATGAAATCAGATAAAAAAAATATTGAAAAATAAACGCGCTATAGTAAACATGCAAACCTCCCCTCAATATGAAGAAATGTTTCGAATACAATCTACAGTGTCAACTTCATTTTACTGTCTTTATCAAAAAACAAAGGCACGTATTTTGCGAGGAAATCTCGCAAGGGTTGACGTTACGTCATTAAAATGCATAGGGGTTGGAATTTAGTAATACATCGTGTTCTACAAACTTTTAGTGTATCCCTTGTATCGTATATTTAGTGGCATTATATGTTGAAACTTGTTAATAATAATGTTAATATTAAATTTGAATATTATATAATATTGTGAATTAAAACAATAATAATAGGTTGAAAAAGAAAAAAGATCTTTGAAGCCACTTCCTTCCAACGAATAAAAGTATTGTTTTTATTAATCTTAATTATTCAAGTAAGATCCTTTCACCTTTTATAATTTTCTGTATATTTATTATTCTTCTTCTACAACAGCCTCGTATCATTTCAGAATCTTTATAAAATTTCTCAATATGTTTCATCTCATTTCGAACAACCTGTGTAACTTTGAAAGCTTTTAAAACTTCGAGACACCCAATATTCTGTCACGCCCACCTGACGATGTCATAATTATGAAAAAAAAAATGTAAAAAAAACATGTCTTATTACGTCATTTTAAACTTCCCTTTGATATTTTTTCGATCAAGCTCCTTTGATTTTGAAGAAATGAGATCGGCCCCATTATTTTCTCCTGTAATGTTAGAACGATTGATAGCAATTAATTATGATAAGTAGATTAATTCTGCGTCTTTTGTGGACGTTTTAATTATTCCATTCTGTTCATCGATATCAAACGACTTTTTGCGTAGCTTTAGACTTTTGTGAAGATTTTGACAATTATCGTCTGTCAGGTTTTGTTAGTGTAATTTTCCATGTTAATATAAAAAAGAGACTTTTTTTGTGCCACTGCCGCCATTGTGGCACAATGAGGGTTTCGAAATCAAGGTGTACAACATTTATTTCTTTTTTTTTCAGCTTCACGCTATATCCCGCACAAATAGGGTAGGCAGAGGGAACCTAGTGTTAAGACACTCCGTTCCCCACTTTCCGCCGAGTTTTTTTTTGGAGGCATTGCGTGTTGAGTGGTGGAACTCAACGCCGCACTTTGCCTCGACACCAGAGCGAAGAAATGAAAATATAAATGTAAATAAATATTTAATTTTCTCGTGTGGGGATGGAACCCACAATCAGTCGATTTCCAGTCACACTTTGTGCCTCTGCGCCACGACTGGCCTCAAATGATATTTGTATTTAAAACAAATGGCTTCTCAGTTTGATAAATGGCAACTTTGGATTTAGACACTTCGCACTTCTAAAACGAACATAAGCCGAGAACAGGACAACATTGCCTAACTCAAAATGCATGACATTATTAGACTTAGTAAAGATACTTAACGTTAGCTTTATACAGATGTGGGATGGAAGCTGGCAGTGAAATGATTTACTTCCATTATCTCTAGTAAGAAGACAATGTGATGAGTTCAGCCACTTAACGATGTGTCGAAAATAGGACGAAAAATGGGAAACGGAGTGCCTTAACACTAAGTTCCCTCTACCTACTATATGCGGGAAACAGCGTGAAGCTAAACAAACAAAGTAGTTTAAAATAAACTACTCCAACACATCTATCTACATACAACAAATACGCGTATCGTATCGCATAAAGTATGCACCGCTACCGCCGCGGCCTCAGCGAGCCGACACAATTTGCGGGCAACAATAAAAAATCCCTTAACGCCAGACAACAGCAAGTTGCCCGGCTATCCGTCTTCTTCTCCCCTTGCGACAGTTTTGTAGAAATATATGGACATGATGCTAAATTTTTGCAAATATTTTTTTATTCACATTAAGTACTTGTTGTGGATATGACAGCGGCCAGCTATGCGGCTATATGTGTAAAATTTAGATATACTTTCTCTCCCTTTAGTTATTACCACACTGTCTTATTGTTAAAATTTAATGTGAAAGAGCTATAAACCGTATTTATAGCATACAAAATACAAAAGTGATTTATTACTAACTTTACCAAAACCACTAAAAAAATGGTATAAAAATACATTTGTATTAACAGAACTTCGACGTAAATCGCTAAGAACTTATGGTTTAGTGATCAGAGCTCTTGGACAGTTTCCAAATGGCGCGAATTGTAATCCCGCTGTGTTATTTTTTTTATACATTTACAAAAAAATTGTGGAATAAGAATAGGAATTTTAAATAATATTGTTTTTTTTCAAGTCCACATCATTCCTATGCTAACGTCAACAATGCACTCATTATTATTTTAAAAGGCAGTCGCCGGCTCGTCCGTCATTCGTTGCGTTTTTATAGGCGAGTGTTTGCTGTGGGGGAAATGATAGCATATTAAATCAGGTTAAGGTCATATTTAAATTTTATGGCAACTATTCTGTGTTTTATGACTATTTATTATTAAATGCTATTATCGCAAGTATAAGAAACTAGTTTTAAACTGATTAGATGTATATTAAATATACTTAATGTTAGTTTTGTCACTGATGTGATGATAAAAAAAAACATATGTAGCTACTATATTTAATATAACACAATCTTTTCACATTTCCTTTACCTTTCTTGTAAGCATAAAGGCGTAATATGTTTGCTCTTTTTTTGAAAAAATAGGGTTAGGTCCAGAGTTCGAAATCACCTTCGAAATTTTAACTAATCAGAACTAGGATTTAGCTATGATATTTAGTTAGTGATCCATCCATTACTATTATCGGTCACTCCATTTACGTATATGTGCGTTACTAACTTAACTTTTACAACCCACATCATAATAATACGAGTTTTGATACCAGACGTACGACGGTCATCTTATAAAAGCTATTTGAGTAGAATCACCCATAAACGTGCAATGCCAATAAATAAAATGGACCGGACGATACGATTCTACGTTCAATAAAAGTACATAGAAAATGTAAAGGCGAATGTAACATGAATTCTTCATTGGAAAATTGTATGGCCACGTTAGTATTATCATTTTTAGTGGTATAACATTCAGATGGAATTTTTGATGCACCGACTGGCAACACAGCTCTGCTGCGATTGGTTGTTCTGAATATTGTATGAGCCAATCACCGCGCCGCGCTTACCGCTGCATGCCAATTTCAAATGATGAAGGCGGCAAAACGATAAAGTAACCGTTATGCTATAATTGGTTGTGTCACAAATTTTCATTGGAAAATTGTAGTTTTAACTAGATTTTTCTTTTTTATTGTAGTGCTTGCAAATTTCCGCCTGTTTTAGAGACAACATGCCGTTTAGTGCAAGATAATATTTCATATTAATCAACTTCATTCAAGATAGATTAACCCTTAATATTTTCAAGTTTCTGTCAGTTTCTCAGAAAAAAAAAATTTCATACCAGTAATAATTAAGTCTCAAAATTAAATGTGCTAGTCATTTTTGTGTGTTACTCCGTTCAAAAAGAAAATGAAGAATTAGTCCCATTGTATAAAAGCATAAGCATATTCTATTTCAATTTAAGTTTTAAAATTATGTACCTATGGCAAATGAAATAATTGCTGCGTTTCCGCTGCTGTAATTAAGGCTAATTGTACGTTACATGCTTTGATATTTAATGATCAAAAATCAATCACGCCTAACGCGCCGGCTCTATAACCAATTTGTTATATAACTATATTATAATGGACGCTATATTTTTCGTGTATTACCTAATTCTAATTCAAAGAACTTTATTTAAATTTAAAAAAAAGTTATACTTTCTCTTAATAAGATTGTTTTTTTATAAATATGTAATTCTTTTTTTTTTTGGCAAAGGGTGTTGAGTCACTTCGTTCTCCACTTTTCGCCCAATTTTCCAGACATTGCGTGTTGAGTGAATGAGAGACATTGCGTGTTGAGTCGAATTTTATCTTGGCGAATAAATATTTTTTTAATAAAATGTAATATTTTTATTTCTTTTTTTAATGTAAAAATATTCCATTTTATTCCATTATTTATACAATTTCATAGTACGGTTTAAAAATATATATAAATAAAAACCGCTAAAATCATAAAACGTCGAGCTTAAAGGTGGCATATAAAATACTTCTCGAGTTCTCTCCTATGGGCCTATCGCAATAAAAACGCTTAAACAAACAAAGGATAAAGTTATCCAAAAACAGCTTCCTAGCTTCTCTTTTTAACGACGAAAAAATCTATAACAGCATATATTACTACACAAAATATTTTACTGAATAAAGATACAAGAAAAAAAATTAACGCTTATTATTATCTAACGTCGATAACGGTCTTAATAAAAAGTAATTAGATATAAGAGGTAGTGAGTGCTGAAGTGATTGCAAAAACAACAGGATAAGACAATTCAGCTTTGTGGGCACCGCGGTATTTCAATCACTGGCTGTGGACCGGCGAGATGCCATTATATATTGCATGGGAAAGTATTTACATGAAAGTAGCTTAGGAAAAGTATGGAACTGGTATCCGTGTGAGGATGGGTTTTTCTATGGTAGAAAACAATAGAATGTTGCTTGTTGGTGATGGTTGTGGGTTTGAATTCTATTTTAGTTTCGTTTCGTTTAACCACAAATTAGAAAAAAAAAGAAAAACACATTAAAAATATTTATTGTAAACAATAAGAAACAAATGAAGCCTCGTGATAAGTGTTGAACATTTTTCTGAAAGTATACTAATAATATTAAGATAAAATTATCTGAATGTTTACTAATATTATAATGCAATTTTTTTTATTTTGGTTGAACAAACTAATCTCAGGAAATATCGCTAATTCGGGTTAAAAAATATTTTTGAATGCGATGGTTCATTCATCGAGGAAGTCCACTGTACCTTCGGTTACAGTCACCTTTAACACTCAGAATGTGACATGTTTGATGCGTCATACTCAGCTCTAAGTCGTTTGTATTAGAACACGAGGGCGAAGCTGCAGGAAAAGCTATTTATTTACCAAAATATTTTGACTTAATGCACGAAAAGTACTTGTCAAATCATTCGTACTAATATGTTAGCAATGTAACTTATTTTTTTTTTACTTCACGCTATATTCTGCATACAGCAAGGTAAGCATACGGAACCTAGGAACCTAGCCTTAAAATCTTCCGTTTCCATTAAGACTTCCACTTTTTCCCCCACAATTATTAAACATACAAACAGCTTAACATCTCAACCCACAATTCACCACGTCCCATACACCAGCAACACGAATAATTAAAATATAAACGGCCATAAGTCATATTCAATAAGCATAAACGTCTCTTTAAATAGACAATTCAGTTTAACAACATGGTATTGTTAGAGTTCGTGGCAAATCTTTGCGAGGCGACTTTGTCCTCTTCAGGAACACAAAGAGGCATTGTCGGGAGGCCTTGTCGATTGTTCGCGTATGACATATATTTTATTAGATATTTAATTTGTTTGACGTAAGCTTGTGATGTTGAATTGAAATAAATGTTGCATTTTATTGTTATTTGAACTTGGAATAGGTAAGTAAATGGTGAATAAACAACAGATGTCGTAATATGGTACTGTAACTGATATCCCAAACACCTTTTAAAATATTATTTAATATTTAATGCCTTGGCTCGTGATGTGTCTAGTGGTTAGAATTCTTTATAGTTGTGATCGTGAAGAACCCAAAATCTTTTAGAGATTCAGAGGAAACAGTGCTAAGAATTTCATATTATGCCATTAGAAGGTATCGCTTTAATAAGATATTTGCCATCAGAAGTTGTTCTTGTGTCAGTTATTTAGATAACTGTTGACTCGACAATATAACATTGTCATAACTCGAAGCTCGTCCGAAGATAAGCCAAGAGCGCGTCCTATCTTCCCCTCCACTATAACTGCGAACTAGTTATAATAAGAGGAAGAAAGAGTACGGGCCCCTTCCCGCCCTACACCGTGAGTTCCGACCAGACCGTGGCTTTACAGTCATCGTTGAACCCTCCGGGACGTTTGTGTGTGATCTTTCCGAAGGTAGTTGTTACGCTTGTTTATATTAAGATTATATTAGAATGGTGATTCGTGATGTTGATTGATTTGTGAGATCAATATAAGTCGTTGGAACGAACGCACTACCGCAAGGCGGCCGATATGTTAAATAAACGCACGGCACACACCCCTCAGTCGTGTCTCGAACCGTAGGCGGACACTACTACATACACCAGAGTTCCAGGACATAAAATAGCACCACACACCCGTATGAGACAGGCGGACACTACTACATACACCGGACCTGGGACATAACAGCACCACACACCTACTACTCGTATACCAAGTCATAGACGTGGTATATAATATATCAATGACCAACGCCATACAAGCATAGCTTACGTATCGCGAGCGTACTGCGAGACGGCATCAGCCACGACATAGTTAATGTCGCTATAACAGTTCGCATAAGCCCATCACGTCAGCCTTCGCGACGTCAAGCAACATTCAATATTATAATATGGATCAAAGATCCACAATATGTGTCGCTCCTACACATATATTGCCTTTATAAGAAATTCGATCCTAAAAGATCGTGTCATGATAGACTTCGAATTATCACATTATATTTATTATACATTTGGTACGAGTCTTTATGTGCATCATATTTATTTGTACCGTAGTACTTAGTAGTTCGACTCGACCGCTGCCTTCCGAGCATCACCACCACCTATATATACGGAACGACGGTCGCGACACTCGGGACGAGAATACACGAACTCGTCTCGATTAATATTTTATTCAAAATATATAGTTTGTATTATTCATAATTAACTATGTTATTTATGTGCATTGCCATGCATATTTTATTTTATTTATTTATTTATTTTTTACTTATACTCAAGGTATATACTGTTACAGTACGTGTTTCATTGAATGATTCATGATAGTTTTAGATTGAAATTGCACTAGAATTTATGTTTTTCAGATAGTTTAAAATGTCAAACGTAATTACTTTTTTTGAACTTCTCTCATAACGACAATCAAATCAAAACAACAGAAAAACAATTTATTTTTTTTGTTTTGTATTCCACAAAAATTATTATCACATTTATCATACATTTCGGACTTTTAGTGTAAAATGAAGAGAACACCATTGATTAGTGACTTTATTCTCCATTCAACAAAATAAGCAACACTAAATAAGATATAAGAATTCCTAATGTTTAACTCATACAAAATCATACAAATGGCTGTAGGTGAATGATCAAGCAGAACAATCATAAATAACATGTTCATATTAACTAATGTTACCTGCCTTTCATAATTTGGAACATTTACATTGTGCTCTCGAAATATATATTACGTTCCTCGCCATTGTCGAGGTTTGGGCAAGCTTTGTATGGTGCAAGTATGAAGAGTTTGAAAGAGAATGATAAAAAAATATTTTTTATTATATTCTGAAATGATACCTCTAATATAATATACATACAATAACGTAATCTAATAATATATATAATGTTGAGATAAAAAATACAAACCGATGTACATATTTCACAATAAAAATTGGTAAATTGTAATCTTAGTTCTTATGAAACTAAAATCTAAAAGAAATATACAGATAATCATTTTAGATATACCTTATTGGTAGTATCGAAATATAAAATGTTGATAATGAATTATTTAATATTTTAATCTAAACACTAGGTTCCCTTTTGCCTACCTTGCTATATTTGGGAAACAACGTGAAGCTAAAAATATATAGACAAGGAAAATCCTTAAGCTTCCAAATTATACCACACAGACCGACCACATCATAAAGTAGATGGATTGTTTCCCATTAGACACTAACGTCTTAATCTATGGCGATTAGCACTGCGTTTAATTAGAGGATACCCGCGGGACAATGGGCTATGGGCACACGTTTTATTGTCTTAACTGAGTGATCATCAAATTACGTTGATTCTTTTGTGTTAGATACCGCTAGACATACCTAGAGGTTTTTTAGCTTCACGCTGTATCCCGCATATAGACAGAGTAGGAGTAAATAATTAATTTCTCCGAACTCACAACCGTCGCGTTTAGTAGTCACACCTTTAAAATTTTTGAGTTATTTCCATGTTCTTTATTTTTTTATATTATATTTTTTTATTAACATTCACAATAAATTATTAAATTAGTAATAATACATTTTATACAAGCAATTAAAAAAAAACTGCTTATTTAAACAAATATAAAAAAA
This sequence comes from Heliconius himera, assembly GCA_021202915.1. Classification (NCBI taxonomy): domain Eukaryota; kingdom Metazoa; phylum Arthropoda; class Insecta; order Lepidoptera; family Nymphalidae; genus Heliconius; species Heliconius himera. Next base: position 51,204 of record JAJHJA010000658.1, on the reverse strand, counting down.
ACAATGTACTAACAATAAGCAGTAACCACAACAACCGGACCGATTATCTTTATCACAGAATTAATTATGATAATAATATAAACGATACGGCTATGTTAATACAAATATTGACATATATCTACTGACCCCGCCTTAACCCCTTGTATCACCTATTATTAGATTATTTCTAATTTTATTGTGAACTAGACCATTTAGAAAAGAACTCTGATAAGATTAAATATTTATACAATTCTAGTTATTTCAACTTCGTTCTATAGTTCTATTTATACTTGTGACCATTGTTTTGTAAAGATCGTAATTAATCGTATATATTTCTTATACTAAATATGTATGTGTATAATATAATGTTAGTATTATACTTTGTTATGTTAATAAAAACATTTCCTATGACTTTAATTATTGTTATATTTCTTTCTATTTTCCACCTATTCTTCACAATTTGGTAAGCAGAGAGAATTAAGTATTACATCATGTACAGTACGGTCGAAGAGTTGCTTTTTTTATGACTTTTTACCACTCATAACAGCTTTGAGATCTCAAACCTTTAAGAAATCGTTGGTGGTAGTTTGATATAGTAAATATGTCAACTGACAGATGGATGACACCTTAGTCCACCCATGACCGCGGACTACTGTAAAGTATTCAAAATGTCAGATTTCCAAAAATTTCTATTAAAATGTATTACATACATATTTTCATACGCGAAAATCAAATACTAAATTTCGTACAGAAAAATATTAAACGTTACAAAAATATTATAGAACAATGTTTTTCGCAAAATGATACATCTTTATGGGTTAATACAAAGAAGATTTATAGTTTCCAGCATTTAATAAGGTAGAGTAGTAGATTCAACTAACACTAGCTAAAGCACTCTGGTCTTTTTTCACATGACTAGAGATATTACATATTTATTATTGAGAGTTTCACAAACTTTGCTTTAGCTTTACAAAGAAACTATATGATCGATAAAGGTTGTAAAGTTTATAGCGCATATAGCGGGGTAGGTACAAAAGCTTAGTGTACATTGGTTCTGAGAGATTTGACATAGCCTTTGAGATATTGCGTGTTGAGAAGCGGAACACAACACCGTGTTTTGCATTGTCACCAGAGCGGAAAAATCAAAATATTGACCAATTCATTCCCCCAAGTAAAAATCTAACCCACAGTCGTTGCGTTGACAATCACAACGCTGTACTGCGCCAGGACGACCTGTTTCTCTTTCCACACGTTGTAGATATTGAGCTTTATAAACTTTCATCTAGCTTTACAAAGGTACTCAAAGTAAACTTTTTGTAAATAATGTACCTACTATTTATGTACAAAACATTTTAAAGCACTACTGTTAAAGACTACGTAATCGCAGTTTTAATCAACAGCTAGGAGCCATAACTTTTGTGAGTGGCTGCGGTGTTTGTAACAAAAATTTTATGCATCATTAAACGACCAATTAAAAAACAGAATTGTAAGTTAAGGTACGTGAGTTCATGAAGAACAATGTAGATGTTTCTTAGAATATACATTCTGCTCGAGGTAATAAATAGATAAATTAATTAAATTATTTATTTTATTTATCTATATTTAAGTAATTATTTGAGGCCGTCGTCGCGCAGGAACACAAGTTTGCTGCTGTAAACGAGGGCAGAGGGAACTTGGTGTTAAGACACTTCCTTTTACTGCTTTTCGCCCAATTCTGAAAGTATTGCGTTTTGAATGGCTAAGCTAGCTTTCCCTCGTTGACGGGGCGAAGAAATGAAAATATTTCCTTCTGAGAATCGAACCTACAACATGTAGCATTTACAGTCGTACGTGTGTGCCTCTGCACCACGACTAGCGTAAGTAAAAATGAAATACTATATAATTAAAATATACGTAAATGCTCCTTTGGTTTTGGTAAGATCATTAACAATGATCATCTTTAGGATACCCATTCAAAAAGATAATTAAAACGTAGATAAATATTATATCATAACACCCTCTCTACTTATAAACAATATACAAAAAATATCCAAAAAAAAATTTAAAAAATCCATTCAGTAATTTATCCAGTAAAAATATAATTTACAATGTACTACCATACTAAATGTCATCACATAATTATAACGATGCAAACCAACATTAGTACCGTTTTAATTACTTAAGTTTTACTGTCGCGAACGCACCAAAATAAATCGAGCTACTCTATTCGGTCTTAGCCGTTTTCTATTTAATTGGCCGTATTATGATCCATTAAAGACAATGTAAAGACCACCGCAGGACTCTATAAAAGCGTTTAGCGCCGCGTTAAATGGTTACAAGTGATTTACGTGTTTGCCGACGTGGTTAAAGGATGTGTTCTTTTTTTAATGTTTAAAGTTATTCTTTATAGAATCAGGACTTTTACTTTTTGAAATTTTTAGTTAATATTTGCTTAGGCCAGACGTGGCGCAGGGACACAAATGTGTGACTGTAAATGCGACAGGTTGTGGGTTCCATTCCCAGAAGCAAATGAAATATTATTAATTTTATTTCTTCTCTCTGATAACGAGGCAAAGGCAGCATTTAATCACTCAACAAGCAATACCTTCAGAATTCGGTGAAACCACTTTTCAGGAATAGGATAGGAAGTGTCTTAATGGGAATAGAGTGCGTTAACAGTAGGTTCCCATGTTCCCTCTGCCTCCTACTATACTATGTACCTACGGGATACAGGATGAAGCTAAAAAAATATAAATCAATATTAGTAATATGAACTTCCAACATAAAAGCCTATATCCAGTGCACATAAAGTTTCTTATTAGTAATTTTTAATAGATCATCGTTCGCAAGGTAATCACATTTTTCATTAACGTCGGTAAGGCTTTAAACTTTGAATCTATTAAGTTTTACAACTTAAAGTTTGTTTAACGTTTATATGGCTATTAACTGTTTTAGCTATTAATAACTTAGAGATTAATCTTTCTTGTTTACTTAACTTACTTTTGATAATAGGTTCGGGTTCCAGCCAAGACAAACAAAAATCTATTTTGAACTATTATTGTATCCTTGATACAGTTACAAAAATCGATGCAATACTTAATAATATGACAGATTGATTTACATTTTTGGACTAACTCACTTTTTTATGTCTTTTTATAGATAAAAACAAAAGAAACTTTCAATATAATAAATATATGAATTATTTTTGCTTATATACACATATTTTTGCTTAGGTAACAGTATAACATTGATCTATCTCCAATGACACGCATAATATAATTCATTATCTTCATAATAATGATTTCCGTATCGTCTCGTAAACAATTTGTAACAAAATACTTGATTAATACAACGTATTTATACATATATATATATATATATATATATATATATATATATGTATATCGGAAATTACCAATAACTTGACCAAAGATTATCATAACAATACGTTTGTATGAATAAAGATATACAGTTTTTATTGTTTTGTTCGTATATCAGTTATCCGTATACCTAATGCAATAAAATAGAAGGCCGACTATATTTTGATATTAAATTGAAAATATATTATCGTGTTTCATTATTGAAATATAGTTAAAACGTTAGCCTTATTTATGGAATTCAAGAATGCCCAAATGTTTAGATATTTTATGTGAAACCAGCAGCAAACGTGTCGAGGCAAGAACGCGGCGTTGGGTTTCCAAATATCTCTTATCAGAGTTCGGCGGAAATTGGAAGCGGAGTGTCTTAACACTACGCTATCTCTTCCTACGCTGCTACATGCAATTAAACAAATAAATACTACTTACTTATTCTGCTTAACTGGAGTAGTCGACGGCGTAGGCCTCTTCTCTTCTTTAATGGTACTGTTATTCATTTTCGACGTCAGTCGTTTCAAAACATCATCCATCGACCGCTTGTGAGGCGCCGCGAGCGACAACGCACTATTGTGGTTCAGCAATGAATTATTATTATTGCATAACCCAAGTACTTTGGCTTCAGCGCCGGGGCTGCTGCATTCTGAGGATCCACGTCTCCTGGCCTGGAGATCGTTCACCTGGTGAAGACTTAGGAAACTCGATGGTACTAGTAAATTGTTTGTCATGTCTATTTGTGTATCGAATCGTTGCTTCTTGCTCGGCTGTTCGTCCTCGTATTCTTCTTCGCTTATGGAAGTCCTTGGTGACGAACTTGGTGAGAATTTGTAGAAACGCTCGTTCTCGTCGGACTCGTGGTTGTCCGAGAACTCGTGGGTGGTACCGGCTTCCGGCTTGTCTGTGTCGGCGGCTCCGTCTTGCAATTTGGAGGGTGGCGATTTTCTTTTAGATGACATGTTTCTGTAAAGAAATGTGACAGTTTAGTTTAATATTTTTTTATTTTATTTACGTGTTACGAATATATAGCAATAATTGTATAAAAAGTCGTATAATTTATATATATTTTTTTAGTTTTAATTCTAAATTTAGAACAAATTCAAGTTTTTTTTTAAACTTGCGAATATCACATAAAACAAAACAAAATATCATTTCAATTAATTTCTTTATATTCCCGCCTATAATATATTAGGTATACCCATAGGTAATCCTATCCGATATACCTACACATTACCGACTAAGCGAATTACTAGGTATCTACTACTACTAATTTTATCAAGTTAGTTAAAAAACACAAATATATCAGATCAGTATCGCAGGACGTCTGTTTGTCACCAACTCCCGAGAACTCGCTTCGTTAAAGCATCTAATTGGGCTCTACTAATTGTGCTAATTGCTTCTCCTTTGGACTTAAGGTGTCCGTTACTAGTACGTGGTAAGGTAAGAGGATTTGATTGTAAAACACTGAATTTAAGGTAAATAATAGTTTTTATACATAAAATTACACCTCTATAAATAAAAAAAAATGAATCTTAGAATATACGTAAAGTTTTTTGTTACTACAACTTTTTTTTATTTAGAGCGAAAAGCTAGAAGACAAAAGAATCTCTGAAAAAGGAAGATTTAAGTACTAAAAACATATAGGTACCTATTGTTTTTTAACAAAATTAATTTAAGACACCTTTTTCCATTTTGTTTAGTTCGTATACACATGCAAAAATTAAACGGACTAGCTATCCCAATCCCAAATACCTCCTATACTTCAAATAACAGAAAGTTACCAAAAACTAACGTTCTATAAATACAATTGGTATATAACTTATATATATATATATACATGTATGTCTGTATGTACAATCACATACCCCCAATCAATACATAAGGGGTTCTCGATCGTCTTATTGAATGTATCAACAAATGAATTTCTTGTTGAGACACTGTCTGGCGTCCTTTGATGTCTGTTTGTTTACTCTGCCTTAATTAGGCTACGAATTTCGAGTTATTTCATTATCAGGTCTTCTGCTTACTTTGATTTCGACCTAAGGATCGCAATTTTACAATCATTCCAACTCTTCTACACTAATTTATAAAGCTGAAGAGTTTGTTTAGTTGAATTCCATAATCTTAGGAACTGCTGGTTTAAACTGAATTATTTTTGTTTAAGTTATATCTATAAATGGAATATTATTAAAGAAGGCGAATATATCATAATTTTGTCAATAGTTTTGATAACTCTACCCGTTGTTAGAATTACCTCAAAAAACGTACCCACCCGACGGCTGACTCTATAATGGCTCACTTCCATCTCAAAAAAATACTACTTAATAGTTTATTATAGTTACTAATGTTTGAAGATAATTTTATTAACATAATAAGATAATATATTATTATTATTATTATAAATATATCTATATAAATATGCCACATTCCATTTTACAGAAAATTAGAGCAAAACCGGTGAAACGTAAAAGAAAATCAATAAGTCAAGGGTGTTGCACCGCCCTTAATATAATAAAGTGCCGTTAGCACAGTGACACTAGAAATTGTGTTATTGCCTGTCTGACAAAGCGACAAAACGGCTCAGGGGACGCACCTAAGTATTGCAAGAGACTTAATGCAAATGGAAAGCTTTTAAGAAAGGCTTGTTTTAAGTCTAATTCACAGGCCATTTCACAATTAGTAACGTATTCTAATGTTAATGGGAAAGAAGAAGAATTAATGAATTATCTTATCAATCTTATCTTACTAATATCAATATAAATATGAAAGTTGTTCCGCAAAATATATTGAACAGCTTTAGAAAACCTGTACAGTACAGCTTACTGATCAGAATAACACATGGGTTGCAATTTATGTAAAGATTTTGTATAATTAGGCTATAATATAATAATGTCTGTAATTATGAATAAAAATATAAATAACTAAACTTATAAACATTATTATTGATTAAATTTATTTTGTCATAGTTCATTATTAAACATAATATATAGGTAATATTATACGATATACCTTTTTTATGGAGAAAGATAATCACACCGTTTTCAATTTAAAAATTATGCTTTATATACTTAAAACGTAATTATCTACTCAATAAATACCGAAATGAAATACAGATATTAAATAATAATGTAATAATGAAATAAAAGTAAAATAAACAAATACCTTGCATCTGACAATATCAATCTGGAAATACATTGAAATAGATTTACTGTTATAATTGTATTCACTCCCTTGATAGTGTTCTGGTTGTACAAACTTTATAAATTTCTTCGATAAGCGAAAACAAACCTTATTTTAAGGGATTAAAGTGTTCAAAATAGCAGCACGATTAATGGTTCCTAACTATTAATTTCCTTCCTATTACAGACACAATAACATCACGCAGTGGCGGGAACAATATGGCGATTTGGCGCGAATATTGTTAAGTCAATTTCGTTCGGATACTGACAGATAAATAATTTCGATTACAGTTTTTATTTATGTTTGTTTATTTATATGACGTTTTTATTATATTTTGTATTTTTTTTTTATTTATGATGCACTTTTTATAATTTATATTTTATTTTATTTTTATGTTGAATACCGCATTGGATAATTTTGGATACGAATTTATGAGTTGAATAAAATGCAATAAGTGACTATTATTTATGTAGTATACACTTATATTTAGATTCTTCGTAAATCAGCGTAGGTAAGTGAGGTGCGGAAGATGTGTAAAGCGCATTTAAAATTTATGTTAATAATGGTTTTTGTATTAATTATTTCGTATTTACATTTAAGATAAACATATTTTAATCTTTCTATTATTAAATTAAAACGTATTTCCCTTTTTCTTTAGATATATAGTTTAATCATGATAGAGAAAACTTCTGATGTTTAACTTAATTTGATGTTTTTTATATTTTAGAGAAAATCGTCATACGTGGTAGAACAAACGACTCTCTTTTTATTCTAGCCCTAAAAACAAAGATCGGTAGTCGAATCCACCACCATCAGGTAATTCCTAATTTTACTACAAAATCCTAACGATACATATTTGTGACATTTTTTGATGATATACAAAAATACTAGGGTAGCGTTCAATAGGGCACAGCTGATTTCAATTTGTGAGGGGAGCGTTGGGCGGGAAACAATGACGTTAGCAAATTGACGATAAATTGTTTTGTTAAACCAACCGCTAACCCTTTGCGACGTGTTGCAAAAATCACTTTTTAAATACTGTATATTACTTGCTTGCCCGCTTTGACGTTTAGTATGGAAATTAAATGGTTATTGGGGATATATGATTTTGAATGGCTCTTTGATTTTTTATTTTATTTAATATTTTTATCTTACTTGTCACAATTTTTGTGTTTTGTTATATCTACATATACTACACGTTTTTATTATTATATTTTTACCAAAGTACAGCTTAAAGAAATAAAGTAGCTTAAGTAAATGAGAAATTTTATTTACAATGTAAACATGAGTCGGATATGAACCCACAACCACTGCATTTAAATTATTTTTTTCACAGCAGTGTTGCTATTGAACTTTAGGCACACTACTAGAGTTATTACATTTCGATACATGTAGCTTAATTTAGTACAAAATGTCTCAATTTCTAGATGTTCTGAGTTAATCAAGAGGATGGATAGACTAATTTATATATTAACATGTGCATCCGTTTAGGAATTAGCATGAGATGGACTGGACCAAGGCAGTCCCTATTAGTTGAAGGAAATTGCCGACGCCCTGTCTTAAATAAGTCTCAAGTCTCACTTGGGTATCGATCTTACGTTATAGAGTTAGTGTTTGTAATCTGATAACGGTAAGTTGATGTTGTGAAATTGTTTATGCACGATTGAAAATTTAGTAATTTTCATTTCGGTTTTATTTAAAAAATATATAGGTTTTTGAGTCTTTACTTGAAATATAATATAGAACATTATGATATAAGAAAACGCATTTAGTGATAATTACGGATCAAGTGCACCACCTCGCATGTAGCAGGGTAGACAAAGTGAACCTAGTGTTAAGACACTGTTCCCCCGCAGAAATTTCGAGGCATTGCATGCTGATTGGCGGAACTCAACGCCATGCTCTGACTTGTTAACAGAGCCAATTTTTTTTTAAATATCAATAACAATGTGTATTGATAATATTTAAATCATTTTTAATTTCTTAGTCATATGAGTGTATTTAGTACACCTACACGTTGCTATTTTTATATTTTGTAAGTCTATATTGTATAAAAAGTATGAAAAGCTATCTAATTGGACTCTTTAGTATAATTGTTTGGGCATTCTATAAAAAGTAAATATCAACAAAACCATTTTCATAAAAAAAACTCATAAAACATGCTTATGAATAAAAATAAAGACGTTCAATCTTCCATGCCTTTTGATTACAGTAAGAGAAAGAAAATAAATACAAAAAAAAACATAAAAAGTAAATAATATTAAATGGAAAGTACGAGACCGTTCCGCTCATACAATGAGAAATAAAAATTTATTAGAAATATTGTGAAGCGTTCTTAATCCAATGACGAATGCGGATTTTTTTCCGTTTCCTTAGAAAAAGCGGCGGAGTATTTTTCCTCTTGGACCAGTAACTGAATTATTCTTTTCTATAATAAGTTTATTCACAATAACGGAATAAATTTTCCAAGCGTTCCGTGTAAATAGAATTTCAAGGTGCCATTTTCTTATTTTATTTTCGATTCGCTATCGTTAATGCCTACTGGCAATTTAGATTTGTTTACACGCTCGTGTAAGAGTTTTTGATGTTATGTTTCTTTTGTGTTTTAAATAACAATTTCAATGTGTTTTCAATGTGTATTTTCTCATTTATATAGACATTTCTCTTTTTCACATGTATTTTTATGAAATATAAATATGGAAAATTTTAAAGATTTCTTTATTTTGAAGTCTATTATAGTAAGAGTGCTTTTAGGAATTGTCTATTTGTTCAGTTTATTCTATAGCTGATGGTTCTAATTCCACTTGAAAAATAATAAAAGTAAATAAAATCTGATAGATACCATCCTAAATTTGAATCCTATAGCAAATGCTGCGGAAAATAGAACCTATTACTTCAATATAAAAAATAACAAAGACACTTAGGCAAATGCCTATAATTCTTCTAATCTTATATGCTATTTATACTAAACAGTAATTATTATAAAGATTTTTTTTCCTTAAAAATATATATAGTTTATAAATATTACATCTAAGAACGAATGTAACTTGTAATCACATCTAGTATAATCAGCATCTTTGTGTAAAAGATTTTCTTGTGCCTGACAATAGGGAAAATTACCTATAGGGCACGCGACCAAGTGACGCTACAATATATGGAAATGGATTTTGTTACAAAAATATATTTACAAAAATTAGCTTTCTTAAAAATTTTAGACATTTGTTTGTACAATTCAGTACATAAAATGTTATGATTTCGATGATAGACGGTTTTGAATAACAATATATATATAATAGTCAGTCAGTTCTAAGCAGTGTGATAATAAAACTGCTTTATATAAAAACATATGATTTCTATAATTAAAACAGTATGTGCTCTATATTATTTCTATATCCTTAAATCTTTTCGTTAATACATCTTTGTCGAACCCGCAACCGTCGTTTCCAGTCGCACGCCTGTGCCCCTTCGCCACGACTGCCTCAGAAGAAATATAATACATCTATTTCTATAATGACAGTACAAGTACACCCCTGCCAAGTACGAGACATTACGATTACGTCACAAACAATGTCAAAGGAACAATGCCCAATCACCGGGAAAATTACAGGAATATTGTACTTTGGCGAAATATAGTAGCTAGATTTTATATATTTTTATTTGTGATGTCTATCGCACTCCGTTATAATTCTTTATTTTATAATTATTGAGTATAGATAGGGTTAAATGGTGGAGGTAAACACCGTACTTTTCTTAAGCCGTGGAAACGCCTTTTAGCAGGAAATCAAATTTACAACCTTTGCGGGTATAGATATATTGCTAAACCGTGCCGTACTGTAAAATTTTCCATAGTAGCTATCTGATAAATTTTATCATTATATGTTCAAATCCCCAACAATGAAATTATGTCAAAATTTTAGCTTATAATTCAAGGATTTATCTAAATATCTTATAGATCTCAAGATGATGTTACTCTTGCATAAACATCTAAGTATAGTGAGTAGGCATACCTTAATTTGTTCATTTGTCCTAGGACTGACCTAAGAACTAAGACAATAGACTCATCAAGCTCGCATCGCTGGAGATAAGTCCGAGTAGAATATTTACTAATTGTTACCGAAATTTTATGTTATATAAATATAAATGAATACGAAATACATTATAATATTACATTCTGCTTTGTAAATTGTATGACGTTGTGATAATTACGATTAATCCGGCTGTAGGTACTTAGTTCGAATCCCATTCGGAAAAATTTTTTTGTCTTTTTCATCTGTACAAAGACATTTTTAATCAGATAAGCTTATAATACAAGGGTCTCATTTAACCCTAATCAATCTAGAGAATATATTTCTTTTGATTCACATATTGTTATAAGGTTGTTTATGCTTAAAGAGAATGATTGTACTGAGACGATCCGAAGCATAGCTAACTTGTAATTTATCAAAATTTTTACCAATGAAAAGTTCCATCAATATCAATATAAAATTTTCAAGTATAAAAATACGTTGTTATATATAGATAGTATATTTGTATACAATATGAAAGTCACTAGAAAGTTCGTTTTCCCTCTTCCAGTGACCTAAGGATGCGACACAATGCACTCATCAAGCCCTCTTGTTTAGGATAATCGCTGAGTCTCCGAATATGCCATAATTGTTTTGTCTACATCTTACATTCATGTTGATGAATGCGGATTTTTACGGCAACAATAGATATAAGTTACGTCACGTACCTTACTTGTTATATTTTTTTTCTTCTTTATCTGCAATAGCATAAGTGTATGATTGCTTAGTTTTAAGTGTAAAATATATTCTTTCATCTCCATGCACTCCTTCCCTGCGTGTAGTTTTGTCACACATAAACTAATATAGCGACTATAATTTTAGCTTTTACACACATTCAACGAGGTCTTAACGTAGGATTTTATATAAAAAATAATATACTCGTATGGTAAGGGAAAAGTAATATGTTTAAATATTAAAAGAGCTTAAAATATGAAGTTTTCTATTCAGTTACGATGGGAGATTTTTGAATAAAAATTATTGTGAAACAAATGCAATCCACTTAGAAAGTGCACAAAACACTTCTGAATGAAACAGTGGAAATAAAAATGGCGGGCTTATAGTTGAGCATGAAAATACAAGTAAGTACCCGCGTTCGAGTCAAGATGCCACTACATTTCCGCACAGTTGCCCGCAAAGGAAAGCTTTCGATAGAGAAATTTTGTTCCGAGCGCCACTCGAGGAATTTTCTCGATCTGACGCAAGAAACCACAATGTTGCTATATGCTAAATGATAACCTAACGCAGCCCTTCGCGGCTATTCTGATCGTTGAAAAGATCAAGAGCAGTATCTATCTTAATGTATCATTAAACATGTCCCATTGTTTACAGTACGGCCGATCCCCTCCGCTGCCGTCGTCCCGTAAAGCAAACAAGTGAACATCCTTTGACAGAGTAACACAAACAATTGTCCAAATCATAAACAATGGCGCACATCGCAAATATTACCCGCGCCCCGCTCAAAGTATCCCCACGTATAATGAACCATTCATACTGCCAAACAAACTCCAACCAACCATATGCAATAATTCTATACGTACGAGCGGAATCCTCTAAAGCGCCAACTCCATGTTTTGTTACAAAGCAAATTAAACTGAAATAGACGATACTAAAATCCAAAATTAAATGAATGTCTTCATAGATATAAATCCTTGAGTGACTGACAAAGAACAGAAGCGATTTCACGACATCAAAGTGGAACACGACATATTACGCTTCAAAATAAACACCAGAATAAATACATCGAAATGTTTGCCCCGAAATAATCGGCGATGGGGTGATCATATTCTAAATTATCCGGTAACCGAGGGTAGTTTCGCAAACCCTTTTGATAGTCAGGATTAATTTGCTGTTTGTGCATAGGTTGTCTCTGCGCCGGGATTGCAATTAATAAGCACTAATAGGTTACATCGGGAGTTGTTTCCATCATTTTGTTCACCACGTATCAACACAGCTGAACGTATGTCACGCGTATAATAAACATATTTTATTGTGTTACAACTTTTCTAACGAACCGAAATTGTTCACGGGGACGTTGAAATTCGAGTTTAAAAATGGAAGCCTGTAATTTGCACATAAAACACATCCTAATGGCATCGTACGTGATCACTTATTCGGTGGACTCACAAAGCGAGGCATCTTCATCTGAAAGCAGACTTCGATTTAAATACATTATTCTTGTAATAACAGAACCGGACGGAGGGATCCATTGAAGTTGTAGAATACATTATTTTAATTCATACCACCTCTTTGTGACCCATCAGAAAATTAATGGATTCAAAGCCTTCTCTTCCGTTCGACAAAGAATAATTTGCTAAGTAAATGAATCCTGCAGGGCAGACAATCCTGTTACGATCCCGAGTTTTGTTTCGATGGAAGATTAAAGAGTAGCGAATCTGTGAAAGGTGCCCTTTTCAATCACAGCCTTTGTGAGTGTTATCTCTGTTAATTTTGGGAGGTCAATGAATGAAGTACACAATACGATCTCATTTAACTTTATTATTCATCTCTGTTTTGATTTATTTGATCGCAGCGTCGGGGCTGAGGTTGTTTTTTGCGTTCGCCTGTACAGACAGACAGTCCGATGGTAATCCCTCAAGTTATATTAAGATGCATTTAGAGGGAAAGCAATAATCTAAATTGAAATATGTCGTCCGAGATGCAAGATGCCGTCTCAATTCCGTATTCATTGGGATCGGGAGAATGGGAAGCTACACAAAATTATTGTCAAATCTCAGGGGCGTTCCGAACGACGATCCCTCGAACAAGAGTTACGAAACGTAGTGTGCTCAGTTATTGGAAGGTATGTCTTTGTTTGTTATTATATTTGTTTTTGTTTTGTAAAGAATGTTTATTTGAAAATAGTGAATTTGAATTGTGCATAGGTAGTTACAATCATAGTAAAATTTTTATGTATGAATAGAATTTCTAATAATTATAATAATTAAATTAAAACATTTTTATATATAAAACTATCCTTACATATAGAACTATGAAATAATATGAACTATTTATTGTAATAAAAACTAAAATAAATATCCAAAACAATTTTCTCAATAAATAGAATGTCCAAATATTTCTAACATCTGTCGATACTGTGTTTAAGATGAAGTTGAGAATCATCAAGGCGACCCCAGTCGTCGGTCACTCACAGTTACGTAACTTACCAACTTACTATACTATACTGCCGCATTACTTTACGAACCTTTGTATCTTTGGAGGTCCTCTTTATATAGAACTAGAGGGCGCGCGCGGCTTCGCCCGCTTATTAGGAGTGAATTCTAAAAAAAACCACGAAACACGTGTTCAATAAAATATTTTTAACAGTCTGAATTTAATTTTTTATAAAAATCGGTGGCAATTTAAAGATTTTTCCATATAAACTTTCAACCCCTTATTTGAGCCCTTAAGGGGTGAATTCTTAAAAACCATGAAACACGTATTCAATGAAATATTTTTAAGAGTCTGAATTTCAAATTTTATAAAAATCGGTACAGATTAAAAAAAAAATCCATACAAACTTTCAACCTTTATTTCATCTCTTTAGGGTTAAAATTTTTCAAATTCCCTTCTTAGTGGATGTCCAGAATATGAAAATAAACATCTGCCCAAATTTCACCTTTCTACCATCAGCGGTTACGGCTCTGCGTGCGTCTTACCTCAGTCAGTCAGCACAAGTCCTTTTATATATATAGATGTTTGTATTTTATCTTAAAATTTCCCGAATATTGGTCGTAAATTCAAATACAAGCTAGGCATAAAATTGTATTTATAATGTAGGCTTAGGCTTCAAAACTAATTAAACAAAGGCATTTATTTATCTTTAAAACATTTAGCATTTAATAACTTTAAAACGGAACGGAAAGCAAACGGAAAGTGAAGAACGGAATGACGCATTATTATTTTGCCCAAGAAATATATGAAATTTCTAAATTTAGATATTTCTCAATCCACCTATTATTCAAATTGTAATTATGTTTATTATGATCCGATAGCCGATAGGTAGCCATTCAAACAAAACAAATAAAGCTCACAATTAATGGTGGAATTAAAATGATTAAATAGCGTAGGTCAGCCATTTAAAATTCTTGATTCAAGGTGATAGCGAAGGATACTTTTTGTTGATTGTTTTTAGAAAATTTACACATTTGTATAATAACAGTTCTTATCTTAATAATTATACAGGTGTTCAGTTGTTATTTCTGTATTATATAGCTAATGTTTTCCTGTCCGCTTCTGTTTTTATACCGCATGGAAGAGTAGCAAAGGGAACATAGTGTTAAGACACTCCATTCCCCACTTTCCGCCCAATCATTGATACATAGCGTGTTGGATAGTGGAAGTTGACGCGCTTCATTTTATTAGAAAATGACAATAACTAATTCCTCTAAGTGGGAATCGAACCTATAACCATCGCGTTAACAGTGAACTGCTGCTCCACTGCTCCGACCTTCCTCACAGAGTTATATAATAATACTTACTTAATCACAATCAAATTAAAATATTAAGCTTGAATAATTGTTCATGCTCACATAAAATACAAAAAAACCGATAATAGGTAATTATATAAATTTTATAATTATCATTTTATTTGTTGTTGAGGTCGTAGCTGTGTGGGGCACAATTATGTGGCTGTAACGCTACGGT
The DNA here is from genome assembly GCA_021202915.1 of Heliconius himera. Taxonomy (NCBI): domain Eukaryota; kingdom Metazoa; phylum Arthropoda; class Insecta; order Lepidoptera; family Nymphalidae; genus Heliconius; species Heliconius himera. The sequence goes on along the minus strand of JAJHJA010000658.1, from coordinate 35,987 downwards.
TGTTGGTTCGATCCCCATTCGGGGGAATGATTTATTATATATTAGATAATATTTGCTCAAGCACCAAGGCAAAAGCGCGGCGTTGAGTTCCGCCACTCAAAACGCAATATATAAAAAAATCATCGCAAAGTAGGGAACGGAGTGTCTTAACACTAGGTTCCCTCTGCCTAGGGTAGGTAGAACGAACCTAGTGTTAAGACTTAAACCTAGTGTCAAGCTTTTTGCTTTATACAGCGTGATGTATTTGTTGTTTGTGTAAAACCGAATAAACGTTGAATGTTTGTTCGGAATAATATCGAAAGCTGTATATATAATTCATAAGGTCGCCGGCAAAGCCACTAGGTAGTAGGTACACCTTTGTGAATAATTTAGATGTCAGACACATATTATTTTTGCAAGGGCCGCGGTCTGCTCTCTTTACCCTATAAAATATCATTCAAGGATAGGTATATTGTGGAAATCCTTTTGAATTTGAAGTTCTTCGATGCGGTTAACTTAGTTTGTGTTTGGATGCCTTCATGGTGGATATAAAGTGTTTGTGGTGGCACGATGGTTGTGTGTTCGATTCCGATTTGATAGAACGTTTGGGTATATGAAAAAATATATATTTGTAACAATTTTCTACCGTTATTCTATGCTTAAGAACTAGGTTCTTAGCTTCTATCTTAGCGGCGCGGGTTTAAATCCGCCTTAAAAAAAATATTAGTTTTCAAAAAAATATATAAAAAATTGATTTAGTTAGGCAAAGTGCAGAGTTTACTTTAAATATTATCATCATTACTCTAAAATAGAAATCAAATGGAAAACATAATGACTTAACACTAGATTTCATATTTCTACCTGTAATACAAAAAAATAGGAGCATATATGTATATAATACAGAAAAACATACACCAATAGCTTCAAGCATCATAATATATACAAAATAGTTATCAAAACACAAACGCTTTCATCAAATCAAAGCAGCACATCCATCTCTTGTTTACAAACTGACAATACCTCAATCTGCGAGCTCTAACTCAATTACTCTACATCTGAGCACAATCCCACGCCATTATTAACCCCTTCAAGGAGTTAAAATGACAATTTGCGGTTATTTGTCGTATCTACAGATGGGTAGAGTACGGTCGACCAGTCTTGGCCTCCCTGAAGTAAGGTCTTCTGAACATAACTTTTGCACTGTTCACTATGGATGAAAAATCTTATACATAATTCGGCGTAGCCATCACAGCTATGTAACTCCAGGATGGCCAAGACTCGTCGACCGTACTGTACTTACTTACTGCCTCGTTTTCAGTTAAATATCATAATGTCTTATACTAACTGTTGCGGTCTTTACGGTAATTGTCTCACAATGACTTTGTTTATAGGATTTGTTAATGTTTAAATTGTCGTTCTCACACTTAAAAGCTGTGTTTTGCTAATACGTTTAACAGTTTTGTGGGCTTTTGAATGATGATCTTATTCTTGATATGTAGGTATTTAAGCTTTACGCTTTTTTCCGTATAACACGACTGACAAAGGAAACTGATAGGATACTCTGTTCTTTACTGTATTGTTTTAATACATAAAGTAATGTTAAAATGTTATGCAACTCTACCAGGGCTTAGTAGAATAGTAAATTTGAAGCCGGTACCCCGATAGAAATAAATTGGCATTTTGTTCTTTATGCGTCTTAGTATGGAGAATGGAGAGTGTACTCTGAGTGTTGTATCATAAGATGTTGATTTGATCGGTTGTTGAATTTTTTGACTTATTTTTTGTTAATAAATATTATAATATAATATCTTTTTAATCTGTATACCTATATAAAGAAAAACAACAAAACGCATAACTTCGAAGCACACCATTCCAAATAGCTATACTAAAATCCAATTCGACTCGATCACCGTCAGAACAACAATACATACAAACATTCAAACTGACGTTACGCAACTACGGAGCGGTGGTTATTAATTTTCTTGAACCGTACACTAACATCTAGTTTACTATTCACGTAAAGGCACTATTCAAATCAAACAATAAACCAGTGACGTGTAATTTCGCAAGTGCTATAAATAAAGTGTCGCCGGCACTGTGCTGAGAACAATGATCTTTCGCTTAGAAACTGCCTTTAGTGAACCAAATATATTCAAAATTTACCTATAATACTCAAAATGTAATGAAAACACACGATTTTCATACATTACTATCTATGTTCTTGTCGTCTGATTTGGACAGCAATATTTTAATAAAGCGGTCTGGAGTCAAGTCTTAAGATAATTTACACGGACATTTGTTAATGTTATTTTATTATGAATTGAAACTAATTTAAATTCATGAACGTATTATGTCAGTGATAGTTGTATATTCAAATCTCTTGAGGGAAACGTTCACCTGGCAACGAACGTCACTAAATAAATATCAAAACTGCGTTTACATTTAGATTTTCGGCTATCTAAAAAAGGCAAGTTAAATAAGAAAATAAATCTTTTTCTACAATAATTCCAAATTAAAACAACATTTCTTCAAAAACCACATTTTATTACCACAATATCGTGTCTAATAAAGCAGGAGTGCCTAGTTTGGACTCAATAAATGTGAGATGAAGTGGAATAATCGACTCGACAAACAAGAGGGCTCGACACTCGACAGTGCGTCCCGATCCACTGATAGTTGATACAATCCGATACATCCAATTAGAAATCTGTAGTTTTATATATCCACCGTCGCGTCCTCTTCAGTTAGAACTTAATGTTATTTAAAACCTAATTGACCGAATATCCGCCATTATAATAAATATTTATATAAGAAAAGTTGGCAAAAATGATTTTGTTTCTCATAAAACTTTTGAATATAATAATTTTCTAACAGTCAGCGGATACGTTTAATATCTAGAAATTATGATTTGTAAGATCACACACACCCAATTCATTCTTTCGACATCAAAAAGAGATGTATTAATAAATATGTTTTCTGCTAACCATTGATTAGTTCTCTTGTCACATCAAAGGGCCGGGGGGCCATTGTGTGACCTCTAATAATGATATTTCCATCAATTTTTCTATTCGTTTTGTTCATTCGCTTTAATGTTGTGAGAATGTTTGATGCTTTAGTTATTTATGGCGTTTTCTTATTACTTAAGTAAGTATCTATAGGTATTATGTTTATTTCGAAGTATGTTTCTCCAATCGTTGAATAGATGGTGTCCAAAACCGTTTGTAGGAAATATTTGTAAAGTAATTTCCCCCAAGTACAATTCGAATCCACGATTATCGTGATCATTCTAGCGCGGATCAGCTGTGTAATAAGACATTAGTAGACATGTACTTCGCAGAGAGAATTAGCGTGTTAAATGTCTACGTTCTCCACTTTTCACCTTGTCTTCTATTTGAATGGCTGAACAGAAATCTTTCTTTAGTCATCGGAAGTAGAAAAAAATTACAACAATTCTTTCTCAGTAATGGAATTCAACCCACAACTATCGCGATTTCAGTCGGACGCTACATACCGCACCATGATGTTCTTAAAATACTTATATATATTTTTTAAATAGAACAATAAAGGTAAAGATATAGATAAAGAAACGAAAGAAAACAATGAAAAACAGTGCATTCGCACGTTCTTACAAATCAAGCCAGAACACACGGAGTCAAATTGAGGAGCCAAATATTATTTATTTTTATGATGTCTTATTACCGACTGATTTACTGTTGACAGTTCATTTTGCTTTTTTATTGCCAAAGTAAATCTTTTAACAATATTTGAGGTGGTTTACTTTGATGTTTGTTAGTGGTGGAGTGGTTTTGTTGTTCTGTTTTCATTGTTTTTTTTATATTTAATTGGTTAAGTTTTTTTTAAAATAAAATATTAGCTAATACATGTATTTGGGTATATATTTATGTTTTTTAAATGTACTAAAATAAATTAATCAAATAAATTGTCCAAAAATTTTAATGTAAATTATATTATAAACTCTAGTTAGATTCACGCTTATCTCGCATATTACAGGGTAGGCAGATTAGACCTTATATTAAAACAAAGCGAGGAAATAAAAATAACTTATTCCGTGAGTGAGAATCGAACCCATGACCGTCGCATTTACATTTAGACGCTACCTCTGCCGCTGCGCCACCACGGCCTTAACAAAAAAACTAAGTACCTATGTTTTTGTTACTATCAAGAATATACATCTTTTTATGTTTATGCATTTAAATGCACCACAAGCTGTGAGCGTAGTGGCTAATCACTAGATTTATCTTTTCTCTCCATAAAAATCTAATTCTTTATACATCATATTAAATTTATTTTCAAGCAAATATGATTTATATATACAATTTATAACATAAATTCATTTAAAAGCATTACACCAAAATTTAACTACTTATACATTAAAAACACCGATTAATACAATAAAAAGTGATGAAAATAATAATATAAAATTATTCTATAGTACAAATAGACCGAGTTGTTGGCACCGACTTCAGTGGAAACAAAGCGAGTGACAAAAAATATATATCTATGTAGATATAGGTATATGCAACGAGAATGACAGACATCATCTTGCGTTGTAATAAATGTGGGAGCATATTGTTAATATATTTTTTATAGATTCACGCTCTATCCCGCATACGTATATCGGGGTAAGCAGAGGGAACCCAGTAATAAGACTTTCCGGGCAACGGAATTTTGAGATATTCCGAGGCACTGCGTGTTGACTGGCGGAACCCAACACCATAAATATATAAAGTTGAGAAATAAAATAAATAAAGAATACGAAAAATATTATAATTGTGCTATTAAAATACAATAATAATTAATTGTCTCCACTAAAAGAAAATAATTAGTTATTTAAATAACTATAATTTATACAACAAAATAACACTTCTTATATTTTTTTTATGAATAAACATAATATGTTTAAATTTATTATTAAAATTAAGCAATCATTTGTTACCTACAAATGATTACATAATTTCGATAATAACTTCTAGAACAAGATATTACATTATAGTAATACGTAGTTGTAAATTTTATCTAACACTCGTTACACTTAATTAAATTAAAAAAGCTACTTTCACTGACTTTGATTTAGTATAATAAATATAAATTCTAATTTATATTTATGTCAAATAAAAATTTCACATGTTATCCCAATTTCAAATTCTATTTTAGTTATTTAATAAGTTTGAACCGATAAATTCGTCTCAACTTGTCACCTACGACGTCCGCACCAATAAGCTTTATATATAGAATACAAACAAGAGATTTTATTTATCCAAACATAAATAAAAGTTTTATTTTATTATCATTAAATTAAATTAGGCCATCGTGACGCGGCTGAGAAGCACTCGATAGTTGTGGGTTTCATTCTCACTCGGGTGAATGTTTATACAAGGCATGGCGTTAAGTTCCGCCACTTAAAACGCAATGTTTAGAATTTAGACGGAGATTTTATAGATTCTTTCCACTTAACTTACTATATGCAGAAGATTTTTGAAGATATAAAAAACACAGTCTAACGGATACTTTAGATTTTTCAAGATAACAGATAAATTTCAATGCAGGAAGCAGATGTTCTTGTTATATTGTTTTTAAATATTAAAATCTAAGCAGATTTTAAATGTGTTTGTCTAACTGTTACATCTTCTGCTCTAATGTTTATTCTGAATTGTCATAACATTTGCACAATAATAGAAAAAACTAAAGTAAATTTAATATATTTAAATTTATGAGGTAATAAATCGTATAAAGTAAGTATGTACTTTCGTACATATATTTTAAATTATATAAAAATAAAAGGCATTTTGACTAACTAACTTTTGATTCCAAAATGACCTAAGTCCTATTAAATATAGGTTTACTTTTTACAATTGTTTTTTGTTTATATTCAAACTTGTCTGTTAATTTCTAATAGAGAAGAAATATCAAAGGTTAACCGACGTTGAAAGAAGAAAGTTATCATTTCGGTATTTTTATTAGGTATCGTCGGATAAAATTACTAACAATTTTAATAAACTGATAGATAACAGATGCTATCATGGCACAGTTATACCTAACAATGTGGAAGTAATATTCAAAGACTTAAAACAAAGCTATTTATTTCCAAGGACTGTTCAAAAATAGAACTGCAGCGTTAAGTCCCGCCACCTGGCACATAATATCTATGACTTAACGCTAAATTAAAAACTCAATGAGCTAACTCTATTACCCTTTAAATGCGGAAGAAATTCACGGGGAATTTAAAAGATAACTTCTTTTTTAGAGATAACTTCATAAAAACAAAATGAAGTCGTAATAAAGTAAAAATAAATTTAGTAACGATAAGGAACAATGCTATACTGTTTTTGATATCTAACAGAAGCTTTATTGGCAAACAATGAGGAACATAATAATGTGATGATATATTTCAGTTTCGGTGATAAACTAAGTAGATAAAACGAGTGTATTTGACCAATTAATAAAATTTGTAACTATATATAACAACTAACATTAATGGCTCAAACAACAGACAATTTTATAGGTAGGTAGATGTCGAAGATATGTTCTTAAAATAAGCATTATAGATACATAACAAGTCATCACTTCAACATTTGCATCTTATATACTGGATAAAAATTTAGAGAACGGAGCGCCTAAACACTAGAGTCTCCGCATGCGTCTTTAGCCTCGTCCTCTGTGATCAACTTCTTCATATATGCTCTACGAGAGGTCCTCATGCTTTTACGTCACCTTCCAACAGTATTATTAATACTGTGTCCTCAAAGATCCACCGAGGTCTCGTTGCTTTATAAATCTATTTTTACCATTCGTTGCTCCAAAACCTTGCTTTAAGATATAATTATTTAACAAAGTTGTCTCGAATTTAATAAATTTGGGGAACGGAGAGATGCCTCTGCCTACTTACTACCTGTTATGTGGGAAAAAGCCTCAAACCACAGAATCACCTTTTACTTTAAGAATTATAACAAAATCAAAATAACACAAGTAGATATATATATTGTCAAAATTATGAAGCAATCTAGGAGTTCATTGTACTATTTGTTGGTACATTTATCTATTATTTGCACGAATAAAACTATTCATATTACCGACCTTTTGTGACACGCACCTATATACATATAAATATATCCACATTTCATATTACAAAACTTGCCCTGACCGTGATCAAGTGCGGATGCATATACACGAAGATAACTCTAATAATAGTATCTTATATAAATCGGGTCACATAGTAACAAAACATGTAATCTACAGCAAATACATATAAATAAATAACGATATAAAACATGCGTTTAAACTTTATCTCATAACCTAAATTATATCAGACACTATTCAATTGATAATAACAAACGAATTCGAAAACAATGAAACAGTTGAAGAATAAAAAAGTTAATATTATCATTGGGTCAAGCAAATCATATTTGACCCACATCATAGTCCAATAAATTGAGACATATCTCTAGTCTGGGTCGCTTATCAGTCGGCTTTTTTTTTTCAATTTTCGCGGACGACTTCTTTATCTTTATGAAAACAATTCTAAATGCATTGTTATACATTATGTATACATTTATATACTGTTTGTCGAGGTTAAGCGCGGCGTTGAGTTCTGCCACTCAACACGCAATGCCTCCAGAATTCGGCAGAGAGTGGGGAACGGAGTGTATTAACACTAGGTTCCCTCTGCCTACCTTGCTGTGAGCGGGATACAGCGTGAAGCTGATTTATTTTATTTTATTTTTTATGTACAGTAAATTGCTTAAAAGATAACATTTAATCACTAGCGTTTCAAAATTATTGTGCTATATGTTAGCTTAATATTTATATTTCCTCAGTATCAATTTTTATATTTTTTTTTATTTATAGAACCTGAATCCCTTGAATATATTTTATATTTAAAAAAAATGCAAATTTACAATTAATAAGAAATACATAACACTGTAAAATCGTAGCTAATAACCTAACCATAGATTATTCCATATCAACAACGTCCAAAACAAATCGTTACGTTCAAATCCAAAACGATCCGAACACGCAACACGTACCTACAAACTAGTTGAAGTGAATTCTTATAAGAATGGCGTTCCACAAAAGGCATTGTAAATAACACATAGCATTAGCCTCTTTGTCCACACCCATCCCAAGCACGTGTGTTTCGACTACCAACTACTGAGGAATTCCATCTTTTGTAGCTATTATTTGCATACCAACTGGTTCTTATACGATATTAATCAAAGGTTTTATTAGTGAACATCAAAGAATAAACACAATGCTAAGATCTCTTATAAGGTACCCTCAATACCATTGTTACTTTTGTCAGAGGTTGATTTATGAGCGGCCACTGTTGTTAGACCACTCCGTATTGTGTTGTCAGTTTTTGTTTGGACCTCGCCGACATTGTACTACCCCTTGCCTCGTCCAGCCGATGCCGATGCCTTTATTCACATTGATCTCACTTTGATGCTTCTAAGCGTTCAATGCTCTAAGCGTATGAGTCAGTTTGATGTTTGATGCGGATTTAGGACTGTATTGGAAGAGTATACAATATATATTTGGAGATAATATGTTTTCCAATAATGTCTATTATTCATAGTATTAGTGATTGTAAATAGATATATTAACAAAATATATTCCTCATATCTATTTTAGCATTACAAATAAAACAACGAAACTTTAATTAACATCACATAGAATTCTTCTATTATGTAACCAACAATATTACAAAAAAACAAACATATTTCTAATAAGAGTACCATCCAAACAAACAGAAAACACAAAACCATTGTATAGTCCAGACCACTGTAAATCAAAATATCAATGCTACGATATTTTTTTACCACGCCTCGCAACCCTTTGTTGCCGAGTCCTTGACCATCTCACATTGTCCAACACAAAGGAGCGGCCGTGATTGAGCCTCAGTAATATTCACGACTTGGTACATCCACTCTCTTCCGAATCATTACGTTCCACCACCTTTGTACGTTCCCCTCTTTATTACGCTACGCAACTCGCATACGTCTTCTTTAATAGACACAACGTTTGTAGTCCCCACATCTTGATTGGCTATAGCTTTTTTATCATAATTTACAATGTTTTCGTCATCTATACTAATGATTGCAAGCGGCAGCACAATAGATATTGTTGTGTAAGCTTATTTGTTAGATTTTTTAGTTGGAAATGTACATCGTCATTGTATTTAGTTGGTGCGCTGCGTTAATACGAGTAACAATAAAAGAATAATGCATATCAAATATATATAAATTGCACGACGCTACCTAAATATTTGATAATAACATGGCCAATAAACATGACGTGGAGATGGTTTTTGAATGGAGCTGTTAATACTAATTAGGTTTTTTCATATTTAATTTAAATACAATAAGCTACTTTTCAGCTTCCAGTGAGAGAATCATATGTTACGTCGTGTTATACCTTCCGTGGTTTAATTGTGTCAAATGTGAAGCAAAGCGAAAATTTTGCGCTTTTATTGCAGGCCAACGTGGCGCAAAGGGGCAGCGTCTGTAATACCGTTTAGGTGGGTTTGATTTCCACTCGGGGAATGATATATACCAATATATTAATTATTTTCTTTCCGCCGATTTGATTGCCATTCAACACGCAATATTTCGAATTTAGGCGAAAAGAGGGGAACGGAGTGTCTTGACACTAAGTTCCTTTTACCTATCCTGCTGTGCGATATAAAATTAGTCAAAGACACATTAAAATAGTTAGATATATTCTCGTAATATTTTACAGCCAAAATCATGAATAAGAACATATTGTAAATCGTCTCTGAGCTTTATCAAAATCGAAACTATAAAAGTTTCATTATAATCTGAAGATAGCAGAACAGTCGTATGATTGACTACGCAATAAGTGCACAAGTCCGACTACGGCACTTAAGATAACTATAGAAACATGCGTTTTCTATGAGAGAAATAGAATTACTATTGCCTTTTGACTGGTTGGTTAAATTTAAATATTATACAAGGTAAAACTATTATATACTTATTTATGGATAAGTAACTTTTCCCTGATTTTGTTTTTAGATGTCAAATAGTAAGTGCGGGCTTGAATCGAATTTGCAGTAATAGTAAAATATTTAATTTTTCTTGGACAAGGCAAAATTCAGCGTTAGGTTACGCTTTTTAACCATATTTAACTAAGATCTCAATACGATTTCACTGTATACTTGATGAAATGAAGGAAATATATAAAGATAAAGCAAGAAATATATTTTATCTCTAACTTTCACCTCTAGAATTTTGTAAATCTTAGTTTTTATTTTAGGCATTCCGTACTCAATCACGATATATTCTATTATTGATAACATTAAAAACTCTGCAACGATTTACAAGAGTGAAGGTCCCATTATGTTCTAAATCTGTACACAATCCAGTCATAAAATATTGCTCCAACAATAAAACAGAAGTGGATCTCGCCTCAGTAGCAAAAGTACCTACCTATATTCTCAGCCGGAAAGTTTTTAACTAACTACAATAATTTCTCAATTGGATATCGTTTTAATGGAAAATTAAAAATTTGGAGTGTAGGTTTAAATAAAAAAATTATAAATTAAGGATTCAATAAATAATTACATATAAAATATGTAAATGAGATAAATTATATAGGTATGTCTAATTTCAGGGAAGATTATAAGCTATGAGCTTAAGGGATAATTATATCTTTACTATCTTGTTATATTAATAAATAACGAGTGCCATAGCACACATTTCCAATTAAACGATTCTGTGAGTCAAAGTAAAGTTTCAAATCATCAAAACAAAAAAATACTAACTAAAATTATGAAATTTAAAACCCAGAAATATAATATAAAAGGTAGAAAACAAATCGACATTTTCGTGGAAAAAAATACATTCTAAATAATAATCCCTCTTTTTTGAAATCAGTTAGTAATCTATAGGTAGCTACACAAAGCATTGTCTCATTTTTTTATGAATTATTATATACGTCTAAGATCTTTTCTCGCAAGACACCGCACACATTTATCATTTATTCGCGTTATTATTCCAAGATTTATAAAGTCTGTAACAAAAGTGATTTTGAAACTATTTCATGGATTAATCTTATTGAAAAATAGATTTTACAGTTGAATTTTATTCTGATATTATACCTAAAGCTAAAGAGTTTGCCAGGTTAATCGCATTAATCTCAGAAACTTTTGATTCGAATTAAAAAAGTAATTTTGTGTTGGATAATCCATTAATCGAGAAAGCCTATAAGCTATACTACATAACATTAATAGTTTCGATGTACCCAATGTACATGCGGTCACCTCTGCCACTTGGAATGAGGTATGTGTCATATACAACTTCAAATGACAATGGGGTCGAAGCCGCAGGGAAATGCAGTAAAACGTAAACAATGAGTAGACAAAACCTGTTTTATTTTTGTAAGTATAATATTCAGAACATTAATTTTAGTAAGTTAATTTTATTTGCAAATTAAATTATATTATATGTATTAAATTGATATGTATTTATACAAATAGTAAGAATATTTAAATAATAAATATATATATATATATATATATATATAAATTGTATTAGTATCGATTATATATCAGGTATGCCCGTGAAAGAACATGTAAATGCAAATTTAAATATCTGTCTAGGAGTAAATGCTTCTCAAAGGTTTTTAAATGAACATCGTAATAAAATATTTTGGGTTAAAAAAAAAAGGGATATATCATCCATAAAATATCGCATATTATATAAAAAGGCAAAAGTCAATACTCAATAGGTGTTGACATTTTCCAATCCATGTCATGTAGACAATACATTACATATAGACAAACTACAGATAAATAAGAACATTATTGACTGAGGCTAATTGCACACTGCGCTATAACACTAACAATCCTACAAGCAGTAATACTAAAATCTCGCGCTTAACGCTCAATCATGACTATGAGAGTTATAATATTCGCGTCTAAACCAAAATAAACTAAAAGCCGAACGGAAACGGCCGATATATTATTAGACACGACAATTCTATTATTTTTATTCGTAACACATCTCGGAGATTTGCCCATAAATTTGATGCATATCCTACGCTATGGACACGTCTGATTCCTAGAAGACGGAATATTTCACACCTAATTAAGAAAGAATGTTTTATCCGTGACCAATTAAATTAGCAGTTGTCGTTTGGGGTCGTAAAAATATTAGCTATATATCTAATATGACAAATCGATTGTAATTTAATATTAATTCGTATACGGTTTCTACATTTATTTATTGTAAGAAATAACTGAATAAGTAAATAATTAATGGAAATAACACTGAAAACGATGTTAAAGGAAATACTCATTTAGCGTTTGAAACGATCGTCACGATCCCTTCAAGCATTGTCTGTAATGTCATTTATTAGCAGAGTTAACACGTGTTCGAGTTTATATCTCAGCAGTCAGCGGCGGGCCGATGTCGCCATTATTACCGAGAACATCTCTCACCCGAGCCGCAACGCATTATTTATCAAAAACACCATTCTGTTCATTGTTTCATAATAAAACATTAATTTTGTCAACGGCCTCTATGGCTGAACGCGATACTCCAATATTAGAACTTCCGTTGACATTACAACAAGACAACGTCGCCATCCGATAAATCTAATTCTTTATCTCCGACCGCGGCCACGCAGACAACCTAAGAATTCAAAGAGAAAATAAATTGACATTCGCAAATGACATCCTCACAATCTGCTGTTATTTCAGCGAACGTTTCCAACACATGCAAAATCTTGTACAATCCTCTGTAAAAACAAAGATCCATTTGCGAGGAAGACACACAAAAAATAAAACCCACGTGCAACGAATGCAAGCAAAAAGGTCAACAATATGCCTAATCTGAAATCCATGTCAAAGGCTAAAGGTTACACAAGATTGGACAAAAAATCATCTCAAAACGAGATGTGTTCCTGTGAAATCGTCCGTAATTCCCGATACACGCTTCCGAAAGTGCATTTTAATGATCAACATTTAGAGTTTAAATTGTCACGTTGAGCATTAGTTGATTTAAAAGCGGCATTGTTCGTACCTTAGGGAGTAGTGACAACAGATTTTTGTCTTTTTTTTCATTTCACATATGGCATCGCAATCCTGGACGATATGTGACACATGTGTCGGTTTTAGGTTACTTTACAATAATGACTGCCTCTTCAAAGTTTCTCATATCTCGAGTGTCCATTATATTTCATGTTTTGGAATTCTAACTTCTAAAACGGTGTCAACGTACTTTTTCTTTGATGTCTGTATGATGGAATTCGATATAACATTAAGCATTTCGAATTCGTTTGCCCAACAGGTGACATTAAAAATCACTATTTACTTTTCGCTTAATTGAACAAGCAAATGTTGCTGAAATAACTTTAATACGTAATTAAATATTTAAGCCAACGTTTTTCAATGTCAATCAAGTTTATTTTTAATAATATTTTCAAATACATAATATAAATTTATGCGCATATAAAATAATAATACCAAAACATCGCGAGTTATGGTATTTTAATAATTGAAGACTATTAAAATATATTGTTATGAGTTGGTAAATGTATATTGGGCTAAGATTTTGACTGCTACAACAAAACCAATAAATCGTGCATGCGCTGCAACTGAATAAGTAATTCTAAACCGAAAAGCTACTGAAACTTATCTGACCAATAAATTCAGCCCGACCATAAATAGAACTATAAAAATTATTTTACGATACACGAGTGAGATACATTAAAACAATGTTACGCGCACATTTCACAATGGCTACATTATGGTTTAATTGATTCGGCCACAATGAGCTTTATGCGTCCAGCCGTTGCCACAAAGATATTATTGTCTATGCCGGGCAGACGTCTGGTAACACTTGACCAGAGACAAAATGGCTTTGTGATGTTTGCCCGAAAGGCGCCATCCGTAATTCAATATGGAGTCTAATTAATTCAGTTTGATTTTGGAATATGTTCAGCTTGAATTTGTCTTTAGTTGCGCCTTTGTTTTTGTAATCAACCCGAAATAATTTTTAACCAAAAGAAGAAATTCTTGTATTTATTTACGAGACTAAAACATAGTATAAAAAGGAAAATTAACTTACGAAATTAGTCGTAGATTGGAAAAAAATTATTACCTGGAACAAAAAAATCTGTGATTACTAAATCAAGTAGTAGATCAAAGAGACTAATTTTATTAAACTGTGTAAAACTTTTTGCTATTAAATTAAACTAAATATAGACAAAATTGGACGTGATTGGAGTAATGATGGGTGGTATGTGACAGTTGAAAGTAAACATGTTAGAAAGACGACGTCTGTTTGTTTGTACACGGAAAAATGGCGGCGGAACAAAATGTACTGATATAGCTATGGTATTGTATTTTAATTGATTTAGTATTGATATACATTATGAACTTTCCTTAGATTAACCTGTCTAATGTATATATATTTAGATTAATTAATATTATATAATTAGATTAATTAACTTAAATTTCACCATTTTTTAGTAAAAAAATTCATCAGTAACGTAAATTTCACTCAATTCACATGTCAAAAAGGTGCTAATCAAAAGAAAAAAATAAAAAAATCTTCAGTATTAATAAAGAGAGGGCAGAGATTAAACAAAACATTTTTCGGCTTAGAGAAAACAAATAGTTCTAATCATAATATAGTCCTGCATCCTGAATATGATATATTTTTAGTACAGTTCGATGTATAAAGTCGTAAAACTCTTTATTATAAATATAAAGCGATAGTTAATTTTATGGAAACGTTACAATAATAAAAGCGTTTGTTGTGGACTTCCGTAGATGAAACAGCTGACTGAGGATTATTTTTTATGTTATATCATATTTTGAGTTGTTCTTGTCACGTGTCCGTACATTGTTTCAGATTTTTACATGAGTACGTATGAGATGAGATTATAAGGAAATATAATTATAATTTACTGGTACAAAATAAAATTGTACCAGTAAATTAGAATTGTAACCAAATTGATTACTAAATACTAAAGAATTGTTTACTAAATATAATTATAATGTAATTATGTCCAATTAATTTAATGAAAATCATTGTTAATATAAAATTATTAGAAAAAAAGTGTATCATAAGTCGTCATCCATCCGAAAAGTAATCTCGACTATGAAAAAAATGGTTTTGTAAATGTTGCACCTGCATAGTTAATCTTTCTAAAAATTATTAAAAAACACACATCACGTGTACTAATATCTGGACAAAATATTACGTTATTTAATCAAATTGAAAACTTATTAAAAAGAATATTATTATTTTTAAGTAATAAGTTTTTGCTATTTTCACACATTTTAAATTAAACTAACCGGATTAGTCGTGTATTAGTATCAAGTTCTCAAAATGCTAATACTAAAATGATTATATTATGTCCAACTATACAACCTAATAGAATTTCATTCAATGTTTTTGTTAGCAACACCTGGATATTTAATAAACAAAAAATCACTTGTTTCTTCATCGATAATGCTAAATTATCTCACACGAGGACCGGATCAATTATTCGGTTTCTAAGTTCGATCGTTAGTTGTTACGCTTTTTGTCCGAATACTTAACAACGTTTCGTCGTTTTGCTCTTTGTCTTATTGCACTAAATGTGCTAAGTCATTTCGATTATTGATATATATTTTAGTATTATTTAAATTGTACTATCTTAGGGATGATAGGGTTAATATTTTATAAGTACCTACCCCTAATAATTAAGGTTATGAATAAATGATCATGGGTTTGAATAATACGAAAAAACTTGTATTTCGAACATAAATATTTGATAAACATAGATTTTTGTTGATATTCAATATTCATTCTTACTATATGTTAACTTGAAGACGTAAAATGAGAAGACCTATTTTGTTCCCTTTCCCGTAGGAAGTGCCAGGAATCCGCCCTTACACTTTCTAATCTGTCTATACACTAACTTTCTGAGTCCAATAGCCTCGCCTGTACATCGTCTGCTTAGATATGTAATCAAACGAAAGATATACAGAATTAATCAACATTTTAATACCATATTCACAAAAAATCACAATATTATAAAAAATAATATATTTTCTAATAAAATATTAACTGTGAATATCTGCCTACACTACACCTGCTTCAGGTTAACTAAATGACCTTAGACTCGTCCAAATCCTTCCGATAACCAAACCTTTTCTCACACATAACAACACGCACGTGTGATCATTGTAAAGGTGTCATAATAGGCATATCCTCTATATACAATTGTACAGGAAATTCTTTATTTCGATCCATATTCGAGTACAGTAGGCACGTAAAAGATAATAGAAATCATGTAACCCGATTACACGTCATAGATTTTGAATTTTGCTATAAGTTTGTATATTTTGATAGTATTATTAAAGTGATGGTCTGGTTTTACTTATTTTAGTACCTGTTGTTTTATAAGTGATTAAAGACTGATACGAATGTAATACTAATAAATGAGTATTATAATATAAGCAATTCAATGATATGTTACGCGTTTTTTGCCTAATTTACAACGATGGACGTACATTCTAATCCCATTTGGGTCAATGTTTATATGTATGGAATGGGATATTGGGTTCCGGTACTATGTCTAATGTGATTGGTAAATGGAAAACGAAGTGATGTATATATAATATTTTTGATTGTTTGTCCCCCAATATGTCAAAAACAGAGCAAGACAAAAAACCATTCAGATCAATTTTAAATTTAATTTGTTACTACTGTCGTACCTACATCATACCTGTATCTCTGATATAACTCATGAAATAGAATCCACAATAACTTAACAGTTATATGGCACTCAAACTACCTAAGAAAACTTCAAGTGCACAAAACAACACAACAAAGAAAAAAACGAATTCCAATTCAAATTCACTTTCTTTTCTATTCTATTTCTTTATATTGCATCCTTAGCGTTCTCTCGGCCGTACAATGATTGTCATGTAATTGCTCAATAAAACACGTGCTAAATCCAAGGGTTCTATGGCACACAATAGAGGGGTTAAAAGAAGTGTACACCTACTGAACCCTCTATGGAATTTGATGTATTTTAGTGTTTGGTGTAGATAATAGCGTTTTTTACTTAGAATTCATTATGGTAGAATGAGAGAAAATCATTAGATTTAAGAATTTTATTATTATGAAACTTGTTTTTGGTGAACTAAGAAAATAGCATTAAATGACATAAGTTGTTTACTTTAAGTGTTACTGCTTAAAGTATTGTCATAATTTAAGTTTGGGTAAACAAATATGGTTTTAAGTTCATCCGCTCAATAAGCTATATCATCTAAGTACCTTTTCTTATGTAATGTCCCATTAGCTTCCCTTAGCATACCTTGTAATGTATAGGAAATGAGTAAAAATAAAGTAAAGGAAAAATTATTTGTATAGTATTACCAAAATTCTGAGTGAGTTCCGCCACTCAACACTCAACATCTGGAAAATTGAGAGCATAGTGTAACACTAGCTTTCGTCTGCTTAACTTGCTAGCGTGAAGTTGAATCCCGCGTGCAATGAACACGTTTCACGCAGTAAAAAAAATACAGATAATATAAAAAAATCACTTATAACTTGAACCACTAACGTCTACCTCTGATTGTCTCAAGCAAAGAAACGGAAGGCCGTTGTCTCCAACATCGACAAATAAAGGATTCAAATTGGAGGGCTTGCTATTGTTAGGGCAATGGAACTTATTTAGTATGAAAATCGGTGTGAACTTTTAAAGGGGTGTGAAATCGAATTACGCAGCAAATGCGCACCAGGACAATAATTGGCCAATCAGCCTTCATTCTGTGCAAATTGGGTTTGGAAGTTTTGGAAGAATTTTAATGTTACAATTCTTTATTTGGGTTACGTTTTCATATTTTTTTTTTGGAGGGGGGGCAAGTGGAGTACGGGTCTAGTAATAAGTCACTCCGTTCTACACTTTTGATAATTTAATAAAAATAAAAAGTTCAAGTTATTACGTCATATGGGCCTAACGAAACCGAGGAGCACACCACCGCACTATGAACTAAAAACCGGGGCATCAAGCGGAATTTGAAACAATTCGTCGCCATCATGGCTCAGTGGAGCAAGGTTTGATTAAAAACGCGATTGTTGTGAATTCGATTCCCACTCGGGAGAATTATTTTTATATCTTTACTCCACTTACTAAAGTGGCAAACAAAACGTGGCTACTTTGCTATAAAAAAAATCTTAAAGAAGATAAAATTTCTTTTTTCAGTGAACTTACACTACATTTTCGAAAAAATACGATAATGTTATTCAAAAACATAAGGAATATCGCCTTGCCTGACACAATATTCAGAACGAACAAAGATGATAGACGTGTTGGGAATTAAAAAAAATGAGGGCAAAACGTTAGGGTGGTGACAACGCTGCCAGAATGCGTGAATTACTTGTCACAATGCTAACGCGTTACGTGATCGACCTATTTAATTTAGTCGTGTAAAAAGCAAATCTTTCTTGCAAATTGAGCCGTTCGTTTCACTTGATAATCACTTTTCTTTTACTTGTATTTCACCTACTTGGTTTTCTACTGAAAATGTCATTTTAATAATTATAATACATTTTTATTTAATATGTTATAGCTTGAGGCCGGTCGTGGCGCAGCGGCACGAGGTGTGACTGCAAATCGACTGGTTGTGGGTTCGATCCCCACTCGAGGAGATGAAATATTTACTTAAATTTATATTTCCATTTCTTCGCTCTTGTGTCGAGGTTAAGCGCGGCGTTGAGTTCTGCCATTCAACACGCAATGCCTCCAGAATTCGGCAGAAAGTGGGGAACGGAGTGTCTTAACACTAGGTTCCCTCTGCCTACCCTGCTGTGTGCGGGATACAGCGTGAAGCTAATAATAATAATAATAATAATGTTATAGCTTCACGCTGTATCTCGAATATAATAGGGTAGCCAGAGGGAACCTAGTGAAGAGACATTCCGTTACCCACGCTCCATCCAATTTACAAGACATTGCGTTTTAAGTCGCAGAAATTAACGCTTCGTATTGTCTTGTTACCAAAGTGAGGAAATGAAAATAATTCATTTCCCCCAAGTGGGAACTGAACTCGCTACCGACGCGCTGACAGTTAAACGCTGCCAATGCATCACGACGGTCCTTAATAGTTTCTTTTGTCGTGTCAAATATATTGTAAAAAATATCAACACTTAAAGTTGTAAGTAAAATGTAAATAAATCGAAATTTCATCAAACCCATATTTAAAATTTTCTTTAAATCCCAAATCAATATAACTAAATCTTCATACATTAAACATTTAAAATATCACTACCAAACTACTACTGCCTATCCTCAAACGCGAATATCAGGTAGTCAACTAATAAAATCGTCATAATAACTAAGTTTATAGCTTTGCATTTCAATAAATAAACTCGAATCAAACGTATCGACGGTCATAGTAATGTATACAAAATTTGCGCATGGCCGGTGCCATCATCATAAACCTATATTGACTAAGGACGATGTACTAAGTTGAAAGCTTAGGTATTGTATATACTAAGTTAGGTATTTTAATAAAAAAACAAGTTTATTTCGGATGTTTTGCAGTTTAGAAAATGATTTAAAATTATACATGGCGATGGTAATGCCTTTATTTTGTTTTTTTTTGTTTAAAATATTATCCAAGAATTTGATGTGAAAGAAAGATTTACAAATCCGCACAAGAGCTCTCAATAGATTTTAAGTTTGTGTATATACTTTCGCTATTATCTCATCTAAGATTAATTTAACAAAATCAACTATTACTGTCAATAAATTAGTCTTGGATCAAATTTGAAAAACTAATAAATTCTGCAAAATATTTTTAAATACCTAACTATAAATATCTTTAAAGCACTTTAATTTAGAAACTTCAAAACATCTAACATTTATAAGTGGTCACATAAACCTAAGGTAAGATAGTAACCAGTTCATAAGACAGTACCTATCATAAATTTTTAAACGCCATAACTGACCACAATGTTTGATTTAAACTTAAAATCTTTGAAGCTTCGCCACATCCTATCGATTTTATAGAACTATATAAAATATATAACTTTGGTTATAAAAAATAACCACATCTTCACGTTTCAGCGTCTTGGCTACCTGTTTAGTATGTGTCGGTTAAATAGTTTAAAATATTTTTTTTCTTAATATCCACTGCATCCGGTCAGTGCAAGTCATATAATGATTGGATTTACGACTGTTTTCATTGCGTTTGTTTAATATAAATATGTTGGGCGGTTTCCTGTTGCTAGTACCGTATCGTTCTGTTCCACATCTTGATACTATGTTTATTTGCATAATAGTTGGGTTGAATATGAACCTGCAACCATCTACTTCATGCTGTATCCCGCACGCAGCAAGGTAGGCAGAGGGAACCTAGTGTTAGAACACTCCGTTCCCCACTTTAAATTATTCAGGCATTATTAGTTACCGAAAAATGCAGATTTAACCTTCACGTGCTTCGCGCAGAAAACGCATCTGTGTCTACACTACATAGATAACTATAATAAAATTGAAAAAAGTTTCTGTCTGTACATAGAAAATTATATGAAAAAAGTGAAAAATTATATGAAAAAACATTTTGTAGTAGAATCCAAAATGTTATTTTTTTAACTTTTGTCTATTTGTCTGTACATTTGTGTACGCTAATCTCACATATAACTCCGATTTAAACAAAGTTTTCACTATTGTATTTTACAAGTTTCCCTTAACATTTAACGCGAACTCGTTTCTAATAGTTTAAATAAAATCTTTGCTTGAAGTGGGAATGGAGCCGACTACCATCGCGTTTACAGCCAGGTGTCTCACTGTACTTAGGTTCCACTGTGCCATACGTATTACGTCACTTTTATTTACACTTAGGTACCTATATAAGAACATCCTTTTTAAATTATACTTAACAAAATTTACAATCTCATTAAGCAGGCCTAACACAAAATTTAATTTAAACTAAGTAAGTACGTACGAGATAATAAAATAAATAACGATATCTTTATTGTTTTTACCTCTTTTGTAATACAATATCGCTTTAGACGAAATTAAAACGAAATTTAAAGGTTAATAAAAGTTAAGTAGTGTTTTGGTACCATAGGGTCCGGACAACGGTAGCCGTTATAAAATATCATTTTTTATTGTTTATTATTAAATATTCGATTGTATGTAGTTACGAAAGTTTAAGTATGGGTTTTTAATTTTTTTTATCTTCAGAATTTATAATAATTTGGCGGTGTAAGCAAAGGAACCGTAAAGTTGAGACACTCCACTTTTCACTTGTTGAAGAGATTTTATTAAAACATTGTAGATATGTATGCTTATTGAAATATTATTTTCATACTAAATAGCCTGTGGATTAAGGTCAGTCGTGGCGCAGGAGTACAAGTGTGTGACTGTAAATGCCACAGATTGTGGATTCGATTTCCATTTGAAGAAATGAAATATTTAATATTTTAATTTCCTTGCTCTGGCGTTGAATTCCGCCACTCAATGCCTCCAGAATTTGGCGGAAAGAGTGAAACGGAGTGTCTTATCATAAGGTTCCCTCTGCCTACCCTGCTGTGTGCGGGATACAGTGTGAAGCTCATTTACTTTAGTAAAACAAAATCCTAAAACTCTAATAAATTAAAAAAAACAATCTACATTTACTATAACACTACAATATTTTCAATATGGTACCTATATAATAATTTATTTGATATATCAAAAACATTTTTAAGTGTTAATAACCGAACGATTATTATGTAAATGTAACGACGCCGCGGTGCACCGTGGCCGTCCGTGGCAGGCCATTTAGAGAAATTTGTCAAGACTGGACAAGAAGATACGCGGTTTTATGGAGACATAAATAAAATTAGTGGTGATTTTTTATTTAAATAATAGTTTAAAGCTATCTATTAGTTAGCTTTTGAGAAAAAAATCTTTTTTTTAACTATAAAATTGTAGCTATGGAAGTAAGGAGTTCTCACGTTACAATTATCTCAATATGTGAAGATGGGTCTTCTAGTAGTAATATCTATAGTCGTGTTAAAAGTAACAAATAATAAAATAACAAGGACAAATTGTGGCGTTGAGTTGCGCCGTTAACACGCAATGTTTTGAAACGTTGGACAGAAAGTGGAGAACGGAGTGTATCAAAACTAAATTCACTCAGGTTACTCTGCTACGAGGGAAAGAGAGTATAGAAGCTTTGCTGTTTTGTAAAATAATATGGTTAAATCAAATATTTTAATAACAATTAAAAAGTGGCGTACAGTTCCACCTTTCAACACGCAATGCCTCCAGAATTCGGCGGAAAGTAAGGAACGGAAGTGTGTTAATGGGAACGAAGTATCTTAGCACTAAGTTCTGCTTACTCAGCGTGACGAACTCTGATATATCTTCTATACAGCGTGACGCTAAAAAATCCTTTAAAATGTTGAATATTCTAATGTAACGTAAAATAACAATAGATATTGTAATCTATCTATCATATTGTTCCGAAATATAATAATTTAGGCTAATAATAAATCATTATGACTTTATATACATAATATGTAAGTGTTTCAATTGAATAAAATATGCAGACCCATAGTTTTTTTAAACATCTTTTAAAGTTTTATTCCACACTTAGGAAAGAAAAATATTTATTTAGAAAACGTATAAAAATTTTAACATAGCGGGACTTGAACCCGCGCCTCCTGGAAACCGACTATCGTTTTCTAAATAAATATAGATATACCTATAGATTTTACGCTATGACTAACTTGTTAGTAAATCCTGCCTAGTGGTAGTGGTGATTTATTGTAACTTTAATTACTTAAGCAAACCTAATTGAGGTGTTTTGATATGGGTTTAAATCAGAAATTGCATCGTTGTAGAAATGTGTAAATGGGTCAAAAATCATGATGAAAGGGAGATCTTAAATTTCATTTTGATTTTAGTCAGCTATACACCTGGAGGTGAAAAAGTTTTCTTTTATATGTGTTTTGTAATTAAAATATACCTGCTAGCTATTATAATATAGCTATACTATTCCATAGTGTTGTTTATTTAGTATTATTTGCTCATCCCTGCATCGATTGGGACCCGAAATATAAAAAATACTTATTTCATCAATATTGACAAGAACACTGTCAGTATATGGCATAAATTTTAATTCAGTCAAATTATAAAATATCTAGTAGTAGTGTATTACGCTATTTTTATATGATTTCAACGATATCTAAGAAATATTCAATCGTAATAGTCTTTCCCATATATAAAATATTTTTTCTTAATTCACACCTAGCGAGTCAGTTTGGTACTCTACGCCCAGTTTTTGAGGCATTTTATTATATTGTATGTTGAGTGGCGGAGCTCAGAAAATTAAAATGAATCATTTCCCCCTAAGTGAAAAACGAACACATAACCGTTGCGTTTACATTTTAACGCTGTGCCATTGCACCACAACGATCTTGATAGGAAAATCTATACATAAAAATGTTATTGCAATATGTTTATTTTGTCGTATATTGACAGTTACTATTTATTACAAATGAAACATGCCAAATTGAGACGGCATTAAGAATAAAATTATCCTTGAATATACGTAAATATATATATATGGGTATACAATAATATGGTAAATAAACAAAATCGTATCATTCTTATATAAAGAATTCTTTTATAATATTTCCATATCTTCCCGCTTTATCCTTTATAGCAGGGTAGGCAAAAAGAAGCTAGTATTTGAACACTCCCCATCCGCTGATATCTATATCGTGTAACTTAATTATATTTCTATTAATAATAGCAGGAACAAAGTATGAAAACAAGCAATAGTGACACTCCAAAATATATAGGTATATACAATACATAATACACAAATAGACATAACTTTTAATCTTGGATTTACCTAACACTTTTCAATATTTAATATAATATATTTGAAAATTATTCATATATTATCATATTATTTTATATTATCATTCAAACACAAACAACTAAAAGGATCTCCATATCCATACAAAATAACTTAGGCTATTTAATCCCACATTATAATTCATTATACAAATCACTATCGAAAATGGTATAGCAAAAAATCTATTCATAAATAAAACTGTCTTGAAAACGGTTACTTGGTGAAGATTAGTAATTTATTATCAACTTATTATGTATTTATATGACAGGTGGTTATTAACGACTAAACTTTTTAACCAATGGTTGTCTAAAAAATATATTTTCCATACAAAATACCTAACTGTACGGTTGCGAATAAAAAGAAAGTATAGGTTATAACTATCTATATATATATATAGGTAATATAATAAATGGTTAATTCCGTTAAGTCAATATTCTATCTATGTTTTATTAAACGTTCATCATCAAGAATAGATATTAATTGGAATATGCTCGTAAATAATTTTCTTTTTTAATGTGTAACTTTTTTTCGTATAACTATAATATGCTTTTATAATAGTAATTTTAAATATACAGTTTTTAGAATACAAAATAAGGTACGTATTTTAGTAAACATGAATGAATGCGTGTTTTTGAATTGTTAAAAATAAACTTTGGTGAAAATTATGAAATATATTAATATTTATTATTAAAATAGATTATTAATAGATAAATGTATTCTCTTAGCAGTGTCTTGTTGATATACTAAAAGACCATCCGACATTTCGTTGCGTATTGTTTCACAATGATGGTACTCTTATATTTTTTTCAGTAGAATTTAAACAACATATGAAATTACATGATAAGTGATTAAAATAAAAGTATTATAAGAATTTTTATAACAAAATACATGCACTTTATTCAAATTTTAAACACATTTACAACGTTAGTTCACTATGACAGTAATGATAACAGAAACATATTAAGATTTTTATAATAATGACTAAAAATAAGGCTTACCTTTAAATGCGTTACCATTGTTTCTCTCGCCTTTGGAGACATCAGAGAAAACAACAAGCGGAACAAAAATAAGAAAAAATATATACGAAAATAAAAAAACGTAACGTAAAAAAAATCAAACACCTACAAGTGTTCTATCACAAATCTTTGGCATTGTTTCACCATACGCTTATACAGTCACAGTGGCACACACACAAAACAAAAAAAAATTAAAAGTCCAACACAAAAATGGTTATAAATCGTAAGATGCGCGTAATATACAATCGGTAGCGGCGTAAGACACGTCTGTCCGTCGCGCGCTTCGCACACACAATGCTGCCAGATCGAAGCGCGTCGACAATCGCTACAATGACCGCCCCCCGCCCCGCGCCGCCCCCACGCCCCGCGAGACAAGGACGCACCGACCTAATGTCACTGCCCTACAAACAATACCGTCCTTACAATGATTTACCGACAAAATTATAATCAAACTGTCTCCACCGTTCACACAGAAATTATCTACACATAACCACTGAGCCGTAAGGAATGATAGCTGAGCATCTTCTATTTAGAAGTGCGTTTAAAATCAATTGTCTATGCGGAATAACAGCGCGGTATCTATACAAAAGGTGTTTGCGTCTCGCTCGTGCGGCCGGTATTGTGTGCGTGGTGCGCGCCCCGTCCCGCTCTGCGGGCGCGCGTGGTAGCGCGCCGTCTCGCTCCAGGCCCCGCCCACCGCGCGCCGCGAGTGCAGTGCGGGCGGCGAGCGTTGCGGCGCCGGCACACTACGAGGGCCCAGGTGGGAGTGCTTGCGAGGGCGTTTAAAAAGTCGATACAATCGCTCTTACATTTGTATTTGTGAAGAAAATTTTCTTTATTCTATTCTACAGTAGTGCTGTGCGGATCCACTGGGCGTGTTTCCATTGTCGAGGCGTGGCCGACGGAAAACGTTTCTATTGTAGTTGCTTTTGTGCGATTGGCGGGCCCATTGTTGTGTTAACAACGGACTTTCCCATCGGCGGCGAGGACGGTGTAACACGACGCCGGCGACGAATATTTTTAGCCACGGTCGCATTTGCATATCGTTTATAATAAAAAAAATGCTTAGCATTATCCCATCCTGTCTTTTAATAGAACCTGTGTTGAAACGGGTTTTGTATTGTTATGTTAGTGCTATGGGAGTCGGTCGGAGCGGTAGCTAGTAACTAAATTTACTGGATCTTCTCAAGAACATATCACGTTTGTCAAGCGAGTTAAAAGATCATCTGTTAAGAGATATCCAATATAAAAACGCGTCGTCTCCATAGTGAAAATGATCTCTAATTAACATCGCGACCGGGCGGTAACCTCAAAATGTCAAATGGCTGTTAGTGTCAGAAATAGAATCATTACAGTTATAGCTCAGCTGATATTGCTATCCCTAAAATAGTGATACGATGAGAATAGGGACTATGGGCTATAATACTTTTACCTATATAAACTTTTAATATATAGATAGATATAGGTATAGTTACTTACAATTAATCTAACTACTAGTTAAAAATTTAAACTTTAAGTTTAGTTATTTGCAAATTATAAAACCTATTTGTACTAAATAAGTTATTTTTTTAAAAATGATTTTTACTGACCTATGATAATCGCTAGACTAATTCTTTCAACATAAAAAATGTAACTTAACCATAATAAAATTAAATTAAATTAATATGATTTAGATTTCTATTATTTTCTCAATTTAAACGACGTAATATTTAAAGAATAGTAATAATAATTATTTCTTTACAAGTTTCCTTCTGTTAGACAATGTGACCCAGATATACCGTAGCGCAGGCGTGGAGGAATGTGTGTCTCGGGCCACCCCAGGGGGTTACTATCAGATGGGGGTGTGGGGAACCCCCCAGTTTTATTATACTGGTTCCAACGAATTGCTTTTTGTTTGTGCACTGAATAGCGTATTTAGTAATGGAACTTTTTGATTTCGATCCACCTATGTCTGCTTTGGGTCGTTAGTTTTAAATTGTATCTTATTTATTTGTGTTTTCTTGTGGGTTTCGTGTAATCTGTTTGTGTTTTGTGTGTAGGTACTGTTGAGAATGCTATGGTCGTGGATTCGAATTCCGTTTAGGGAAATATTTGCATTGATATTGACAGTCCGTCCGTCTAGTTAGTAGAGATATATTAATAATACCTATTAGGTCAGAAAGTTGAAAAAAAAAGTCTCCACTCATTGTAAATTTTATAATTTGCTTATGACCTATCAAATAGCTTTAAATTATCAGCAAATTTCTGAAATTTCGCGAACGTATTTCAGAAATTTGCAGATAATTTATAGTTAATCAGGTTTGAGTATGACCCAACTGGGCCACAAAAGCCTTGATACATAGGTTCGTATACCTTTTTTAACTTCACGCTTTATTTTACACATAACAGGGTAGGCAGTGAGAATCTGGGACCCTAGTGTTAAGACACTCCGTTCTCCAATTTTCGTTGATAAACAAATTCTAGGAGTAATGAATGTTAAGTGGCTTAGTAAAGAGTCACGTTACCAGAGCGAAAATACGACAATATTTAAAATTTAACTTACTTGAATGAGAATCTAACCCACCACCATCGTATTTACATTACCTAGATTATAGTTAGGCATACCCACCTATATTAAACATTAATCAACATTACCGTAAACACTCCCTTTTGTCCTTGCAAAGATTATCGAGGCAATTACTTGATTGGTTTTTGACGTTTGTTATAAGACTTCAACTTCCTTTGGATAATGTAGATACCTATCCCAAATTCGGGTATTTGCTTTTAGTTATTCCATTGATCTATTAGGGTATAGGTACCTACCTCCCTACAGGTGTTTGGTTAACGAATTGAAACTTCTTATCGTTTATCTTTTATTTTGTGAACTTTACATTATTTATACTTTTAAATTAGTTTACTTTTGAGAAGATTGTACTTATTAAAGATTTTGTTTTATTTTGTCTATTATAAATATATATGTTTTAATATTATCGTAGGTACAAGACATCGTGGTGTATTATAAGCGGATTACAGGATGATACTATAAAAATTACAGTACGATAGAATGGCTAGTTGCAGTTTAATTGTAAAAAGATTTGTAACGTTATTTTAATATTTAATTTCGTAATAAATTATGATTTAACTTCTTGTTTAAAACTATAAGAAAGCTTATCTAGCATTTTCTCTTCTAAATCCTCCAATACACTGCTAATGTTTAACATTCTATAACAACCCCTATCGATATTATCTATTTTCTACTTTACAGGGTGCCCTATTCCAAGATAACCTGTTTATTCAACCCTTCTTCATTATGCCCATACCTCCCTATAATCAACACAAAGTTATTTCATTTTGATACAACCTTAGAAACTTTGATGCTTTCGAACTATGTTAATTTACCCACATTTTCTCTGTGTGTAGATGTTTCTGTAGATATCTATATTTTGTTGTATTTGACAGTGATTGAATAGATTACCTACCTTAGGTAGTTTGTATAAAACTTTTTGTTTTCTTAAATTAATGTTAATAATAATATAACTGTCGAGATAGATAAGATAAAAGTAAAACTTAATTTATTTAACTTAATTTTTTATTTTAGCTTCAATATAACTAATAGAATTTATAAAGAAGGCGTTGTGACCCAGTCATGACCGCAACACAAACAATAGTTGTCGATTAGAATCCCGACGCGGGGAATGTTTTAGTGTAAAATATTTTAAAGATTTTTCCGATATGACAATACACTATAACTGAACGATAAAGGTGATTTACTAATCGTTTTTTCTAGCTAATAAATATAAAACCTAAATATCAAAATGTATTAATGCAATGTTTTTAATCTACCTTTAGTGACTCTATGAGTACTACGTCTTATTTTACACAGCTAGCTTAAAAGCATATAAGTAAGTACAGGACAAAATGGACGAGAAAATTAAAAATCTTCCCCCATTTGAGGAAAGCAGCCAAATAGCGGAAAAAATAAACGAAATTATGACAATCACATTAAAAAATTTCCCTTTGGAAAAAAAATACTCCGCGCTCCAAGTCTCGAAAGCGATCCATTAGACCCATTTATCTCCCTCCCAATATATCCTGGACCTAAATGTCCGTTCACTTAGTTTTTTAACGACGCTTTTACGTAAAAATAGGTGAGTAAAACGTTAAAGTTAGTTTTTTTTAAACGGTTTTTACGGAAAAATTGAAACCATTTACGGCACTCAGCGTTCTGTTTATACATTTAATGATTACAACCGTCGTACGCTACTAATGTGTTACGGTCCTTGTTAATAGGTTTAGTAAATTTATTTAGATGTTGAAGGAATTTTGGATTTTTTTATCTATTTTTTTTTTGTTCTTAAAGTGGCTGAAGTTGTATATTAATAATCTGTTTAATTAATTATCGTGCTTCAATCTGGCTGCTAGTGCCATGGTTGTGGGTTCGATGCTCACTGGTGATGATTTAATCTTTGATTTATTTTTATTTCTATTAATTTTGTATTTCGTTACCTAATTCGGCATGTTTTGAAAATAGACAGAAAATGTAAAATAGAGTGTCGTCACACCAATTTCTTTGGTATCAACAAAATGCCGGTTAAATTAATATTTCCTACAGTTATCTAACATGAATGAACTACGAGAAATGAAAATATCTAAATATATATACATTTTACGTCTATACTAATAAGTATAGGAGTAATTTAGATATTGTTATCGAAACCTTTTTTTAGTTTCTCGCTGTATCCCGGATATAGGAGAGTAGGCGGAGGAGAAGCCTATAGTGTTAAGACACTCCGTCCCCCACTTAGCGCCGAATTCTAGCTTTGCGTGTTAAGAGGCTGAACTCAACGCCGCGCGACACCAGAGCGAAGAAACGTAATATATTGCATTTCATCGAGTTCAATCGAGTGGAATCGAACCCACAACCTATAGCTTTTACAGTCACACGCTCATGCCTCTGCGCTACGACTGGGCTCGACTAATATCAAATTTCTTTGTAAATTTAGAGTTGAGAGGGCGGTATCTGTAACAATAGGCCATTGTAGGGCGGGCCCCATTGTCCCCTCAGCCAATCAGAGCGGCCCATTTGACAATAGCGTCGAGTCGGAATGCTTCATAAACCCTATTGTGCGATTGGTGAAATTTTACTGTTATGACATATTCATTTTATGCTTATGTATTTTCTAATTAAAAAGACTGGATGAATGTAAATGAAAACAAAAAAATTGCAAGGATTTTTTTGTTTTACTTGTATAATTTTTAGTAATAGATGTGGCTATTGTAGTTAGAATGTTAGTTAAATGTTAACTATATGAGATCAATTTTAGTTAAATTAATTTGAAGGTAGGTACCTAATCAATTTTTCTATGAACTCAATGAAAAGTGTTCGACTTTGGATGTAAGTTCAACCGCGCGCTGTGTTAGTTGTCACTGATCAATTATTAATAGTATATTTAAAGAGGAGAAAGTACAAAGCGGATGGCCTTACCCATGAGCGTATCTAGAAATAATTTCCAAGGGTGACCTTGACTTTACTTTGGATCTTTTTGTATAAAGTTTTTTTTTTATTTTTATTTGGATTATTTTTTTGTTACTAAATATTTCAAAGTAAGCAGGACCACACGCCCCATTACACCCATAGTTTTATCATTTAGGTAGATTTCGTTTTATCTACAAAATGTAGAACATTGCTAGATTTAGATAAGAAAAAATATTTAACTTCCTAGATACAGACCATATTACAGTGATACTGTTCCACTGTCTATACGTAAACTAGTAGTTGTTGATTTGATTCCCACAACCAGTAATTACTTATATTCAAATTAGTTTTATTTCCCCTGTCTGATAAGATAAAGCGCGGTGTTAGATCCTTGCACTCAATACAAAATGTCTGGCAGAAATGGAAAAATGAATTGACAGTAGGTTCCCTTAGCCCCCCGTGGAAAGCGGCGTGAAGCAAAGTATTTACCTGTTAGACGTATTTTGTAAAGACTAGAACTAAATATGATTAACAAGACACTATCTCAGGTTAGTATTTACAGACCTTATTATTGTAAGTTATCTCCAAGTTATTTATATTCAATATAAAATAAGTAGTTAAATGAACTTAAACGATACGTCTAGTGTGCATTGCTCTCGGTAATGTTAGATAGAAAATTCTTGTAAAATATACTTTTTTTTTAATTAAAATATTTTATAATTTTTATTAACTATTAGATTTCATATTACAAAGCTAATGAAGATGTATGGATCAGCCATTATTAAGCCACGGAAAAAAAAACTTTTAGTAGGGAATTTAGCAAAAAAATACTAATAATAAAAAAAATTGTACATTGGGCAATTTGGCCAAAGCATACATAAATTATTATACGCAATCTATCGCTTCGAACAAAAGTCAAAATTATTAATGACAAATCAAAATGAATATCATCAAATTCATTAAAATATCATAAAAATGCGAACACTTTTTGCTCGAACTGTCCAATACTCATTACAGACCATCTCGGGCCGGATGTTGGGAACAGGTGTCGCTTGAACACAGAACAAAAATAAAATAAGCTTTAAGCTCACAGCAATAAGAACTAGCAATAACTGAATATTTCTGAAACTAACTAAATAAATAAAATTAAACCTTACTTTTCAAGAGATAAGATATAAAATTAAACAGTAAATTAAGCTTTTGTGCGACTCTAACGTTCTTATTACTAAATTTTAAGCTTTAAGCTCATATAGATGTGTTGTTTCCGTAACGTATCCGATTTTATCTATTTTATTATATAAAATTATCTGTGCAGATATGCGTAACGTCGGTCTGTGTGTGTTTAATTCCTACAAATAAAAGTTGTTCAATAGGTTCAATCGTCTCTAATGAACTTGTTTTTTTTTTAGATTCTGTATATCTAATACAGAGATCTAATGGTTATCGTGAAATTTCCAATACATATACGTATTATGGAGATTTTGAGTCACACCTGTTGGTTGATCTTGTGTTTCGAAATCAATTATTGTATTTTTTTTCTGGATTATTAAATTGATAATTTTTATAATTGTACATTTTATCTTGTTAGTTTTTTTGTGGGTTTACACTAGAATTTAATAAAAATATTCAAATTAACGATTGATCGTAATTATTATAGACAGACAGTTCTTGATAGTTAACGGTGTATTCTATTAGGTATATGTATGTTGTTAGATCGAATGTCAAATCTGATAAAATAAAACATAGTTTTTAAAGGAAATTAAATCTTATCGGAATTTTGTATTGGAATAAATTTTCTAACATTTGTACATAGTAGGTAGGTACCTACCTATATCAGATAATAGAAAAAAAGTGTAAGGGAGAGGTGGCATGAAAGAGCCAGTTTACTAAACGAAGCAAAAAAATATACTTTTAATTAAAGAAAATAAGTTTTTTTTCTCTCAAATTATTATTCATTTATTAAACTAGATAATTTCATACGAAATAAGCTTTAAATACAATAAAAAAGCAATAAAATATTCATTTAAAAAAAATGTGTCATTTGGCTCTATCATAACATTTCGGTATTGAAAGAGCCACCAAAAGTTATGAAAGAGCCAGTCTTATATTATGAGATGTAATAGTGAAAATTATGCTAAATAATAACAATGCACTATTAAATAAAATCACTTTAATAATCCTTATTAAAAAGTAATGCTTTTTTAAATTATATTAATCATTTTAAGTAAATAATCCTAACAATCTCATATTATTTAAACCAATCATATTATATTATTTTATTTATATTATTTTTTTAATATTTTAGAGGCGGATAGTTCTATTATTAATAAAAATCACGAAAATTAAACTAAATAATAAGTTAATAAAAAAAATATTGCTCCATGCAATCATCACTATTTTTATTTGTATTGGACTTTGTTTTGCTGCAATCTACTTTTTTTTTACTTCAGCCAATATGATAGAATCAGACGAATTCGGGTCTGAATTTTCTTGGTTTATTTTCGAGTTTTTTTGGATCAGACTTCTCCATAATGAAATATCAGTAGCAAATTATTTAATAATATCTATTAAGAATGTATATTTATTATAATTATAATTAATTTAAAAAAATCTAATTCGGGATCATGAAAGAGCCGGTTATGAAAGAGCCATCTCTTTCAAGGCCCATCCACCCGGCTCTTTCATAACCTATTCTTTAAAAAAATATAACCTTCAAAATCACAACGATATCAAAACTTTTGAAATTCAGTTTTAATCCAGTTACAAGGCCAAATATATACATAAACTCAATCCACAATCCAAGTACCTATATTTGTTTACAATGAAATACTAAAAAACAACTCAAATGAGGTAAAAATGTTAGTTTTGAGTGCCAAAAACTTCAACTCGACATATCGGCGTCCGTTGGTTCCGAAGATGTGTAAATTTTTTGTGGGTGATGGGAAATCAGTGTTGCCATTTAAAAATAAAATATTCTATCGAGTCCGTTCCTAAACTACTATAATATTGCAGGTGGCTCTTTCAAAACCTGGCTCTTTCATGCCACTTCTCCCATAATAAAAAGAATGTTTAGGACAATAAATAAAAAAAATCACAACAAATTCATAATTCCTAGATGAATGGAGCACGTCATTGTGCTGGGGAACAAGCGTATGGCTGCAAACGCGACAGGTTGTAGGTTCGATTCCTACTTGAAGAAATGAATTGAATTTTATTTGATATTATGATATTTTATTTTATTTCTTCGTTCCGGTGTCGACGCCAAATGCAGTGTTGAGTTCAGCCGTTCAATACGCAATATCTCCAGAATTTGGCGGAAATTGAGAAGCGGAGTTCTTAACGCGATTCTCTTTCTGCCTACCCTGCTACATAAGGGATATAGCATGGAGCTGAAGGTTTGAGGCCAGTCGGTAGCAAAATTTTTAATAAGTTCATTTTCTGAGGGGCTCAAAGGGCTGCGTTGAATTCCACTACCTCTAGAATTCGACAGAAAGTGGGAAGTCTTAACGGGAACGAGTATCGTAAGACACTAGGTTCCCAAGTTCCTTTGTCTTACCATGCCATATGCGAGATACACTATGAAGCTAAAAAAAAAAAAATGTATAGATATAAATAAATAAAGTTACCAACATAGTATCAGCCACCCACACAACAACAACTATTTATTATGTTGCTTTAGATTTACTACAAACGTTCACACATCCACATCTACCCCCCCGGGATACAAACCCCCACTCCTATGTAATGCACTATCAGGGGTCTTACATAAATGGACAATGTGTAACATTTCTACTTAACACCAAGTTATCTCTAGCTATCAAGAATACTATATCATAATGTAAATAAGGTTGATTTTTGTATATTTTTTGTATGATATAAGTATGTTTAAAGTTAGCAATGTAGATGTGTGCCTCCCTTTACACCCTCCCAACCCCCCCAGCGTCTTGGAAATGCTTAGTTTCGCTTCTATAGACATTTTGTTTGTCCCTTATTCTGGTTTGATACTGCTTCGAAGATACGCCTTTAATGAGAGTGCGGCATTTCGTACAAAAGATCTTTTGATGTTCTTTTATATTACGAGTTTTCTTTTATAAGTATTCTAAAATTAGCTGAAGCTTATATATTTTTGGTGTAAAGTAAGTTATTATGATTTTTGATTTATTTCTTTGGGTACAGTTTTATCTATGTATGTCGTAGTCTGGTGTATACATATAACGTTGTAACATTTTAATTGTAAAAAAAATGTAGTGACGCTTAGTTAACTAACTAAAGGCTTGATGTCTCTAAATAATCAAATAGAGAAAGGAGTAAGCATAGGATAATCACTATGTTCTCTCAGCTTACTTCGCAAAACTTCGCAAGAATGGATGACAAATATAAAAAAAACTAATATTACTACTTGAGGCCGTCGTGACAAAGGGGTGCAAGCGTGTGACTGTATTGCAGGTTCAAAATTCCATTTGGAAGAATTAATTATTATTTATAAATATTTCCATTTCTTCACACTGGTACCGTGGTAAAAGGTCCGCGTTTAGTTCTACCACTTAACACGCAATGTCTCAAAAATTCGTCGGAAGTGACTAAATATTAGGTTCCCTCTGCCGTGAAAGTGGAAAAAAGGCATTGCTACTTACAGAGTTTTTTTAAAGCTATAGAATTAAGGATATAAGTTATATAGACACTACCTACAAACTTATAAAACTTTGCACTTTCTAGCTCATAAAAGGACATCATATAGACGAGAGACAAGGCACCAAAAAGTAAAATGTAGAGAGCAGCCTCAGCAGTGAGCAGTCCTTTGTGTAACACCCTGTAGAGTTAGCAAAACAATATTTGGAGAAAAAAAATGTTAATGCATAATTAAAATGACAGTTGCATATTGTAATTAATGAAAATGCTTCTCAATATTTCTATGATATAATGCAGTATGGCTAATAAGGACTGTTATTTGTATTTTATTCGATTTTTTTAAATATTTTTTGTTTGTTTTCAAATTAGATGTTGCCGATTAGTAGGTGTAAATCTCAATCAACAATATTTGAGATATCTTCAATTTCTAACTAATTATAGATCCATCAATTATAGTACAGCGTTGAGTTTCATCTCCTGACATGCAATTTGGTGAAAATGGGAAAAAAACCATCCATCTTCTTGGACGTGGAACCAAAAATATTTTTTGAATGTGGAAACGAACCCACAATCAATGTCAATGGCTTTTCATATTAAGCCAGCGCTATTTTAAAACCTTTTTTCTACTGCACAACATTAAAGAAAGTATCTTAAAGAAAAAAAATATAATAATTGCTAAACGACTCAATAAATCCATTAATACTTAACTCAACGGCGCGGCGTCAAGAAAAATGTTCTCCTTCGAAGAGAAAACATTTAAAAAGCTTAGAGATTTATATAATAATAAAATTGTTTTATTGCTTGTTTTTCTAAATCATTATACAGTGCCATACATCACGCGTAATGACGATAAAATGTGAACTATTAACAAAATATTTATTTAGTACATATGTATATAAATGCAGGAACTTTATTTATAATCAGAAATCGTTTCTTGGTGTAAAAGAAATCTAAATTTCTATTCTATTATAAATTTCGACTTTTACAAACACCTGTTCCACCTTCGGATCGA